>OW804102.1:63022597-63622597 GCA_942159475.1 Sthenelais limicola | reverse complement strand
TTGTGATGCTAAGCGTTAACATAAAATATTTCTTTCTTTCCAATTTGTATATCAATTTTTACCACGTTGGTATCGCACTCATTCCGCCTTTATTAAAACCTCCAAAACCTTGTGTAGAAATGAGCCTGAAGTATACCATTAATACCTGATCTTTGCAAGACATTGGGAAACATGTTGGGTAAAAATGAAAAGAATCGGACAAACAGTTTTTGCTCTATGAACACTTGAATTCGAAAACGCTGAAAACAACAAAATTGATTCATTTTTTTCTTCTTTTGACCATACATGTTTTAATAACATTAGCATGGATGGTATTTCGGCCATTTTTCTGACTTGGTAGAATTTCATGAACAGAGTGAGTACTAATTCCAAACGAGAATCTGGACCATATGGGTCAGATTTTCGGAAAATGTACAATTGGCAGCTGTATACATTTAGTAAATTCTGCTAAATTAGTCAGCAATTTGGTCAATACTTGGTAAATTCGAGTATATTTGGCATTGCATTGATTCAAATAGTCTGTTTGGTTAGGTTGAACTGTATTTTGAACTTAAATGTCTGTTAAATGTGGGTTATTTAAGAAGATTGGTGAAGGTGAATTGTACATTTTCTGAAAATCTGACCCATATATTCCCGTTCGGAATTGTTACTCACACTGTATAAACAAAGCCTTCTGTTTATACCAACCTCTAAATTGTTGGATTTAATGACTCGCCAACTTGTACGTGAAATGGAAGGGTCAGAAAATACCCAACCGCAGTTAGTGTTCCAGAAAAATGAGTCACAAGTCGCAAAATTGATATTTTTTAGGGTTTTTTTTACTCAAGATCTCCTTATTGAAATGTTCTGAATGGTAGAGGGTTTGGCACTTATAGTCAGATGAATCCATGTAGCAAATTTCGGGACATTGTATCAAATATATCGTTGCGTTTTGAAGGCCTCCGTATGGAATATACTGGTAATTACCCAGCCAGAAACATTGCAAACTTCTTTTTTTTTCAAAATAAAAATATCAAACTTAAAATATAGAAACTTTCATTAGGTCTCCTACTGTTTACTATCATTTAGATACTGAAACTAGAAATATTGACTCGTACGATCGTTTTAAGGCCCTAACCAAGGCCGAAAGCTTGTTACCCTTATATACTTAAAAGTATTCAATGTGCTCCTATTCCTCATCTATCATCCTTCATCGTAGCTATCTCCTAGTTCTCCTTTAGATAGTCTCTTTCATTATTCAGCTACATGAAAAAGGTCAAGAATGTGTAAGGTAATAGCCATGTTACCAGACTTAGCTAGACTAAGACTGAGGCTGTTCCCTACCCGTCCAACACATTATCTTGTCATGTTTATATATGTTTGAATGTCTGTATTACTGTTATCTTATGTGTATTGGCTGATAAACACTCAAAATAAAAATAAAAATAAAAAACATGAGGAGCGGCGTATGTGATAACGTATTCACTAAAAGGCTTGTGGCTTTTGGTGTATGTCTACGTTTCATGCCTGAAAGACACTCACCAAAAGCCACAAGCGTTTGTGAATGCGTTGTTGCATATGCAACTCAAGTTTAGTTCAACTTTTATGCCATTATATATATTTAAATGATGCATATTTATTGACCACGTGACGTATCACATCCATTTGGTCTTTATTGATTGGGATTGAGATTGAGATACGTTTATTTAAGGAAGTTAGGGGACGTTTCTCCTTGCCGTCAGGAGGCTTTCAAGCCCCCAACCTGTGATTACATTTGTCATTTGGCTGGTGAATGATACCACCCTCGTCATTGACTGAGGGATGGCTCACCGCGCATTATACATTTTATTATACTATTTATTAATAAAACTCAGGCATGTGTGCAGGCATACTAGTCCAGTAGAAATAGGGTTGAACCTAGGACAAATTGCAACGTAGGTTTTTTCAATGGTTTTGGGTACTATTAGTACCCCTTATCAACATACTAAAAGTCTATAAAAATCTAGGTGGGGGAACACCCCCAAAATCGCAAAAAACAAAATGGCCGCCAGTAAATCTTTGAAATACCATAACTTGGGTTTAAATCAACTTATATTCAAATGTGAATACACTTTTTTAATGTTTTGAGGCATGAGGAATCCAATGGTATATAAATGAAATCGATACAATCAATAATTAGTGAGTAATTATGCTAATTACTAAGAAAAGAGAGGAAAAATCAGCTAAATTACTCATACTTTTATTGCCCTGATAAAAACATGGATCAACTTTACTAATACTCTTAAAATTCCTTCAAGTGTAATTGATTTGTGTTGTTTGATTATTGGAACATTTACAACTATTTCCCACCATATGGACAACACTCGCACCTTAAGCCATATTTTCTCTTTGAATTTACCTAGTATTGACCAAATTGCAGCCACATTTTACAGAATTTACTAAATGAACTCAGCAGGAGATACCAAAAATAATCACATCATCTAACATCATAGACAATAATAAACACAAGGTATTATGAAAGACGATGGACTCTCCCACTATAAGGGAAAATACAAGCAGAGACTTTTTCAATTTTTCAGTTTTATTATCAATGTTTTTGTTTAAGGGCTACCAGGAAGATCTCCAGTGGAGAGGGAGCAATAGCCCTATTCTTTATTGTCATTATGTACATGTATTTACTGAATAAAAGTTGTATAATGATAATATAAGTCCATTAATTTGCCCTGCTTCCAATCATACCATTAAACATTCTTATAAATATGTGAGGAACTTCAATATTCGAACAACATAATTATAGTTTTGGTTTCATATTAAGGTCATTTAAACTCTTGACGTTCATAAGTAATGTTCCCTGTTAATACATATACGATTCTATACATTCACATAAAATCGTAAATAAAGTCACCAGAACGACAGAAACCAACGACATTTTAAAAGCCATTTTGGATACTTTTCCCAAAAGTAATTCTGACGCTCTTATATTTAAGATTAGTCTCTACGATTTTGTTTCTGAAACACCCCCTGTTCGTGCGCTCTCCCACTTGGACTGCTAAGAAACAATAGTTGTACATTTAGCTACATTTGTTTCTGTTCAGATATATGGGTCAGAAAATGTACAATTGGCAGCTGTAGACATTTAGAAAACTGTGCTAAATTAGGCGGCAATTTGGTCAGCACTAGGTAAAGTTCGAGTATATTCGGCATTGCATTGATTCTAGCAATCTGTTTGGTTAGGTTGAACTGTATTTCGTCTAAGATTTTAGTTATTTGAGAAGATTGGCGAAGTTGAATTGTACATTTTCTGCCAACCTGACCCATATACCATCTCTACCCACGCTATAGGATGTTTAATGTTCAACTGTTTGCACAGCAAATAACACAACAATTTATTATCAGTCGGCCACTGGCTGTGGTAGGGGCCTCCTCGCAATGTATTATCTGCCTGATCTATTGTTGACGGTATAAATTGGCAACCCTATAATACATGTATTCACTATATGGGTCAGATTTTCAGAAAATGTACAATTGGCAGCTGTACACATTTAGTAAATTCTACAAAATATGGCTGCATTTTGGTAAATACTAGGTAATTCGAGTATATTTAGCATTGCACTGATTCTAGCAATCTGTTTGGTTAGGGTGAACTGTATTTTAAACTTTATTTTTGTGTGAAATGTGGGTTATTTGACATGATTGGTGAAGGGGAATTGTACATTTTCTGAAAATCTGACCCATATGAACATGCGTTTTTCTTATTACAAATTAAGGGATGTATAGCCTTCAGTAATAACTCAAATTTCAGACGAAAATAAAGTTCAAAATACAGTTCAACCTAACCAAATAGATTGCTAGTATCACTGCAATGCCTTTGGTCCTGGGTATGACCATTAAGTGCCTTTCTGTCTCTTTTCTGTCTCTTTTCTCTGTCTCTCTCTCCCTTCTTCTCTATCTCTATTGCCTGGGTATGATCATAAACTGCCTCCCTCTCAGCTCTCCCGCCCTTGATATTACCATATTAAATATGTTGATAAGGGCGTAAAGCAACCAATCTCACTCACTCACCCCCCCTCAGCTCTCCCGCCCTTGATATAACCATATTAAATATGTTGAGAAGGGCGTAAAGCAACCAATCTCACTCACTTACTCCCTCTCAGCTCTACCGCCCTTGATATAACCATATTAAATATGTTGATAAGGGTGTAAAGCAACCAATCTCACTCACTCCCTCTCAGCTCTCCCGCCCTTGATATAACCATATTAAATATGTTGATAAGGGCGTAAAGCAACCAATCTCACTCACTTACTCCCTCTCAGCTCTCCCGCCCTTGATATAACCATATTAAATATGTTGATAAGGGCGTAAAGCAACCAATCTCACTCACTCACTCCCTCTCAGCTCTCCCGCCCTTGATATTACCATATTAAATATGTTGATAAGGGTGTAAAGCAACCAATCTCACTCACTCCCTCTCAGCTCTCCCGCCCTTGATATAACCATATTAAATATGTTGATAAGGGTGTAAAGCAACCAATCTCACTCACTCCCTCTCAGCTCTCCCGCCCTTGATATAACCATATTAAATATGTTGATAAGGGCGTAAAGCAACCAATCTCACTCACCCAATCAATCAGTGCGATGCCAAATATACTCGAATTTACCTAGTATTGACCAAATTGCAGCCATATTTAACAGAATTGACTAAATGTGCACAGCTGCCAATTGTACATTTTCAAAACTTTAACCCAAATATGGGGAAGTTATATCACTGTATGATAGCTGTAAAGTAAATTGAGGATACAGTGAATAAATTGGTCAGATCTTCAGAAAATGTACAATTTGCTTTTACCAATCCTCTCAAATAGCCCTAATTTAAGACAGAAATGAGCTTCAAAATACAGTTTAACTTAATAAAACAGATACTTTAAATCAGCGCAACACCAATCAGCGTAAAACTAAGTATACTCAGATCATTATCGTCGATATCAAGGTGATTCCAATGATGGTAAACCCTAGCTAGGACACCTAATGAAAGTTTGTATATTTTAAATTTGATATCTTTATTTTTGAAAAAGAGAAGATCAAGGTGATTCCAATGATGGTAAACACTGGGATACCTAATACCTTTTTTCTATATTTCAAGTTTGATATTTTTATTTTTGAAAAAAAAAGTTTACCATGTTTCTGGGTGGGTAATTACCAGGAAAGTAACATACGAAAGCCTTCTGAACGCAAAGATATACTTAATAGAATGTTCCGGAATTTGGGACACAGATTTATATGACGTGCTAAACCCTCTAAATATAAGAACATTTCAATAAAGACATCTTGTGAAACGAAAACTTTAAAAAATATCAATTTTGCGACTTGTGACTTATTTTCCTGAAACACATCACAAATCGGATTTGTAGTTCAAGAATACTGGTCCGCGGCTTACTTAGGACGATTAATCTAAGGACATTATTTTGTGCTCTTTGAATTTTATCATTTATCAGCCTAATTTACCAGTATTTACTAAATGGGTCAGATCTTCAGGAAATGTACAATTGTCAGCACTACACATTTAGTAATTTCTGCTAAATTAGGCTAAAATTTGGTCAATACTAGGTAAATTTGAGTAGATTTGGCATTGCATTGATTCTAGCAATCTGTTTGGTTAGGTTGAACTGTATTTTGAACTGTATTTTCGTCTGAAATATGGGTTATTTGACAAGATTAGCGAAGATGAATTGTACATTTTCTGAAAATCTGACCCATATGTGTAAATGTGTAGAGCTGCCAATTGTACATGTTCTGACGATCTTACCCATATACAAGTTAAGTATACATTAACTTCCCTTGCTCTCTATAGTGTAAATAGATACAAACCAGGATGCGGTGGTTTTGAGCATAAAACGTCGGAAGAAGTTGTTTATGATGAACCTCTCGTCTAGACACTTGTAACAACCGAAACTACAGGCCACCGAGAAGACAGAAACTGGAGGGGGACAACTCTCCACGCAGACATATTGCAGAAACCCGGCAGAAACCAGCGGCTTTCCATCTGGGGGCATACCTCGCCTATACTCAGCTCGGTTCTCTCTCTCTCTGTGCTTGTATAGCATCTTGGCCGGTTTGCTTGATACGACTCTGAGAACCGCCAGGCATTTCAATCTCATCCACTATATATATATAGGATATATCCTGACATACACTCTGTTTGGGACTGACTTAGAGTAAATACATCAAAGCGATCCAATGTTAACCCTACGGCGAACCGCTCCATGTAGATCTGAAATAGAGTGTACTATCTAGCTCACGGTTTATATTGGAACTCGACACGTCAAACTGTCCTAAATATTGAACTTAATTAAGGAGAGATAGGAAAGGAAAGCGAGCAGAAAGAAGGAGGGAAAGGAGGAGAAGAGAGAAATAACACATGATAACGGATCTGTAGAATTCCAGACAACAAGAACAATGTCTGTCATGTAAGTGCAATTTCTCCAACCATTATTCACTAATCATGTTAAATACATGTATCTGTTATGTGATATAATGTAACATTGTGTAACCTCATTATATTTATTTTAATTATTAATTGTGATCCGTTTTAGGAAAATGAGTCATAAGTCGTAAAATATGGATTTTGGGATTTTGTTACATTTGAACAGATCAGCTCAAGCCGATTCTAATGGTAGTAAACATCAAGGACATCTAAGTAGTGTTTCTATATTACAAGTTTGATATCTTTATTTTTTTTTTGGTTGGTAATTACTAATAAAGTACCTAAATATATTCTATCGGATGACCTTGGAAATCCATAGATATATTTAATATATTGCCTTGAAATTTCGTACATGTGTAGTGATTCGCTCTTTGATCCGAATAAACAACTTAACGAAGCCAATTCCCCATATGTCTGTTTATTCTCCAGTCCGTAAAACGGCCCTTGTGTCCGTGAATCTGGCTAGAGTAGCTTACTCTAGTCCGTGACACAAACGGGTAGTACTACATAAGATTCAAATAAAGATCACGGTGTATATAACAACATACACAGATTATAATAGTACAGGATAGAATAGACAACAGAGCTCTTTAGGAGAGTAACACAAAGGGTTTACATATAACATGATTAAGGGGAAATAGATATAATAGAGAAGATGTATAGAAATACAAAGCACCTAAGCGCGGAGCGCCTCTATTGGTAAAGTAGTAAGAGAGTAGACTGGACCTTTATGGTCAGCTACCAAGTGGTAAATGTAAGAACTACTACAATACCCCCCCTTTTATTTTTAGATTTTTGAACCCCGTTAATAAAATCGTAATAAGAGTACAAAATCATAGGTCAAATGGAAACATAAAAATAAGAGAATTAACAATGCGAACCTGAATGCAAAATAAGTAGGTCTCATGGCGAACAATAAGGAGCATAATGTGTCCTAACTACAAAATTAACAATGTCAGGTCGCAACATCTCTAATAATAAAAAGAATCCAAAACCACAATGTCATAAGGTAAGACATTTTTAAGAATATAAAAAGGTACATCAAGGAGCATTTGAGTGTCCTCTCTACATACAAAACATAGTATACGAGAAAAAGTTTAGTCACTTCCCAAACGTGGAAAAATGAACAACAAAACAGAAAAACTTTCAAGTACAAGGTAGGAGCTTATGGAGTCCCACTGTATCACGTATACAATTCCAGCGAAAAATAAGAATAATCCAGGCAGCATATTCATCAGAATACAAAAAATTTCCCAGAGGAAATGGCATAACAAGGTAAGCAAAAAATAGAAGAATATAAACTGGCTCACTCGTTTGAAGGAAAAATAGAACTGTCCCAAAGTCATCTTTGAGGAAAACAAAGTTAATTCTGCTCCATATTGATGACAACATCAGAGGATTCGTTGTTCTGTGGATCCGCGGGACGTCCGTGAGGTTGTTGCTGTCGTCCGTCCGTGCCAGGTGGTGCAGCTGCCGGTGGTTGAATCAGCTGAGTAGGGCTGAACAGCCAGTTGGGAATAATGTCATACATCTGCGCCTGTGGATCCCTTCCAGGAGTACGAGGAGGGGGCACAGCTTGTGCCGGACCAGCAGGAGGAACAGATTGCAATGTCCGCAACAGGTTACTGAGCATCAGCAACTGGGGAAGCTGGGCCGGATCCAATGGAAGTGGTTGTTGGGCAGGAACAGGGGGTGCAGCAAACGGAACAGCAACAGGAGCCATCGCAGCAGCACTAGAGGTAGAGGTAGAGGTAGCAGTAGGGCCACATCCATCCGACTTCTTTTGATCGTCACAGGGAGAGGAAGTACGGGACTCATTCTCCAGCATGGATAAGAGTCGAAAGTTCTCTTCTTCCAACTCCCTCACCCGTGCATCACTCTTGGCCAAAGACTTCCGTAGTCCGTCTACCACTACTGCCTGGTTTCTCGCCTGTTCTCTGACTTCTCCTAACTCCTCCACGGAAGCTTTTACACTCCCAAGGGATCGGAGAGGCTCCACCACATCTTTCAATAGGGACTGCAACTCGGTCTTGGCGGAGTCAGCGGCGGCACACACTTGTTCCAACGCCTCTGCAACCACTGACTCTGCCCTTGCACAGACCTCCCTACTCTCTTCCACGGAAGGTAGTTTCTTTAGAACTCCGTCCACCCAAACCTGGGCCCGCCTACACACACGCTTAGGCAAAGGAGGGGCACAGTCCTTATCCAGACTAGGGTCTCTATTTCTCTTCTTTTCCTCTGAGCCAGAGGCCACAGCGTCCTTAGCCACGGATCGACTACTACCAGCCGAGCTAGCGGCGTGAGACGAGGAGGATGATCTGCCTGATCGATTCTCGGGTCCGCCTGCCTTGGGTTGAGTCCTTCGCATGACGCGGAGATGCTGTCCGGCCATGTAGGTAGTCCTGGCGAACACGCTGTTGGGCCTGGTTGAAGGCAGCACCTGTTTAGCTCTCTGGCAGGAGTTCTCACGAGTAAAATGATGTTGAGCCACTTCCCCGTTCATGAAGTGTTGGATCAGTTCCACCCGCCGGTCCAGAACTTGCTGACAGCTGGCGAGTGGACAGATCCATACCTCACAGAACGGGGCATGTTCCTCGCAAAAATGTCTAAACAGACGCTCACGAGTGGCGTACACACGCACCCCTCCCCTATTTAGAGCCAAATACCTGCACACGAGGAAAGGGCACCTGTGTCCAGGCTGCCACAACCTGTGGGCTTCAACGATCTTCTGATGAGTGCCAGGATCCATGCCATCTTTACGTGTGAGCTCTGGCCAGATCCTGGTTTCATATCGGGTCATCTGGTCATCATCCATCTCAGCACTCTCATCATCGGATTCAGGTAAAGTGATTACCCCGGATCCGGGTGGATCAGACTGAGGATCCAAGGGGACCACCTCAGTCGCCGCATCCAACTCTCGTCTAAATTGGTCCATTGTACCACGTCTAGACAGCTGAGTTTTCCGCCACTCTGCACGATGGATGTGCCTCTTCTTAATTTTCTTTGCAGACTTCCCCTTAGGACCAGAACCTTTGCCACCACTAGTAGACACATGTAGTGGACCACTAGCGGTCTGGCACACCCGAGAACTTTCCGTCTTCTTGTCATGGCCTTTCTCGGAAACCACGGACTTGTCCACGGACTTGTCCACGGATTTGTCCACGGACTTATCCACGGACTTGTCCGTCCTTGTACGGTGTCGACTACTATCGCGCCGACCCTCTTTTCTCTCAGCATCGGCAGGGATTTTCTTCTTCTTTGGAGAATCGTTCTTCCTCCTGGACGAGCGTCTCCGCGGACTCCCCTCCATAGTCACGTCCATGCCGGACTCTTCGTTTCTCTCCGTCAGGGGACGGATTTCCGCGCCCAAGGGCCTCGTCTCATGGTCAAGGTCAGTGGAATCCAGATCCGGATTCCCTTCACCTTCTTTCCGCGGGGGGGGACGATTCTCGGGGTCAAGATCAAGGAGATCGTTCGCTCCCTGAAGCAATCTCTCTTCCTCCGCTTCTGTCAAAAAAACCTCGTCAGACACGGATTCGTCCGCACCCTCCATACTAACGTCCGTCCGTATACGGATTGACTGACAAAAAATCTTAGTCTTCTGCAAGAAAAAGAATAACACTCAGCATCGATGGAACAACCGTATTTTTCCGTGTTTCAAGCATTCAATGGAACATACTTCTTCCCATTCATTCATTCATTCATACAGCACTCTCCATAGCCTATTACATAGGCAATGGAAAGTGAACAATAATTCCAAAATCACAGACAATACATTGCATTTCATATTCACACAGACTAACACAAGTTTGTGAACTCTTAAAAAGAGCTGTATAGGTTGACAAATAGTCAAACCATTTGGTATAGTGGTGTAAATAGCCACCACAACGCTATACATTCACAAGTCAGTGAAGCCATTGCACCGGTGTCATGGCGGACACACCGAAACTTCCGACCAAAATTAAATCAAAGATCCTGACTAATCTATACATTTCAAAAATTGAAACACACCGTGTCCAGTACAAGACAACTTTCAGCTATCACATTGACATTGCTTCAGTTCATGACAAGTAAGTTTTAACCCAATTCAACTCACTTCTTTCCTCAAGGAATACTGGTCTCAGAGTGCCGGTTAGCTTGTTGACAAGTCGAGTCCCGGGAG
Source organism: Sthenelais limicola (assembly GCA_942159475.1). Lineage (NCBI taxonomy): Eukaryota > Metazoa > Annelida > Polychaeta > Phyllodocida > Sigalionidae > Sthenelais > Sthenelais limicola. The sequence continues at coordinate 63,611,974 of OW804102.1, read as the reverse complement.
CATACTGAGAAAGGGTGCAACACCACAGCGCCACGTCCAGCGTGGTAACCGTAGTTCTAAAATCCGCCACCACTCACAGCGCCACCGTTTCCCGCTCAGACAACCAGCTATACTAACTCCCTTCTACAGGTCGTACAGTAGATGTTAAAACATGCAGCCTGTTCTGGTCTTCTGCAGAGACAAATGCAGAAACGTTGGTCCAATAAACCTAGTATCCACCTAGCCAAGTCAATAGCAATTTCAACCCAATTCCTGAGTTGATTCAAGCTTCCTGGGGAGTCTTAGTTCAGCTAGAACTCAAGGGTTCTCCCAAGCCAAGCCATTCTCAGTGCAGTTTCTACCAGACAAATCAGACGGATTTGTTCTTTCCCAGCCACTCAATTAATTCAACAAAGAATTCCTCAAATGTCGTGAAAGGGCAGCATGACAATCCGATATATCAGCCACCGACTTCTCGTTGTGTTTTGACTGTTGTAGAACCATCAAGAAAGTTCTACCCGTACTTTATTCTAAGTTCCATATTGCAATCTAGATGGAGCTTTCCGCGTGCGTTTAGCTCTTGCAACCACTGGTGGGGAACTGTCCGTCTTCTTCAAAGGAGAAACAGGAACATTTTGAACAATGTCCAAATTTTTCCTCGGCCTCCCCCTCTTTCTTTTCACAGGATTAGCAGAATCCGTCAAAACTAATGGGGCTGGCTGATTTTTCACAACCAAATCCGCCTTAGCTTTCCTGGGTCTACCAACTTTCTTCTTAGAAGGAACGACAGCTGGAGGAATTTTTATCTTCTTTTTCTTCTTCTTAGTCTTCTTCCTGACCACACGGACAACAGCCGGAGTTTTATCTACGGACTGATCAGTGCGAGCAGGGGGAAGATCATCTCCAGATGTCTGTTGTTTCTTAGGTCTACCCCTGGGTTTAACCCCAATAGTAACCTTCTCTTTTTCCTTCCGCTTAGGACATTCAGCACCAGCTAAAACTTTCCCACCTTCAAACTTCAGGATTTCACACCCAGCCTTCTCAAGTTTACGAAACTCTGGAGCTCTATGCAAGTTTATCGCCTGTATAGGTCCGTCCTCGTCAAAGGCGGGTTTCAGATAATCTACATGATATCTGACGATTCCCTCAGTTGTTTCCAATTCATAGGTAGTACCCCCTATGAATCTTCGCACCTTGAAAGGCCCGTCCCATTTGGGACCATACTTCTTGTTAGCCTTAGGGGGACAGTACCTATACACAATAGCCCCCTCCTCAAAGCGCCTTGGACAAGCCCGTCTGTCAAAGTCTTTCTTTTGGTGCACGGCAGCAACTCCCAGATTTTCCCTGACAAACTGATGTCCAGTTCTCATCGACTGTCTTAGATTTTCCACGTATGACAATCGACAAGGAAAATCCAATCCTCCTGGTTCAACTCCGTGAATTAAATCAACTGGAGTTACAAGTTCAGTCCCAAAAACTACTGAATTGGGCGTACACAACGTACTGGCATGCACCGTACCCCGGTAAGCGTGTGCTATACACGGAGCGAGCAAGTCCCAATTTGAATCCGAGTAGTTCGTCAGGCAAGAGAGCTGCTCGACAAGAACACGATTAAATCTCTCTACCTGTCCATTTGACTGAGGCCTGTACGGAAGAGTGATTAGCTTTTCCACCCCCAACATGTCCAACAAACTTCGCAACAGCCGAGACCTGAATTCCGTCTGCAACGAAACAGGACAGCCGAATCTCAGTACCCATTCTCTAAACAAAACTTCAGCACATCTTTCCGCCGTGTGGTCTGGCATAGGAAATGCTTCCGCCCATTTCGAGAAATGGTCCGTAATTACCATCACGTAGTTGTTACCTCTAGGGGTAGTCTTAAATGGACCTATAATATCCAACGCTATCCTACTCCATCGTTCACCATGGATCTCCTTCTTTAAAGGTGTAATACCTCGCCCGCCTCTAGACTTTCTCATGCTACACTCAGGGCAAGCCTTTAGCCATCTCTTCAAGTCATAGCGCATACCAGGCCAAAAATATTTCATTTTTGCCTTCCAGCTAGTCTTGAAATCGCCATAATGACCTTGCAACTGAGATCCGTGCAAGCAACGAAAAATATTCCTCCTCATAGAGGCAGGGATTATCTTCCTGACATACGTGTGTCCAGTGTTCTTACGCAGCCACCGCAGACATAAGACACCCTGGACTATCTCTAAATTTTCTCTATTACGGATGTAAGTACAGAATTCCTGCGGCTCACCAGACAACTGTTCCTTGCTGGGAACCGGACTGGATCCGTCCAATACAGCCATAACTTTCTTCAACAAGGGATCTGCCTGTTGAGCATCCCGGATCTCGTCCTCCAAGGAGCCTAGAACCACCACAGCTTCCGCGATTACAGCATCATGGACACCACAATCGGAACAGCCAGGGTTCCCGCACTTCCTGGTAGGGATTCGAGACAATCCGTCCGCATTCGTATGCTTCTTGCCCGCCCGGTGAAGTATCATACTTGCCAAGGAGATAATGTCTGAACTTCTTCAAGTAGGACAGCACTGCCAATAGCTCACGTTTAGTAGCACAGTAATTTTTCTGCGGCTTGGTGAGGCTATTACTAGCGTATCCCAATACGACTTCTTTGCCGTCTTGCATCTGCGACAAAACTCCGGCCATTGCAAAGCCACTGGCATCAGTATCCAAGATGAAATAACCTTCCTTTCTAGGATACCCAAGAACCGGGGCTGAAGTTAATAAAGTCTTAGCTGTCTTAAAGGCTTCATCACACTTCTTGGTCCACACTATAGGTTTACTATAGCGTTTCTCAGTCCCAGCATCCGTCACAATCTGTTGCAGAGGAGCTACAATTCCACCAAAGTTTGGTTGAAACTCCCTATAGTAGGAAGCGAAACCAAGGAATTGTCTAACTTCTTTAGCTGTTTTGGGAACAGGCCATTCCTGAACTTTTGCAATCTTAGCCGGATCCGCGCGGATTCCGGCGCCAGAAACAATCCGTCCCAAATACTTCACTTCCTTACGGAAGAGCTCACATTTCTTAGGCTTAAGCTTAAGCCCATACTCTCTAATGCGTTCCAACACTAGTTTAAGATTGTCTGCACATCCCTGGAGAGTCTTACCAAAGACCACCACATCATCCAGGTATACCAAACAGGATTTCCAACGCAATCCGTCCAACATACGGTCCATCATGCGTTGGAAAGTGGCAGGGGCGTTACACAGTCCAAAAGCCATAACTTTAAACTGGAACAGACCCACACTGGAAAGAAAAGCAGTTTTGTGCTTACTGTCTTCATCCATTGCAACCTGCCAATATCCGGACTCCAAGTCTAGTGTGCAAAACCATTAATTTCCACCCAAGGCTTCAACACACTCATCAATTCGAGGTAGAGGAAAACTATCCTTCTTAGTCACCGAATTCAGTTGGCGATAGTCTACACAAAATCTCTGTGTACCATCCTTCTTAGCAACCATCACTATGGGAGCCCCCCACGGACTACTGCTATGCTCTATTCTGCCTGCTTTATACATTTTCCAGATTTCCGCCTCTGCTCCCTCCCGCCTAGCCACTGGCATCCTACGATAGGCTTGCTTTACAGGGATTGCATCCCCAGTGTCAATCACATGGCTAACCAAGTGAGTACAACCAACTTTGGTACCAGGTAAGGAAAAACAGTCTTGGTAATCATAGAGCAGTTTTCTAACTAACTCTTTTTCTTCTTTTTTAGACAGATGAGCATCATTCACCAACTTTTCTAACGGATCTTCGGGACTAGGAGGGACAACTATATCAGGAGCCAAAAGCTCATCATCCACAATAGGCGAGTCCATTACCTGTATGGAATTGATAATAGCTGTCTTAATCATTTCATTATCCTCTTCCTCCGGTAGGGAAGCATCGGACACCAAAGTCACAACACTCACTCTTCCTACTATCATGTCACAATTCAGGCGTACGGTGGAACCGGACGGATTGGAAAAAGCTACCACGGACGAATTAACGTTACCCGATACGTATGTATTAAGGCTTCCCAAGGCAAAGTCTTTTAACAATCCCTGATCAGGCTCGAACATCAGCCCATCTGACGTGTCAGAGCCTCTACCCAGGTCTATTTTAGCAAGGGTCACGGACCGGGGTTGGAGGACCACAGGTTCTTTCAACCTGACTTCTCCCCCGTCCACGAACTCTCTCACCTCAACAGCCTGAACAGTGGACTGTCTCAAGCTTCTCTTCATGTGTTTCCATTGCTTACACATTACAGATACTGCTTGATTCTCAAGGAATAGCAATCCAGACCAGTCAAGATTACATTTATGGACGTAATAAAAATCCGCCCCAATAAGTCCATCTTCCGGACCTTTCAGGCCGGAGACAACTAGACATGTAATCATGTATGTCCGATCCCCTATCTTCAAAGGACAAAGCGCGCTCCCATGAGTGGTTATAGGCAGCCCATTCCCCATTGCACACACCATTTGGACCGGAACCAAAGGTGGTTTGGAAGAAAGAGAATCATAGAATCTCTTGGTAACCAGGCTAGTAGTAGCGCCAGGGTCAACCAGAAAATCTCCGTTCTCACTGTCTAACCCCACTGGGGCATACCATCTCTCACGGACAATCAAATTATCCGTGATCCTCAGCGTCTTTGGCTGCTGTACAGAAACTTTCTGTATCCGCGCCGACCTGTTGGGGTTCTGTCCAACCACAACGATCTGACCTTCAACAGCTTGGTACCCGTCCTGTCCCCATCTCACAAGAGAAGCAGAATCCGGGCTATCCTGGGAGATATCCGGGGAGATATCCTCACCTAGACAGGTGTTCTTTTCCGGCAACGACCTAGGATCTCTTGCGTCCGGGAGCGCCTGACCTTGTGTCGAAGCTAACCCCTTACTAGCAAGTGCCTGAGCAACACCCCCAGTTCCTATACTACTAGCCAAATCCGTCCGAGCTGTAGTACTATGAAGCGGCGTCCCTTCGGCCCCCATATCGCTTCCTATAAGGGCCGTGAAGGGTTTTCCGGAGTCTTAGCTTTAGTAGACTCGGCCAACTCCTTCAAAATCTTCGTGGTAGGACAATCAGGAGAGATATGTCCTTCCTTCCCACAGAAGTAACATCTCCTGGGTCCGTCCCTTCTCCGGCTGGAGAATTGCCCAGAAAATGTTTTCTTCCAGGGTTGTCCAGTCTTGCCATCACCAGGCTTCTTCCTGAAATCCCTATAGGCCTGTAAGGCCTGACAGATGACGGTTGTCACGTCCAAAGTCTCCGAACCAGAGGAGGTAACATCATCATCATCCAGGGGCTCAATCACCTGGGCTACAGCAGAACCGGACTTGCGGCGGGACCTCTTCTTCTTTACAGCCAAAGCGCGTTCCTGAACTGGTTCAGGAGCTGGCAGCGCAGCAAGTTTTTGGACGACCACACTGGATTCAGTGTCCATCAGGCATCCTTCGTAAACCTCTGACCAATGAATGGCCTCCTGTAGGTCTACGGGTTCCTTCAGACGAGCCCAATTGGCCTGCTCACAGCTAGTCAACCCTTTCAGGTAAGTATGAAGAGCCATATTGACTATGGTACTATTCATTCTCTTACCGAAAGCGTACCTGGCTCTGCGGGCTACCTCGTTACCAAACTGCCGGACAGTCTGTCCGGGAGTCTGGCGACAAGCACGAAATTCCGCTTGTCTTTTAATACGAGAAACCTCGCCGAAATTCGCGTCCATGTGTTGAACGAATTCCTTCAGAGACAGACCTGCAGGCAGATCACCCATATCCGCCAACTGCCGCTTGCATCCCCACTGCAACTGAAGCAGGAACTCTTCCTCTGACCAGTTGCATGCAACTGCCATTACCCGCATCTCAGACAGGTACACACGCCAAGGGTCCTTTTGGTCCCACATCTTTATGACGGGCGGACGCATGGTGTACTTGCTCTTACCCGGACCCTGAGTATATTCAAACTCACCAAAGTCCGAGTCGTCCGTTCCATCATAACTTAATCCCTGGACAAGGGATCGATCTTTTTTAGCGATCCGAGATCGCTATTTGGTTTTCCGCGACTTTACTTTTTTCGATTTCTTTCCTTTCTTCCTGGGGGCGGGAGATTCAGAGTCAGAGGACGAGGAAGAGGATGAATCACTTGGATCTGACGGATCACCAGGAGAGCCAGCCACAACCCGTATCTTCGGCTTGTAGACATCTCCCTTTACCTGACCTCTCTCGAAATCAGTGTCCGTCCCTGCAGTACTGCTTTTCTTACCAGAACTTGCAGTGCCATCCTTCTTCCCTTCCTCTCCAGGAGTCTTATCCGTCTGAGTGCCAATACTAGCAGACACATCAGTTACCAGCACCGTATCAGATTCAAACGGAGTTTGAGTACTAAAACTCCTACATGTCACAGAAAAACTGGCCTGCGGGCTTTTCTGAGAGGGCGTTTCCTTTCCTTTACTGAACGACCCATTAGCAGGGGAAGAAGTAGACATACCAGAACTTTTGTGGTCCCGGAATGTTACTCTCTTCGCCGTATCCTCAGATAAACCAACTGGAGATCCAAAGAAATCCATTCTACCTTCCCTAGTTTCTAACCCGGCTTGTGGATCCGCAAACGTTGAACACACAGGAGCAGACCTACTTGTATTCAGAGGAGCCATACTCCTCCGACGTGTATCTGCCGCCAGTGTATTCCAAAAAGGGGACGACACAGAATCAGTCTGGGTTGAAGCTGACTGATCTTCAGAAACATTCTGGAGACGAGAATGATCGTCTACCCGAGATATTTCACACTTCAACTTTTCATTCTCTATCTGCAATTTTTTAATAAATACAGAGTCCCTTTCTGTCACCACATCCAGTGTTTCATGGATCTCTCGGTTCTGGAACACGAGTTGTCTCATTTGTGCGACAAACTCTATATTCTTCCTTTTTTCTTCAGCCAAATTCCTCTGCAAACCCAACAACTGGAGGCGAGTTGCTTTCAACAAGCTTTCCTCGTCTGACTCCATGTCGCTTTCAGGGGATCTGTAATCCGTGAAGGCTGCACGGTCCTCCCGGCCAGTTCTATACTCGTCAGATTCAGAACCAACATCAGACAAAATAATTTGTCTGAACTGTCTATCGAACTTCATATCTGCCAATGTAGTCCCAGTGGCAATCAGTTTGCCCGGCCGCACAAGTTGCTTGCTCGTCCGTGCAGGGTAAGGCGGGGGTCCGCCTATCGCTCCAGGCGGGGGTCCGCCTTCCGCTCCAGGCGCTGCTGCCATCTCTGAAAGAGAACCAAAAAGTCAAAAACCAAATCCGGATTTATTCCAAATCCGTCGCGCTTAGTCTTCAGGACTGGTCAAGAACTGGTCACGGCACCAATTGTAGTGATTCGCTCTTTGATCCGAATAAACAACTTAACGAAGCCAATTCCCCATATGTCTGTTTATTCTCCAGTCCGTAAAACGGCCCTTGTGTCCGTGAATCTGGCTAGAGTAGCTTACTCTAGTCCGTGACACAAACGGGTAGTACTACATAAGATTCAAATAAAGATCACGGTGTATATAACAACATACACAGATTATAATAGTACAGGATAGAATAGACAACAGAGCTCTTTAGGAGAGTAACACAAAGGGTTTACATATAACATGATTAAGGGGAAATAGATATAATAGAGAAGATGTATAGAAATACAAAGCACCTAAGCGCGGAGCGCCTCTATTGGTAAAGTAGTAAGAGAGTAGACTGGACCTTTATGGTCAGCTACCAAGTGGTAAATGTAAGAACTACTACACATGTATGAAAATTACTAGCAGCATTAAGTACTCCAAGAATTCGAATAATTATTCCAACAAAGATATCTTATAAATAAATCACTTTGAAAAATATCAATTTTGCGACTTATGACTCATTTTCCTGAAACACATCACAATTATCACCTGACATTGTCTCGCTAATATAACCGGTTCTCAGTAATATTAACTGCTCTGCCTAACATGGAACAACACTCATATTTTTGGAGAAGCAGGATTTAATTTGGCAATAGCCGCCATCTTTAAAATTCCTTTCAAGAATCTTTTCGGTGAAACGAGGCATATAGAATACATATCGATTTGCCAACTCGCAATGATCGATGGGAAACCCTTAGAAAATAGGTTAGTAAAATGTTTTTGCCTGTAAGCAAATTAAAAAAAAAAAAAAAAATGCCTTCACATCCAGCAAACAGGTGATAATTAATAATTTAAAAGAAATTATCAATTAATGATTATCACATTACCCTTCTACATATAAATCATCAATTCAATACAAATACAAAAAAACAATGCAATTCTCAACCATCCCATCTTGACATTGTTCTATTAGGTAATTCCTTCCCCACGATATACCGTCCCAAAGCATACAAACTTATTTTTAATTTTAAGCGAAAGATGCCAAAATCCCGTCTCACCTTGTTCAAAATATATGTACAATTGAAAATGTACAATTGGCAGCTCTACAGAATTAGGAAATTCTGCTAAATTAGGCTGAAAAATGATGAATTTCCGGGTATATTTGAGTATATTTGGTATCACATTGATCTAAAGTATTAGTTCTGTTATGTTAAACTGCATTTTGAAGCTCATTTTTCTCTTAAATGTGGGTTATTTGAGAGAATTGTTGAAGGTAAATTATACATTTTCTGAAAATCTGACCCATATACTGTAAACGTATTTATTTTTCGCGCAGATAAATTTTCGTGCACCAAGTACTTGGACCCCTTTTTCGCGCAGTATTTATTTTCATGCACAACGGTGGGTGCGCGAAAATAAATACTGCGCGAACATTAAATTAGATTAATATGTTTACAGTACATGGAATCAGTTGTATCAACATTATTGACATGTCCTCCACTAAATACTGAATAATTATAAGAAAGAACCATTGCTCCACATTGCACCCAGACCGTCCATGTTATATGTTTTACTACGTTTAGCTCCCTCCCCTATACAGCAATTATCATCGCTACTTGTGTATTTTTGTATTTAAATATTTTTATTTAGCCAAGCGTTATGTGATACACAATGTTCTCAGTCAAAGCTAATGGAGAAAACAGAAAAAAATACTAGTACAGTTTTACCAATCAAGCAAATCGACAAAGGTGTATTACTAGGATTTACAATCAGAAAATAAAGAAAAAATATCTTAAAAACTTAAAAGAGAAATTAAGATCAAGTGCAGAATGAGGAGCATCCTCATACTACATCGGAAATAGACATACAGGCGTCTACATACTCTTATCAAGACAATCCATTGCAAGAAAGATTTATCAGTATAATGATAGTTACAACGTTCCATAATCACCCAAGTAAGGGTAAACGTACCAAACTAGCAGGACACAGATGACAAACGCAAATCAACCAAGTACAAGCACAGTGAGGCCAGATTTGTGTCAGTTAAAAGAAACAAAACGAAACATCTGGGCCAGTGATGACGCAACCGGCTCAGGGATCCCCCCGCCCCCGGAGATTCCCACTGTGACGTCACATTTCTTAACAACAAGGGGAATTCCCAGCCTCCACGACTGGCGCCTCTGTTTTGATGGTGTAATTTTGGTGGGAATAATATGAGTCACAAGTAAAGAACATAAGGCCAGGTCATGAATTAAACATTTTGAGATATCAACATATTTGAGAAGATGAGATCAAGTCGAGTCCTATGATACTAAACAGTAGGACATAAATATTATTATATTTCTATATTTTAAATTTGATATTTGTATCTTTGAGGGACAAAAAGGAATATATATGGTGAACATTTACTAGTAAAGTAGCGAAACACACCGTAGGATAGCGTGGATATATTTAATGCACTGTCCTGAAATTTGGTGGTGCGTAGATTGATATGAATGAAGACGTTATTAAACCGGCAAAAATGAGAACATTTCAATAAAGAGACCTTATAGAAAAACACTTTGACAAATGTGATGAGTTTCAGGAAAATGAGTCAGAAGTCGCAAAGTTGATGTTGACTATTGTTGACTAAAAAATGTCTGGACGAAGATTATGCCTGAAGTACTAAAAGTACGAATTCAGGAACATATTTTATATCAGATGAAAGCTTGATCAATTTCCTGTCCAATAATGTAGGCCTATACTATTTGGTCGTCAGTCATATTTGTTTCAGGAAAATGAGTCATAAGTCGCAAAACATGTATTTTGAGATGTCACTTTGAATAGAGGAGCTCAAGGTGATTCCAATGATAGTAAACACTAGGGTACCTAACATGTATTTCTATATTTTAAGTTTGATATTTTTATCTTTGAAAAAAAAAGTTCGGAATGTTTCTGGCTAGGTAAACCAGTAAAGTCTTGTTGTGATCAATTTGGGTTATTCTACATTTGGGTCAGATTTTCAGAAAATGTACAATTCAACTTTGCCAATCTTCTCAAATAACCCAAATTTCAGACGAAAATAAACTTCAAGGAACAGTTTGACCTAACCTAAGTGATTGCGAGAATCAATGCGATGCTAAATATTCTCGAATTTACCTAGTATTGACCAAATTGCAGCCTAATTTAGCAGAATTTACTAAATGTGTACAGCTGCCAATTGTACATTTTCTGAAAATCTGACCCATTTACTGATGATTGATGCTTTGTAGGAGGATAACAAAGGGAGAACTGGAGAGGACTGCGGATGGGCTGGTTACCCAGGTAAGATAAGATAAGATAAGAAGTTGTTTATTGTCTTAATACAAAGGTACAGAGGGGTACAATTGAGTGAAGTAGTTAAAAAAGACAAAAGGTCGACATACTTATATGATGCTACAAGGCACCATTTCTCCCGGCTGTTACTCGATTTTGAATAGGTAGAGAACTAATATAACTAAATAACTAATTGACTTAGAAGGATACGAATGAGAAGACCGATATCAATGCTAATTAGTCTAAGAGAATCGAGCAGTACAGCACGACACTGTTTACAACATAGGGTATCTAATCGATAGGTAACTGACTGTGAGCAGCTGGCTGAGCAGGTGAGGACCATCGTCAACAAGAAGCAGAACCAGGGAGCAGCTCATCACCTCCTCAACACTGTGAGTTTTTTAATAAATTATATGTGATGTGTTTCAGGAAAATGAGTCATAAGTCGCACAATTGATATTTTTCAAAGTGATTTATTCACAAGATCTCTTTATTGAAATGTTCTGATTTTTAGAGGGTTTATCACTTATAGTCATATAAATCCATGGACCACATTTCAGGACATTTCATTAAATATATCCTTGTGTTTTGAAGGCCTCCGTATGGAGTGTATTCAGTAATTACTGGTAATTGCCTATCCAGAAACATTGCAAACATTTTTTTTCAAAAATACAAATATCAAACTTAAAATATAGAAATACTTATTAGGTACCCTAGTGTTTACTATCATTGGAATCAGCTTGATCTCCTCTTTTCATATATGGTGATATCTCAAAATCCATATTTTGCGGCTTATGACTAATTTTCCTAAAACGGATCACATAATTATTGGACAAGTTTCACATTAAACGTGATAATTCTCATTGCCAACATTAGTTGGAAATTATACATCTAGGATACATTTAATACTCTAATCATTTTAATGTAACAATATCATTTACTCAATATCAGAACATCTTTTTCACAAGCCTCACACGTATCTCTATACTCTATACAAAATGTGTCTCCACCTAGTGGTAATTTCTATAACTATACTCTATGAGCTACCAAGGTGTATAAGAAAAAGATCCAGGTCTTGTCGGAGCTTCTATCTATTTCTATAATATAATATAAACAGCATAGTAAGTATATTAAAACTGAGTTATTAAAACTCAATATTTTACCAAATGAGTTGAGACGAGAAATACACATGTTAGAGTGCGCTCACTATCTCGCCACAAACTTATCAAATTTAGATCTAAGAGCTTTACCTACCAGAAGTCACACGGAACACAGAAAAAACCTAAAAATAGTACACCCTAATTCGGCCTTCTATCAAAATTGTTTCCTCTACAAAGCTCGCTCAGCTTGGAATAAACTAAGTAAAAATGTTCAGAACTTGGAAGTGAGAAAAGAATTCAGAAACAACATTCAGTCAACCATTCGTGCGCGTATCAGTGAGACATAAATAACAATGTTGTTAGCATCCATCTATAGCTACAAATGTTTAAACTGTAGCTATTTGGATTTAAATTCTGAAGTAGTCGAATCAACTCCTTCGTTTAATTTGACCTCTCTTATAACATAATATCATATAATAACCTGGTGTTCTCCAGGATCGATATCAGAGTAATAATAAAATAATGTACTTTATTTTATTTCAAGCTTCCTTTGAATCTATTCATATAAGGGTCCAGGTGTTCTCCTCGACCACAAACCTAGGGATCATAAACTCCTATTGATTAAAGCTGAGTCATTTGTTTTACTCTATCCTTATTTTATTTTATTTTACTTGGTTCATTAGTCAAACCTACACATATATTTACGTAGCCTGTACGCAAGTCCTATTTGTACTGTACTGTATGGACACTAAACCTCTTGCCTAGTCTATTTCGCATTGTCATATGTAAATATTTGAGCTGTTCTGCCCAAATATACGTAGAAAACATAGTGTTTATTTCGCTATGATTAGCCTGTACTATAGTATATTTACCCACTTTACTTCTTGGCACAATTATCTTCAAAATTAATGGTAACTGCCGGAAGAGATGCTACCTCGTTGTAACATAATGGCATGTAGACCTTTTTGTCAATTTCCCTTACCTATCTCACTTACCTATGTGTAACTGTGATTTTATGTTGACGAATAAAAAACATCATATCTTATCTTATCTTATATATTATATATACCTTTTTTGATTTTATATATATATATTATATATATATAAAAACAAAATGGCGGATAAAACAACCTAAATGTGGGCGTGGTCACTGTCAGAGAAATATGAGTCACAAGTTGCAGAACTCGTATTCTCCAGATAATTATGTGATGTGTTTCAGGAAAATGAGTCATAAGTCGCAAAATTGATATTTTTTAAAGTGTTTTTGTCACAAGATCACATTATTGGAATGATCTAATTTTTTAAGGGTTGATAACTCATGGTAACATCAATCGAAGTATCAAACTTCAGGACAATCTATGTAACATGTTCATTCGTTTTAAAGGTCCTCATATGGACTACATTTAGTTACTTTACTGTTTATTGACCCCCAGAAATATTGGAAACTTTATTTTCAAAAGTGAAAATATCAAACTTAAAATCTAGAAATACTTATTAGATTATTAGACTGTTTACTATCATTGGAATCGGCTTGATCTCATCTTTTCAAATATAATGGTATATCAAAATTCATATTTTGCGACTTATGACTCATTTTCCTAAAATGTATCACAATTTATTTTCCCTGTAGATCAATGACAGACTCAACTCCGCGGACCATCTATTCAAGGAATTCAACAGCAGTGTCTCATACAAGATGGAGACCCTGACCGTGGAGGTTTCCCAGTCTGAAACAAACCTCTCTACATCAAAGAAAGCTGTGAGACGTCAGTCCAGAGAAGTACAATCATGTCAAGAGGCCGTAGCCCAAGCTGAAATCGCCTGCCTGGAGCATTTGAAGGATGTTGATAATGCAAAGAAGGAGTTGGAGAAGTCCAAGATTAAATTTAATAGTGAATTTGTAAAGAAAGTTGTAGTTTCCACTGGTTCAGGATTTCTGGGTGCGTTAGTAGGGGGTCCAATAGGTCTTATGGTTGGTTATTCAATTGGTTCAATAATAGCCAATAAGAAGCTACAAGCAGCCAAGGAAGCCATTACAGCTGAAGAAGAAGGTTATAAATCTACAGAAAGATGGCATGAGAAATACAACCAAGATTTGAAAGACATCAAAGTAAAGTATGAAGAACTGAACAGTAGAATGGATGGTATGCACTTGGAGGTGAAAAACTCCAAACTGGATCTTGCCAAATTGAAGGCACTTCAGAAGTATGTGTTCTCTATAGGTGAAAGAATCAAGGAAGCGAGTTATTTGGTGGCCAAGCTGACTGCAAACGCTGACACCGCTGTGTTTATGTCTGACTGTGGCACACACCAAGAGTTGGGTATGGTCCTGGCAGAGATGAAGGACAACTTTGTACGCTTCAGGTCTATAGTGCCAGCATTGTCTGTTGATTAGATGGATCATGGGTGATGGTTAGATGGTTCATGGGTGGTTAGATGGATCATGGGTGATTAGATGGATAATGGGTGATTAGATGGTTCATGGGTGATTAGATGGATCATGGGTGATTAGATGGATCATGGGTGATTAGATGGATCATGGGTGATTAGATGGTTCATGGGTGATTAGATGGATCATGGGTGGTTAGATGGATCATGGGTGATTAGATGGATCATGGGTGGTTAGATGGATCATGGGTGGTTAGATGGATCATGGGTGATTAGATGGATCATGGGTGGTTAGATGGTTCATGGGTGATTAGATGGATCATGGGTGGTTAGATGGATCATGGGTGATTAGATGGATCATGGGTGGTTAGATGGATCATGGGTGATTAGATGGATCATGGGTGGTTAGATGGATCATGGGTGGTTAGATCTATTCCCTGAGTAGAACCAGATAATATGTTAACCTCATATATTATTATAATATACAGGATTGATGATTAATGAAGAGAAATATATAATTGTCTTTTACTTTTATGTCTAATTCAATAAAATGAATACAATTACATAATGGGACCCATATTCATGGAATCAGAAGAAATATTCCGACTCTGCTAAGACTAAGGTAGAGTACAAGATGGGGAATGGATAAATGTCAAATACCTTGACTATATTTTCTTATGTGAAGTGTTTAGGGAAAATGAGTCACAAATCGCAAAATTTATATTTTTTCAAAGTCTTATATTCACGAGATCTCTTTGTAGGAATGTTCTTATTTATGCATGTACCAAATTTAAAGACAGTTCGTTAAATATTTGCACGCATTTCTAAGGTCAACTTATAGAGTATATTTAGCTACTTCACTATAGTAAACGTCCATTCAGAAATATTGCCAAATTTTTTATTGGTTTGATCTCATTTTTTCAAATATGATGACATTTCAAAATCCATTTTTCGGGACTTGTGACTCCTTTTCCTAAAAAACCTCACATGTGGGTAACATTTTCAGAAAATGTACAATTCACCTTCACCAATCCTCTCAAATGACCGAAATTTAACACGAAAATCAAGTTCAAAATACAGTTCAACCTAACCAAACAGATTGCTAGAATCAATGCAATGCCAAATATACTTGAATTTAACTAGTATTGACTAAATTTCAGGCTAATTTAGCAAAATTTACTAAATGTATACAGCTGCCAATTGTACATTTTCTGAAAAATCTGACCCTTATACAGGTTTCCAGTCATACACACTTGGGTCAGATTTTCAGAAAATCTACAATTAGCAGCTCTACACATTTAGGAAAATCTGCTAAATTAGGCTGAAAAATGATCAATACCAGGTATATATGAGTTTGGTATCGTATTGATTTAAAGGATCAGTTCTATTATGTAAAACTGCATTTTGAAGCTAATTTTTGTATCAAATTTGGGTTAATTGAGAGGATTGGTGAAGGCGAATTGAACATTGTCTGAAAATCTGACCCACTTACTGTATACAGTTATATTTGATTTTGTAAATATTTTATTCAGGACTATTAAACATTTTCATACATCGAGCATAAATATTATCAGAATAGCCTGATATTATGGTTTACAAATGTTTCATTATTTCTAACGTAAATTTAATGTGTTCTTCGTTTATTAATATAAGTCATAAGGTTTGTTTCTTTGGTAGTTCTTGTACAAAGTATTAGATATTCACCTAAATGTTGTATCTTTGTATTATACTCCTTCAAGACAACAACAACAAGAAGCGTGGAGCCAAAGATGTAACTGTCATTCATTTATGTTCTATTGTGAAATAAAGGAATCTTCTGATTCCATTGAATTATAATTCTTTATTTGAGATTCTGTTAAAAATGCCTTACAGGTTTCTGAAAAAATACTCTTTCAACAATGATGCAATGCTGTGGTCAAATGCAACAACAAATGTTCTGTTCTGTACTGAATGTACTGGTGGATTCATTGAAAACTTTAAATTTGTATGGGAGAGGGTCAGTGCTAATCCAGTGTCTAATATGACTTCTCTCTATACAACCACTCAGTGCTAAACAATTGCAACCCACTCTAGATACATTATGTCATATCAAATGTGATGTGTTCCAGGAAAATGAGTCACAAGTCGCAGAATTGATATTTTTCAAAGCGTTTTTTTTAAAGATTGTTTGGTTGGAATGTTTTGATTGTTGGAGGGTTTAACAGTCGTATAATCCATCTCCCCTCCACCAGAGGGAGGTGATTATATTAACACCAGAGGGCAGCGCCGCCTTCTTATGAACGGTTCATGATTGTACAACCATTGTTACGGTTACGCCCTCCACCCACGTGTATAATTACTCTTTATGCACGTTGAAACAATACGAACAATTGTGTCGTGTGACAGGAAAATGAGTCATAAGTCGCAAAATTGATATTTTTCAAAGTGTTTTTTTCACAAGATCACATTCATGGAATGTTCTGATTTTTTGGGAGTTTATCACTTAGACTTATATCAATCGGTGTATCAAATTTCAGGAAAATCTATATAATACATCCTTTAGTTTTAAAGGTAACCATATGGACTACATTTAGTAACTTTACTGTTTATTGACCCCCAGAAATATTGGATACTTTTTTTTTCAAAAACGAAAATATCAAACTAAAATCTAGAAATACTTATAAGATTATCAGACTGTTTATTATCATTGGAATCAGCTTGATCTCATCTTTTCAAATCTAATGGTATCTCAAAATCTATTTTTAGCGACTTATGACTCATTTTCCTGAAACACATCACAATTGATCAACGACATCAAGTCGATCTGGATTGATCAACAGAAAACATTTTTCATGCATTCACTACAATTAAATGGCTGTTCACCGACCGACACCCACTGTATTCACACGCACAGATTATTTTTGGTGAATTTCTGCCCGTCTGGCAATATGCCACGACAAGGATACTGCAAGAAGTGTAGTTCTACCCATTATCCCCCTACTGGGGCTAAATGTACTTTAATTCCGGTAGCTGGTAAGGCAGAATTTCCTTCGTTGAAGAGATTTTATTCAAGAGGGAAACGGTATGTATGTATGTACCAAATTTCAGGACATTGTATTAAGTATATTCTTGCATTTTGAAGGCATTAGTATGGAATATATTTAGTTACTTTATTGGCTATTAGTCCCACAGAAACATTGCAAACTTTTTTTTCAAAAATACAAATATCAAACTTAAAATAAAGGAATATATTAGATGTCCTAGTGTTTACTATCATTGGAATCGGCTTGATCTCTTAGCAGGAGAAATAACCACAGGACCAATGTCTAATATCACTACTCTGTTTTAATGAAGGCTCTTAGAGCATGCTAGGCAGCTTGACTGGGGCATATAAAGTAGTGTGTATGTTGTCCGTGTAATTCAGGTAAGGAAGAAGGAATGACAAAATTGTGTAAATGTAAATCGTGGTTCCACCGTGTGGATAATACATAGAATTATACATGAAGTATTACATAATTTATTCATAATATGGTTCAGACTTTCAGAAAATGTACAATTGGCAGCTGTACACATTGAGTAAATTCTGCTAAATTAGACTGCAATTTGGTCAATACTAGGTAAATGTGAGTATATTTGGCATTGCGTTGATTCTGGCAATCTTTTTCACTGGGTTGACCTGTATTATTTTCAACTTAATTTTTGTCTGAAATTTGGGTTATTTGAGAGGAATGGTGAAGGTGAATTGTACATTTTCTGAAAATCTTACCCATATGATTACTGTGAAAGAATTCATCTATTAAAAACAGCCAAGTGTTTTATACATAGGAAATAAATAGGTACCAGAAACTTGAAAAATGTGTCAATATATCAAGTAGGCTATAGAAATCAGTCAAATAAAGATATATTGTACATTAAAATGAGGTCTTTAGCTCCATATCTGTGTAAATAAAAACGAATTACTCATAATATTGTACATAAACTTTTAAAAAATACGCATTAAATTAACAAGCATACAACAATATTTTCAGCGGTTGACATCTAATATAATATTTGATACATCCGGAATCACTACCGAAAATAGTTTAACTTGTGTTCATGTGTTGCCAATTAACAGATACATACAGAGTAAGGTTGGTTGAAGGAGCATGGACATTGCACAAGTTACACTGCAATATTCTAAGTGGGTGACATTTCCAGAAAATGAACAAGTCACATTCGGAAATCATTCCAAATCACCCGGATTTAATACAGATAATTGTGATTCAAAACAGAATACAACATAACCAAACACATGCCTTGAATCAACTCGATGTCAAATATACTCCGATATACTTAATATTTATCATTTTTCAGCCTAATTTAGCAGAAATTCATGAATGTGTAGATCTGCCAATAGTACTTTTTATGGTGACCTGAACCTAGCAACTGAAACCAACAATCGATCAGAGAGTGAAATAACATTATGTTTACATGTCCACATGTAGACTCCCCTACCAACATCAGTTGATATCAAAGGCTGATAAATTCCTGTATTCAAAGACAGCTTCTAAAGCAAACGATATTTCAACATCAATATCTTCAAATGCTGCCGCATTTTCCAACAGCCTCCTTCTGTGATCGCTCCTGGCATCTCCTTTCTTTTGCCTGGAGGATTTCACTGTTAATAAATAAAGGACCATTACCATTTGTGGAGTTTGATAACGACTTTGGTAGAATTTGTTATAGATAAAGAGCGAGGTGAACTTTAATGAATAACTTATCAATATATTAGTGAAGCTATCGCAAAGGCAGTCTTGGGAAATTAAAATTTTTATTTTAATTGATTTTTGTTTTATTAATAGATAAATAGATAAAAGGTATAAAAATGGCGAATAGATTTATATAAAATTGAAGGTTTGTATATAAAGATATGATAAATTGGTAAAATTGAAGATTTTATGAAATAGTTAGTATGAGGGAATTAAGAGAGATTAGAAAAAGGTGTGGGTGGGTGGGTTTAAAAATTGAAGCAGTTGATTGCTTGGAAGATGGGAGTGAAGTGGTGCTGAATGACCGCCACCGAGTGAAGACGTGTTCCTGCAGCGCTGTGCGAACCACAGACATACCTCGTTATATTTCTACAATGTATTAGTTTTTATTGACGCAACACAATCCTGGGAGTCACCTATGGATTACTGCACATTACCATGAACAATTCAATTGTAATTATGGAAGATTCCTCTGAAATGGCATCGCAAAACAGCAAGCTCTCTTCATCTCAACGCCTACAGAGCCTAATCCATGCCAACCAGACGCATTCACCATACGCCTCGCATAACCCTTATGGCCTGCTGGGTGCTCTTGACGACTCAATCGGACTTACAGAGGAAGGAATACTAGAGGAACAAGAACCTTTTCTATCTCAGCTATCCCAAGATTCAGTCGACCACTCAATCAGGCACATACAAACGAATGTAAGTAATCTAAAAGATCCTCTAAATTCTACATCGGGAGACCGCCAGTTATTGCCTAAACATTCACCGCATGCCAAAGCTTCAAGCCCGGTAAAATCGAGCACACCACCACGGTCTCCGACCTCGGCAGTTACCCCTGGGGATGCCGGGGTAAATACTCTACCCACAGACATCCAACGGACTTCGCCAAAACTCCAATTAAATCTGGACCAACTTCCTGCTACGGATTTAAGCCCTATTATAAGTGATAGACTAAACCTGCTGCAGTTTCAGATTGATAACCTAAGGATCATCTCTGAAAATGCATATAACTCTGCTCATAGCAATGAACTAATATTCACTGGAATACCAACCGACTGGAAATTCTAGGTTTAATCTGCACGGAGTACAAAATCAGATTTCACCCCCTTGAACTAGACTATCACAGAGACCTACCACCAAATGAACAAGGATTAAGATGCACACTGTTTAAGTTCACAAAAACATCAATCGTTGACAACCTTTATCAGGTGAAAAGCTCTATCCACAGGAAATTTGGTATCAGTGCCATTGATGTGGTTGGGACAACCACTACCCAGCAAAGGAAAACTGCTGGTATTATCTGCAACACTGCCAGAAAACAAGGTATAAATGCCTCATAACTAAGAAACTCCCTTGTAGTCAATAACATTACATATTCCCTAGATCAGCCCTCTTCACTCCCGCGCAACCTACAACCACACAATATCAAGCACTCAGTGAGTGAGAACAGTATACTTTTCTCATCCCCTTCGAGCTTCCTCTCCAACATGTACCCTGCACCCATCATCTCCCATGACATTCCATACCTATCAGTTGAACAGGGGTACAACCACTATAAGGCACTATTCCATAACGCCCCTAAAATCGCCAAGAAAATCTACCACTCCCAAGATCCCTTCGAACAAAAAGCTTTTGGCAAACGAGTGGAAGGTTCAGACCAATGGAAGATAATCAAATTTGATATCATGGCACAATTGCTTGATATCAAATTCGCCACTCATCCAACACTAGCATCAGCCCTCTATGCTACATTGCCACTTCATTTATTTGAAGAAACACACGATCCTATCTGGGGAATTGGAGCTAAAGTTTCAAATTCCACTCCAATCACTGAGTTTATTAAAAACTTAAAAGGTGAAAATCGCCTTGGGAACATGCTCATGTGCATTTGCATTTGCAACAAAATCCCACAAAACAACAAACTTCCATCAATTCCCCCATCAAATTTTGGCCACTTACACATCGACAGAACCCAGGCCCTAAGGAGCCAAAATGCTGACGTCACTCGCACCTCACCTAGCCCATCCTACACCCCCAGACCCACCCGGGTGGCAATACCGCCTTATCATCAAGTCAACTTGCCAAACCCACCAACCCGCCCAGTTGGAACACCAACAAGCAACATGACCGACTCACAAAACCCCAAGCCCCCCACACAAACAGAGAGCGCGGCTGCCAGCGCGTCAATCACAGCAGAACCACGCCTCCCAACCAATGAGAATACACCACAGCCAATTCCTACTCCTGCCCAACCAATCATAATGCACCCACCGAGTGTCAACTCAACCACCCACCTTCTACCTCCTCCCAAGGTAGGAACACCGAATGCTGACGGAAAATCCCGACCTACCCCGAAGTTACCAGTCGTCCCTGACAAACAGCGCAGCAACACTATAAAGCCTTGGTTGGATTCTCAGAAGCCACAACGCAAAACCCGCCATTCACAGTATCAGCACTATAACCAGCACTATAACCAGCACCATAACTTCAACTACAACCAGCAACCTAAGGAATATTCCAGTGACAATCAAGCGCGGCAACCTCCCAGGCCTCCACCATCAAACACCAGAGGGCCGCAACATCCACCTCCTCTCCTAAGTCTGCCCTCAATCGCTAGAGGGCATAACCACTCGACCAAACCAGTACAACCTCTGCTGCCACCAAATTTCAACAGATTCACACCGCCTCCTCCACTAATCCAACAGCCATACAACCCAGGACCCGCCCCACCTCCATTGCATCAACACCAGTTCAACCAACCTCCACCAGTTGACGCCACTGTCCAACTGCAACAACTGCTCAGACCTCTCATTGAATCCTGCATAAATCAAAACAAGTATGGCCCCGGTCATCAACATCCCGCCAGGCCGCTTTACGCTAGTTATTAGTGACTCCAGGGGTAAGAATCTTCAATCTTATTTAAACAAACAAGGCCTAAACGATTCAAACCACCTTCTTCTCATATTCAGTGGGTCAAACTACATGACAAGCCTAAATCGGGCACGTTCTGCCATTGTCCGTACATGCCCACATATCATTCTATTTATCAATGGGATTTGCGAAATTACAAAACGCCTTAGAGTCCCATATAATGACCCTGCCACCACAGCCACCCATTTCAAATGGGAAACCTCAATTGCACACGTCAATGAGGAAAATGCAATTGCCACAATAATGCATCACTTAATCCAAACATATGATGCAACTAAATTAATAGCTCCCCAAGCAAGGATTGTGTTCACGCAAACCCCAGGTGCGGACTTACTAACCACCTTACTTACAGTTTATGATCATTTATGTTAACCTATGTCAATCATTTATCCAATATTCTGACATATCAGCGGTTAAGACCAATCAACGGCTATTGACAATATCATATTATGACTCATATAATATAATTTAAAATCAAGGTCTATCTAGTCAAACGAAAATCCCATATAATATAATTTTAATATCAAGGTCTATCTAGTCAAACGAAAATACCAACAAAAATGACTTATCTACCACCATGTGGATTTAATCACAAGGTCTATCTAGTCAAACAAAATGATTTATTTACCACCATAGCGAAACAATGCATTAGTATATATTGCATGTCAAACTATTATAATTCACTCATAACACCAAAATATTACATCCAGGTTCTTATGAGTCCAAATGGCTAATCAAAGTATAAAGCTAATATCTATTGTCTAATGTTTATCAAAATCAGTTATAATTGATGTATAATTATGACAATCAACTGTGAAATGTGATTCTCCATAGTCCTAGTCCTAATTGTAATACTGAAATGTTAACACTAGTAGTATATTATATGATAATTTGTGAAAATTGTGAAAATTGTAAAAATTGTGAATCATGATTGTATGTACTTGATTTAACTCACCATTATCAACTACTATCTGCCCGTACAGATACTTTTAGATATGTCAACATATCGAACAATAATTTGTGTACACAGTAATAACCAAATGATGTTATCCAAAGCATATGTGATTATGCAGACTGAAATTGACCGGGTAAATTAACTCATAACTGTCTATGTCACTGGGTGTACCCAGAGTCACTACCCAGAGTCCCAGACCATTAGCCTGAACAAATTCCCAATCAATCCAGTCCTACCCTCTCAACCGAATTCAATTCAATTTCAAATCAATCTAAAAATGGGATAATCCCAAGACATTTTAGGTAGCCCTATGCCGCCTTAACATGGATTATCATATAATTATTTACTCTTCTTTGATATGGTCTATCCGCTTCCCACCACTACTGCATCAGTTTGGGATAATATTTACCAAACTACAGCACTAAGTGGCGAGGGGATCCTTGGGACCACTAAATCCAAGAAACCCAGACGGCACCCTACTAGGCCTAGGATAATATTTCCTTAACCAAAAATGGTGCTGAAAGGATGAAAGGATCTAGGATCACTCTAAAATTTAATGCACTATTTTTGATCCAAAAATTCGCACAGCGCCACAAATCTGAATCCCTAACATAATAATGATCACCTATCCAATCTTCCTCCTACCGAACCATGTACCAACCTTACAGGCCACATTCAACCCATTCACCCTGAATGCCCTGCCATACCCAACCCATACAACATTTATTCACCAACCCATAATCCACCCCCCACACCGTCCCCAAAGACACAGAACAAGAAAAAGGCCCCGTCCCAAAAAATTAAATCCCACTTCTTCAAACAACCAAGATCTGAACCCAATCCCATCACCCACTGAATTAGGAAAAAGAAGGGGCTTCACGATAGTCCACTTCAACATAAGAAGCCTATCTAGGAATTTTGAACCCTTTTTTGCGGATTTCCATAACTCAGAGCTTGATGTGATATCCCTCTCTGAGACATGGCTGAAACCCCACCTCACTGACAACCTTTTTAATCTGCCGGGCTACTCACTTCACCGCCTTGATAGAAATCATGGCAGAACCACCTGTGCATCGAGAGGTGGAGGACTCGCATTTTATGCCAAAAATTATCTCTCCATTGATGTTTCAACTCTGTCAGATCTAAACTCCTCCACTACGGACCTAGAAGCCCAATGGGCAATCATCCGCAGACCCCACTCAAAACCACACATACTGGCCAATATCTACCACCCACCATCTGGCTCCTGCGTTAGGTTCCTTGAAACCATAAAAGACAGCATCTCCAAAATTACTGACCTCCACAAATTTGAAATCACCATCCTAGGTGACTTTAATATCAATTTCCATAGTAACAAACCAGAAGCCAATGACCTCAAACAATGGGCAGGCTCCCTTGGCCTCTCTCAACTAATCACTTCTAATACCCGCATCACAGATAAGTCCCAATCCACAATTGATCTCATGTTCTCAAATTCCAAATTTATTGCCGAATCAGGAATCCTTTCCTCAGACATTAGTGACCACCAACCTGTATTTATAAGAAAAAAGAAAAGTCCCCAACCAAACCCCCTCTGCTCCCGAAGAGGCAGATCCTTAAAAAATTATTCACAAGAAGCTTTCGAAAAAATCCTTCTAAAAAATACACCCAACATGTTTCCCTCTAACGACCCCAATGAAATCTGGGAATCACTGGTCTCCCACATCACAAAAGCAGCTGATATCATCTGCCCCATAACATCCCTCAGAATCCCCAAACAAACCCCCCCATGGCTATCCAAAGACCTTATAGAGCTAATAGCTGACCGAAACTACTTCCATCGAAAAGCCCGCAAACTAAAAGACCCCAACATTTGGTCCTTGGTCAAAGCACTAAGAAACAAAATCAACAATGCCATCAAAAAGGCAAAACACACTTATGTCAAAACTGCCATTGAATCCAACAAAAAAGACCCAACAGCATTTTGTAAAGAAATCAAACGTATCCTACCTTCAAAATCTCAGAACACACCTATCTCCCTCCCTAGTATACCAGACCAAGACCTTCCCAAACAAATCAACACCTTCTTTGCAAATGTAGGCCCCTCACTCGCTGACAAAATCTCCCCACCACCCACAGACTCAAAGTCTGACCTTGATTTCATCACCACTGATTCCCCCCTACCCTCCTTCTCTCTCCGCGCCTTCTCTCAAGCAGAAGTATCCGAACTGATTGACAAAATCAACACTCGAAAACCCTCAGGTATCCCAAACCTAAACTCTACCATCATCAAACATGCCATGCAATCTCTCCTACCCCACTTCACCCACCTGTACAAAGTGTCCATAAACACAGCCACCTTCCCAGATAATTTCAAAAAGGCCACTGTCGTCCCGATTCCAAAAATCAAATCCCCAGACTCCCCTTCAGACCTAAGACCAATCTCCCTCCTCCCAATCCCTGGCAAAATACTTGAAAGAATTGTTCATTACCAAAGCTATAACCACTTAGAATCCCATAAAATACTCCACCAAAGACAACATGGTTTCAGAGAGAACAAATCAACGCAATTAGCCCTAGCAGACTTTCTCGATGATGTCTCGTCCTCCCTCAACTCCAAATGCCCAACTACTGCCCTCTTCATCGACCTAAAAAAGGCATTTGATACCCTAGACCACAATATCCTAATCAACAAACTCAAGCTCCTGAAATTTGACCTCTCTTCCCTATCCTGGTTCAAAAGCTATCTCTCCAAGCGTTCCCAATCAACGAGAATTGGAAGCTCCTTCTCCACTTCCCTACCACTCTCAACCGGCGTCCCACAAGGCTCCATACTTGGCCCCCTACTCTTCATAGTATATATCAACACCCTACCCTCCTACATTAAATCACTCTCAAACAACCAAGTCTCCTGTCAGCTTCATGCCGATGACACAATACTCTATGTCTCATCTCCTTCCATTCACAAATCCCTCAAAATACTTCAATCCTCACTGCCCTACCTTGAAAACTGGTGCTCCAGAAACAAATTAACAATTAATGCAAACAAAACAAAAGCCATGATCTTTGAAAATAGATCCAGATCAAAAAAACAAACACCCTCCCTGAAACCCCTAATATTATCTGGCTCTGATATTGAAATTGTACAAGAATTTAAATACCTTGGAACCACACTTGACTCAAACCTTAATGCCATTGCCCCCATCAACTCAACAATAAACAAATCTAACATTGCCCTATCGAGCTTAGCAAGAATCAGACCTTTCCTCTCTAAACCAACAGCAATCCAAATTGTCAAATCCATGCTAATCCCCCACCTTGAATTTAACTCATGCTTCCTGAATATGTCCTCCTGCTCAGCCAAACAAAAACTAGATAGATCCCTTAAAAGAGGCGTCAGAATTGCAGCCCTACTCAAAAGAAAAGAAAGTCCCTCTCTTGCCATGCTCGAGCATAACATTCTTCCCCTCGAAACAAGAAGAAATATCCAAATTCTTATGATAGCCCACAGGAGAGCCCATTCCCAAAACAAACACCCATTCCTTAAGCAAGAACCGCAACGAATCACCAGAAACCAATCTGCCCTAAATCTCCCCATCACATGCCCAAACCTTGAGACTTTCAAACGCTCGCCCGGCTATCTAGGCGGAACCCTTTGGAATAACCTCCCGAAACCCATCAAAGAATTACAAGACAAAAAGTCCTTCAAATCAGCCCTCATGAAACACCTCCTTCAACACTAAGCCAGAACACACATACCCCTTAGACTCCCCCTCACCCCCCCTAAACAACCTTCAAAATCCCAAAATTCCGTCCAAACATCGCTCACTAATCCTGTGACTCTGCAAGCACTAGCAAGCGTAAAAACCAATCGCCTCTCTTTGTTAAAATCGCCATATATGCCATTAATTCTTTTGTCTCACCTTTGTCATATTTGCTCATCTATGTCTTGATACCTTACTTGTTAGCTTGTTAGCCCATTTTAGCATAAGCCGTTTTTTATCATTTAAAGTTAGCCTTAGAAACTTACACACCATAGTTATAGCTCGCACCTCAGCAGCAAGTCGAAAACCTTGTTTTCATGTATAAGAAACTTGTTCTCATGTTAACTCATTGGAGAAGCTGTCGAAATAAAGTCTTTAAAAAAAAAAAAAGGTGTGAGAGGTGAGACGCGACCAGGTCACATGGGTTTGTAATAGGTGAGGGGAGGGGGCGACTCGCTCCAATGACCGCGCATCACCAAAGCAATGCACTCACTATTGTGACATTTTAATAAACAACTACTTATTAGATGCCTTAAATGTTTACCATAATTGGAATCCCCTTGATCTCATCGAATATGATGGTGTTCCAAAATCCCTTTTTCGGGACTTGTGACTCATTTTTTCAGTAAGACATATGACACTCTTATATAATATTCATAGGAGTAGGTATATAATGTTTTGATGAAACGCCCCTCCCACCCCACAAACACCAACCCCCGACCATTAGTCCCTGTTGGTTGGTCTGAGCTGGCCCATCATAAACGCACAGAGAGGCCAGTTGTAGGTCCCGACTGGCCACCTATGGCTGTGTCAACTTCCGGTTCGCAACGAATGCCATGTTCCGGCCTTGTTAGTGTGTCTAGGGACTTATTAAAGAAGAAAATAAAAAATGTGAACCGGCGGAAATGATGACAATATTGTTTTACCCCAATAGTGAAGTTTTAGTGTATGGGAGTGAAGGAATGGCTTGTGCAGAAGGGCTGGAACATGGCACAGTGATGGGACTCTATGCTTAGTCCACACTATGAAAATAGGGGTCTGCACTATGAGGACCCGGGTACCCGAAAGCGCGGTTGCATTTCTTGACATGGGTGGAGATGCGGAAAAATGGCGGAAATCTGGGTCATCTGGGTGCGACCTCGCGCTACCTACACAATTTTTAGGGTGGGGGAAAGTGATACTAAGAGAACAAGTTGATAGTAACTGCCCAACCAATGGGGACTAAAGCCATTAGAGCCTGAGTTTATGGTTTGACTGGTCCCGTCAGGCTTAGAGCCCAGTTCGAACCATAAACTCAGGCTCTAATTGCCCAATAATAAGGTTTCTGATTGGTTACCTAGAACTGGGTCAGGTGAAGTTATTGGCTCTGATGTTGTTGTCACAAAACTGGATGTAGTTGTGACTTTCCTTCCGAGTGGTGAACTGGCTGCACCCTATCAATGAAGTAAATACTAGTTTATTATATTAACAATTGTTGTAAAGCTGCAGTGTCAGTTAATGTCAGTCAAAAACTAAAGATTTTGTACTTTTGGTTCCATTCTTTTCAACCTATACATATATCTAAACGTCTTTCCACATTTATATTTTGGGGGCCCGCCAAAATCCCTTCCTGAAGTGCCTTCATTATTATCTCTCACAGGCAGCCACAATAAACACGTTAAAAAATGTACATTAGACATAATAATATGTATAATGATATACATATATATGTATGTATATGATAATGTCATTAATTATGATGTATTACTAATTAAACATTAGCATCATATTTCAAGCACTTCTCTTTATGCTATTTCCAGCAGAAATTGGGTCAGATTTTCAGAAAATGTACAATTGGCAGCTGTACACATTTAGTAAATTTAGGCTGAAATTTGGCCAATACTAAGCACTGATTCTAGCAAGCTGTTTTGTTACGTTGAACTGGATTTTGAACTTTATTCTTGTTTATCACACTTTTAGGGCCTTATCATGCAAAATTGCCATTAATTATTTGCCATAAAGTTACAGGAAAGGACAGTACTGATATACCCTTGGGACAAAAGTGTTCATTATAGGATTTCAGTAGGATTATAACAAACACTTAAGAGTTGATATCACTTGTACGCTGCTATGGCTGTATGGTCGGCTTTGAAAACAATACATTATACAACATGTTATACTCCCTTCTGCTATAAATGAATATGTTATACAACACAATATAAAGGAAACTGAAGTAAATGAGTTGATTATTGACTCTCATTCCTATGCTGATGCTTTGTGACAGTGGCTGGCACTGCTGAATAGAATGTTACATGTTATCACAGCTGGGCACTTTTACTTATCTTATCCAGTGGGCCTTATCTAATTTCAGCAGGGGGTCTGCTTCAGTTTTAAAGACAAGGTAGATGAAGAAAAAAGGATAAAAAAAAGTTCTGTCCTAATGGGATTTTAATGACATTTGCGGTTTGGAGCGTTTCAATGGCATTTTGCGGTTAGGAGCAAGACCCTAGACAAGGTTGATGAAAAAAAATGATAAAAATAAATTCCGTCCTAATCGGATTTTAATGACATTTGCGGTTTGGAGCGTTTCAATGGCATTTTGCGGTTAGGAGCAAGACCCTAGACCCTAGACCCTAGATAAAAAAAAAAAATCGGTCCTCATGCTACTGTTGTTACTGCCATCACTCTTGTAAATGCTGAAACTATAATTTTACTTATAGCCGTTGTTGTCGGCCTCCTTCATACCCCTATGCTTACAATTTTGAAAATTTACGAAACTTTGTACCTGCACCATAAATTACTTGAATTCGATAGAGGCACTCGTCGGAGGAAATGATACACTTATCATGACAGACGTAGCTACCTGTTATTGTATGTACCATCTTTACAAAATAAAGAATTCTTGAAATGAAATGAAATGAAATGGGATTTCAATGACATTTGCGGTTCGGAGTGTTTCAATGGCAAAAAGTTTAAAGAGTCTGTTGATAACTCCAAAACCCTCCAGAACGGATCTATAAGAATAGACTAGGTGAATAGACTAGACTATTGATTGGCAACTGACACTTCCTTAGTTTGTGCCCTAAATGACTGACACCTGGAGGGCCATAAAAGGCCATAAATTGGTTGGAGAGAGGAGGAGAGGAGGCTTCCTTTGAGAGAAGGCCTCCTTTGATCCAGAGATAGATGGATAGATAAGATAGGTTGGGGGATGGTGGGTGGTGATGTGAAACTGAAGTAAATGAATTGATTATTGGACTTCCTCATTGATATACTCTTTGGCCCAAAGTGTTCATTATAGGATTTCAGTAGGATTATAATGAACACTTAAGTGTTGATATCACTTGTATGCTTCTATGGCTGTATGGACGGCTTTGGTGGCGTGTGATAAAGTAGTTAATCAATGCTTGCTGGTTCGTGAAAGTGTTGATCTGTTGATTATAATGACCTTGCACTGACATGCTCGTTCATTATAAACAACAAACAACACTTTCTCTCAGCAAGCAAGCAAGCAGTGATTAACCCCTACTTGAAATTTGGGTTATTCGAGAAGATTGAATTATACATTTTCTGAAAATCTGACCTAGATGTGTCTACCTATACCTTCCAGGAGGACTGCAATACCTCACCCCACCCAACCTCAGTTCCTTGTATAAATTGTATCAATCCCATATTTGTGTATATTATAATCTTTATAAGTGAAATTAGCCTAGATCTAAGCAAAAGAATTGCATTCTTTTGGGTTTGGATCATTGACCCAATTAGCTCACTGACCTCTAGCTTGGCTAGGTACACCTGAGTTGCCCTGGGAGGGAGGGACGCATTATCACTTGTTGACCGCACCACCTGTCCGATCTAATTATTGTTGCCTGCGCTAATTTTATCAGTGGGTAGGGGGGAGGGGGCAAGAGGGAAGGGGGAACCGCAAGCTTGGTTTTGGAATAAGGGAGGGGAGGGGGGAAGGCAAGGGTCATCTATCATGTGGACAATGCATGGCATCAGCATGATGGGGAGCTGGGGTCAGTCTACCTGGAAGAGAAGGATTCTCCCATAGCCAATTAGAATTGGACGTGCAGCGGAAATATTTCTAGGAACCTTTGTTTGTGAATAATTAAGTACAATGCTCCAGTATAAATAAAGCTGGACGCCAAGCCACTGACATTCTTTGCCTGGGCTTGAGCTGACGACTACAACCGATCTCTGACTTCATTCTTCTGACTACTAGAATACCAAATCTCTGGGCACATTGCCTTTAGTTTCCCGAAACACATCACATATATGTGATGTGTTTTAGGAAAATGAGTCATAAGTCGCAAAATTGATATTTTTCAAAGTGTTTTTTTCACAAGATCTCATTATTGGAATGTTCTAATTTTTGGAGACTTTGTCACTTATAGTTATGTCAATCGATGTACCAAATTTCAGGACAACATATGTAATATATCCTCTCGTTTTAAATGTCCTCATATGGACTACATTCAGTAACTTTACTATTTATTGACCCCCAGAAATATTGGAAACTTTTTTTTTCAAAAACGAAAATATCAAACTTAAAATCTAGAAATACTTTAGACTGTTTACTATCATTGGAATCGGCTTGATCTCATCTTTTCAAATATAATGGTATCTCAAAATCTATTGTTTGCGACTTATGACTCATTTTCCTAAAACACATCACATATCAGCAGAAGCATTAGTAAATAGTTAGACAGCAGATCATTCTTACCATGAGAAACTCAGCTAAGACAAATCCACCCATCATGAAGACTATCAAACAGAAGTTGGTCATCATTTCCTCTTGTGAAATTATATCAATGAACAAAATTCACTTCGACCATGAATCCTTCTTCTACTGCTCAAGACCTGCCAACAGTAATTGGGAAAGATTTTCATAAAATGTACAATTCACCTTCACCAATCCTCTCCAATAACCCAAATTTCAAACAAAAATGAGATTCAGAATGCAGTTTAAGATAACATAACTGGTACTTTGAATCAATGTGATACTAGATATACTCAGATATACCTGGTATTCATAATTTTGTAGTCTAATTTAGCAGAATTTCCTAAATGTGTAGGGCTGCCTATTGTACATTTTCTGAAAATCTGACCCAATTGTTCCCTACTGAAGGCTGAGGAAGCACACACTGGTGGTTTTTCTATCGCTGGAACAATACAACAGACAATAGGGAGGTTCAGCAAGTGTAACCTAGACGTAGACGTAAATAATATCTGTATCTCTGATATACACACATACGTTAAAAGGAAGAAAGAGGTTCATCAAAACGTGGCAGGAAAAATGTAATGTAACATTTAATTTGTAACGTAATTCACAGAGAAAATGCAGATACGGTTATGTAATTGAGATGGGTTTGCTTGCGGAACCTCCCTAATAGCTAGGATTACTTCTGGGGGAGGGATGAGTTGAGGATCAAATTGATATGGAAAGTAATTGAGACTGTTATTCAACATTTATCGATATCAATAAATCATTTATCGATATCATTGATATATCTAGATCTCCTAAGAATTTTGTGATATCCAAAAACATTTAGTAATAACAAAATGACTGAGTGATATCCGAAAAATATTTAGTGATATCTGGGAATGACTTACTGGTATCACATTGAGATATCATCAATTATATCAAAAGGTTACTATTTGCAGATATTCTCACTCTAAGGATATGTATAAATTATATATTCCATTGACACTCTTGGCACTTTGGTACATGTGGGTGGGATTTTCAGAAAATGTACAATTGGCAGCTCTACGCATTTAGTAAATACCAGGTAACTTCCAGTATATTCTGCATTGTATTGCTTCTAGTAATCTGTTTGGTTATGTTGAACTGTATTTTGAACTTTAGCGTGCTGATGTCGATAGGGGCCTTAGGGCTCGGAATATATTCCTTGTTCCTTAGTAGTCCCTCGAGCGTCCATTTTACTCGATGGTGCTCATAATTGGCCGTACTGGCATCACACCTCTTGAGATATGTCTTTATATGAGATAGGTGATTAGGGATGGTCTTAGGTGATTTTATGTAGGATGATAGGTGTTGGAGATATACACAGATATGGTCGACTCGGGCACTTTGCGGGTCGATCTGCATCTGCTGAGCGAATTTCAGGAATGCAGTGACAGCCGACTTCCTATTGCGACTTGTTCCAGCAGACCACGCCGCCTCCTGTGTCTGCTCCACTTGTGCGGCCAGGGTCTGCATTGGGGTGCCTGAAAAATAGGATGTCATTAACAAATTGCAATGCATAGAGGCATGGTGGTACAACCTTAAGTGCATAATGATCAACCCATGTGTCCCTTAATTGTTTTTGTGGTTTGCCCAGGTGTGATCGGCTAAGTGCATCGGCGACTGAGTTGGACGATCCCTGTATGTGGGCATATGACAGTCTGACGTCAAACCTGGCCTGCACCGTCCAGGCAAGCCTTGTTGCGGCCAGCATGACATGGTTCTTTCCTTTTCCATTCTGAAAGACTGATACACTTGACATGTTGTCGCATAGTACTAAGATGTGACTACCTCTGTCACTCTCAGAGATGAATGTATGCAGTGCTACCGCGACATTGATGGCTTCTATCTCAGAGATGTTACATGCCTCCAATTCCAGCCGGCATATCTGATATTCATATGTGAACTGGCCATCAGTGCCCCCTATGCCACTGAGGCAGGCATCCACGAGGTAAGTCTTTGTTGGTTCTATTTCGGGTATAATGGATCTTCCATTCCATTCCCCGCAGAAATCTCTGAACCACCGTAGATCTTCTTTTATGTGGCTGTTTACATTCATATGTGGTCCCTTGAATCCTCTCAGGCTGTCCAGGAGCCTTGATACAAATAGGCGTGCAGGTGGGACGCACTTACCTACATGTATCAGCGATCCAATGATAGATTGGAGCTCGCGCTTGGTGATGGTGCGCTTCTTTATATATTTATTAACTAGGGCGATGGTCTCCTTGATCTTGAGGGGAGGAATGAATAGTGACATCTCCTCTGAATCAATGAGGCTTTGCTGCCAGGTTGTTGTAGCTTTCCAGAGGCCTCAGGGAGCCCTAGCTCCGCCAGTAGATTTCTGGCATAGTCGTAGGCTCTTGTTGTCGATTCTTTATCAGGGCCGAGTAGTGCTAGATCATCCAGGTACATGAATGATGTGAACCCTTCCCTCTTGAGCATGCGGACAATTGAGTTGGCCAACCTTTGCATATGCGCACTGGATCCACGACTGCCGAAGGGCATTGTTAGGTCGCAGAACCAACTATCACGCCACTGCAGACACAGCAGGGGCCAGTCGAGAGGGTCACTGTACATGTTTTTGTAGGCACGAGAGATGTCTATGACAGCAATGTGGGCCTTGCTCCCCAGGCCTTTAAGATGTACTACCAGGTCTTCTACTGTAGGGAGAGAGTGGGGTCGCTGTTCTCCCCATACCGAGTTCTTTATTATAAACTTGTTAACAGAGTTCTCCTCTGGGAAGGTTAGGTCAATGTTGACGCGACGGGCCTCACTCTCCTTCTTGGCTCTAGACATCATGGGTGACACGTGCGCCCATGGGTTGAATGGGGTTGACTCGAACGGGCCAACCAGGCCACTAAGGTCGAGTTCTTTCTGAATGAAATCGTCAATTTTGCTGGAGAACTTGGTGGCACTAGGGTGGTTATTATTGTTGCCATTGTTGGTGACTGGGCCTAGATAGCCCATGGGGAATCCGTACTTAATGAATTCAAGTATCTCCCTATCTTCATTACTGGAGCAGAGGTGCCTGTCCCACTGATCTATGTTGAGGGAGCTAGGTATCAATATTTTAGCTTGTAGGGCATTAGGCAATCCAGTGTCCCTTACCTTGCTGTATATTTCGGCGAACTTTCCCCAGACTATGTTGTCGTCGGTCTGGGGCCAGTGCATTACTCGGTGTTGTTGTAGAGCCGCAGGTCTCGTGTCGACTGAAGCTGGGTCTGCTTTGCCGGCACATATGGCTGCCACCGCGTCAAAATAGTCACTGTTGATGATTAGCGTAGGCTGGGTGTACGGCCTAACTATAATCTCATTCTGTTTCGACGGGATGAATGCTGGGGCCATAGGATTTAGTGTAACACCAGATATCGTTCCCTGACGGTGGTTTGTTTTGGGATAGCTGCCTCCATGATGGATCTCGTGCAAGCTCTCGTGGCGCATGAGACCAGCCTTGTTAATGTATGCAGCTGACCCAGTTTCCCCATCTGGGTCAGGGAATGGTGCCAATGTTGGGCGTGGCACAAGCACATTGCCATGCACGCCCGCTATTCGTTTTTTGAGGACTGTACTGACCTCTCATCATTATTGTGCCTAGATTTGGCACTCACCTGTTGGTTGCCTGATTGGGTCCTGTTGGGCTTTGGTGTGTATGTCCCATCATTCTGTTGTTGACTGTGTTTAACGCGCCTCTCGCACTCCCTAACACTGTGGTGCATCCTGCGGCCGATGGAGTCACAGTATGAGCACGAGTGGAGGAGCAGTATTGCCCCCTCTCTATGATCGCCGCTGTGTGTGCAGCCATTCCTTGTATTAAATGGTCTGCATAGCACTTCCAGTGATTTTGAATCCTTCTTAGATGTTTTGTTATCCGCTGATGTGTTGCCCGAGGTATGCCCTCCTCCAGTGAGGCATATACGGACCCTCTCATCCTGGATGGTACTTTTATCCGACCAAGTGACCTTTCCAGCCTCGATCATATCGAAGACATATTGTGACCAGCGCCTTACCGCTGGCTAGGGCCTTTCCAAGCTATCCTTGGTGACTTGTCGAAGATGGTGCATCATGTGATGGTAGTCGTCAGAGTCATATGCATCGGGGTTGTCCAACAGTGCCAGAAAGCCGTCAATATATTCATTACTATTAAGGGAAGAGCGGGCATCCAATTTTTGTTTAATTGTCTGTGATCCCTCCCTGTAAACATACATGTATGGCTTTGATTGCAGACCAGCCCTATGAATATTAGATAGTATGTCAACCCTACCGTGCAGGCCGTGTGCAAACCTCTCACGATCGATCTCCCACTCGATGAAGTCATCTGCTAACACTTGGCCTCGTATCACGTTTGGTGTAGATGCTGTGCGGTATCTAGCCGCCTTGACCCAGCTACTGATCCTGTGGCCAGATCCTGGTTGTTGCGGGGTTTTAAAGAATATTTCCCTGGATGACTCAGGTGAAGGTTCCCTCTTCCTCGTGCTGCTATGGCTAGACCTGGTACTAGATCTGGAGCATCTAGACGACCTAGATCTGCGTGAGCTGGAAGAGGATGCCGCGCTAGACTCGGCCTTTGACCTACTTGAACCCTCGTGGCTCCCGTGTGCGGATTGTGACCGTTGAGATTGCTCTGATTGTTCTTCCTCATCCTCCTCGTTTTCTTGCCTATTCTTGAATACGTTATTGAGCAGCTCAGTGATTTGAGATACTTGTGTTGTTAGCTCCGATACCTCAGCTTGTAGGCTTTTGCAAGTTGGTGGTTTAGTTGTCTGTCTTTCCTCCTGTTGGCCCGTTTCTTTGGCTTTAGCTTCTCGTGTTCGTGGCATTGTCGATCTTGACTTTTAGTTTGAAAATTCAAGGCTTCTTGAGGATTTCCAGGGGCGAAGCAGGCTTCACTGATATCCAGGCTTCGCTCAGGTATTCTCTGACGTTAGAGGTATATTGTAGTGCCAAAAAGTGGGTTATTAAGGCGAAGAAACCTCTGAGAGAGAAGAGAAAAATATATATAGGTGGTGAGGGGAGCGAGGAGAAGGAGAAAGTGAGGGGTGAGGGTGTAGAGCCGTTAGGGGCGCATGAGTGTATTATTGAGGGATATGGGTTGTGTGCTTGAGTCCAGGTGGCGCCGCAATACCACATCATCACTTATGCGATGACTACATCATTACGGACATCAAAGAAGTATTTCTATATTTTATGTTTCATATATTTATGTATGAAAAGATGTTGACATTTACTAGTAAAGTTGCTAAATAGACTCAATACGTAGACCTTAAAATGGATGTATTTAATACATAGCCCTGAAATTAGGTACATGTATTCATGCTACAACAGCCATGAGGCAACCAACAAATTTAAAATATTTCAACAAATACTTCCTTTGAATAAATCAATTTAAAAAATTCAAGTCACATACTGACTCCACTATACAGTGAAGCATTCCCTCTAGCACAGGTAGGGGATTTGCTATGGTGACACCTGAATACCTCCTAATGCCCTTCCTATGTGACTTCCTCCCAAAGGTTGGATTAGCTGTTAATGCACCCTCCCCTTACACTAAGTACGGTCAAGTCTCATATGTGTCATCCATGTTAAAGCGGGTTAACCTCCATCAAAAGCTTTTTATTGCTAAATGTACTCAATATGGTGACCTTAAAATGCATGGTGACACCTTCATACCTCCTAATGTCCTTCCTATGTCACATCCTCCCAAAGGTTGTATCAGTTGCTAATGCGCTCTCATCTTACACTAAGTATGGTCAAGTCTCATATGTGTTATCCATTTTAAAGCGGGTTAACTTTGGTAAAAAACTAAAGACTTTTTCCTATTTGTAATATCATTTTTTCTGACGCATTAAACATCAGTTCATCAATATCTTGGAGGATTTTGTGGCATTGTTTATGCTAGAGGGATTCATAAACGTCCATATAAATGTATGTTCTGGTGACTCGCCCCAATAATTATTTCCTGTACTGGCTCCACTTGTTATCTCTCACTGGCAGCAGTTTTCTCTTGCACAATACAATATACGTAGTTGATTTAGAGTGGACACAGAATTGTCATTAGTGACTCTATTCTACTCCAGGCCTACCTGTCCTCTGCTTGTAGTGTATACCAACTCACTCTACTAGAGGCACTGATGCAGATCATAACCTATGTTTTATCCAAGTCTATGTATCATCTTATTCCTGCTTCACAGGTTGCTGTTATATCTATTACAATTACTACAGATTGTATGTTATACCTTTTCTCTGTATGTACTACATTGCTATTGTAACCTGTCTTATACATTATATCATATTACCATGTTACTCTTGTACTACCCTTTTATACTCCTTGCCTTCAATGGTGAGTCTCCCAATGAATTTGACATTGATGACTGACTACTGCACACCGCTGGTGTTACAGGGTTGTCCAAGAGGTGAATAAACTGGTGATATTAACAGAACTGTGTCTGTTTTTACTTTACCACGTCGAGATTGAACCTGAGTTTGGGTGAGGCCTGATTCACTGCATTTGGTGTGGTGACAGGTTCACTACATATATTATAATAATATTATATTGATGTATTTTAGAAGCCCACAAAAAAAATTCTAGAAAATGGAAGAGTGTGCAAGGTTAATGTTTAAATAATTTGGTGCAAGGGAATGATCACTCAAGTCAACTTCTTAGATGGTTAACTTTATTCCAATATTTTGCCCTGTTGGGGGGCTTCGGCAGGAATAATACAGTGAACCAACGCAATCTATTTATCTGAGATATGTGTATCAAATGTGTAGTTCCGTTACACATAATGTGTAATGGATGACACATAATGTGTCAATAATGTGAAAATCTATGTGAAAAGTGAGGACACAACGTATATGAGTTGATTGATGAACCTTTAATGTTGTCAATAAACAAGTTTCCCACTGTTGTCTCATAAAGAAATGTTTGTATATGAAATATAGTTATTAGGTAGGAACTTTAAGTTTAAGTTGAGTTACTTCTTGAAGCGATGTGGTGGAGAACTAATGTATAATTTATCTAAGTGTAAAGAGAAAAGAGAAGGTTGAGTCTATAATTTTAAGCCCAACAGTGAAATTTAACGTTGTAATAACTGATTAATCCAGCTCGAGATAAGCCTGTATCGTTCAGGTAGCATCCTAATATTCTGGCCGCTCGCCTGTCTAAGATTCTGGTCACCTGGTGTACGTAGTAGGCAAGTTGATTGACCTCTCTTGCAGTCAGATGAAGTCCCTCCTGCTTCTTGCCTGTAGCCAGCATGGCATGGTAGCTGCGGGGGGATTTTTGAAAAGATATGTAGGTTTAGAAGTAACTGATATTAGTAAGATTCTGTACTATTGAATGATATATTAAATGTTCAAAAATTTATCCTAGATATATGCTTACTTTTTGTTTTGCTTGGCAATGAGAATTATCACGGTAATGTGAAACTTCGCCAAAAAAAAAATTATTAAAAAAAAATAAGGCACAAAAGTTACATTCATAATCTTTTAATGCAAATCAAGCTGGATAATAATTAACCCTGATTCTGAGTGCTTTTATATGGCGCATGTGGTTACTGACTCATTGGTCGCCCTGCTAGCCTTGTTTCTGTTGTGGTTCATTTGATATATAAATCATGTAGAAATATGGGAACAATGTTTAGAAGACACAGAAAGGAGATTATGCAATACCTTTATTACATCATACATCTTAATACAGAGTTATCTTTGTGTACTTTGTTTAGTATCTTAATATTCAGCGTAGTTTTATAACATCTTGGACTCATTCAGTTTCAGATATGTATAATTTTTCTGTACTTAGTTTAGTATCTTGATGTTCCACTTAGTTTCATAACACCTTGGACTCCTTCAGTTTCAAATATGACTAATATGAGTGGAACACATACAAAGTAAAAATAAACTCTATACACTAGATATACAACACTAAGAAACTAAAGTATGTCATTGCTCTAGGTGGCATAGTTTGGTGTGATAGAGGTCAATTATCCAGGCACAGCATCAGTACTAGTAGCCCCGATGTTAGAGCCCCCTCATTTCTTTTAATAAATTTTCTTTCAGTAAATATATCTGCTAAAGGGTAAGTTAGAAAAGGTCTTTTTACTCAGTTATTTATTACATTATACAGAGTTATCTTTTTGCCATCAGTTTAGTATCTTAATATTCAGCTTTGTTTCATAAGATCTTGGAATCATTCTGTTTCAAAAATGAATACAAAGTAAAATAACACTATTGATTTAATTAACATACAAAAAGTCTATTCGCTTTGAGTGGCATTGTTTGATGGGATACAGGTTTCTTATCCAGGGACAGCCCTAGTAAGTCAGTCCCAGTAGCTCAGACGTTAGCAAGCCCTCATACTCTTGATACAAGACTTCATGAAAATAAACGGCCATCTGCTGCAGTTGTTTCATTGATCATCATAATTAACCAGCACATGCTCACCTTCTGCCAATTGATTTCAAATTCTTGTATAAACATGAAACAGCAATAAAGTATTGATAACTTCAGTCCTATGGGGCAAACAATGTGTAAATATTGATAAATTCAGTGCTATGGGGCAAACAATGTGTAAATATTGATAACTTCAGTCTAATGGGGCAAACAATGTGTAAATATTGATAACTTCAGTCTTATGGGGCAAACAATGTGTAAATATTGATAACTTCAGATATGGCAAACAAGTTATCAAGTCATCACTGTCATCAACTGCTCTTAGGTGTTAACAGTTCCATCCCCAGGAGCTGGATTCACTGCTCTCCTCCAGAAAAACCAATCTTTAGTCAGGAGACTAAAGGCCTTGCGGAAATCTTTACTTCGCCAGACGTAAATCAGAGGATTAACCACAAATGTTGTATCAAATAGAATCAAAGAGACTCTATACAACACCTGGAGAAACACAGGAGAATCTTCATTTGTGATACCAACTAACACGGACAATGGTAAGTACATCATGAAGAAGAAACCAACCACCATGCCCAGCATTTTAGCTAAATTAAATTCTTCCTTTCTTCTTGTCAGCTGGGAACCTGTAGGAATAGTACCAGCAACTTGGGTGTTTCTTTTCATGTACATGAGGCCAATTAATATGTAGAAAATCAAGGTGACACTTGAAGTGGAAAAGAAAACACATAAGATATAATAAGTTACAATGGGCTTAGCATAATTTCCTAGAATGCATGTGTCCAATGCAGTTGGGGATTTTCTAAATATAATTATTAAAGCAACATACAAAGCTCCAACTATGGAACAAATCACCACACAAATCACATACCTAGAAATTGTCCATTTTTTCCATTGGCCAACTGCTGCCTTCAAAGACACAAACCTTTCAATGGCAATTGCAGAGAATGTAGCAAGTTGCATGAAGACAAGTGATCCATCGATGGAATGGCTTAAGAAGCAAAGAGTTACCCAAACTGAAGCATGGCTCTGGCTGAGGTATACTCTTAATGGTAGAAATATAAAGGAGAATGCACCATGAAGTAAATCACTTACAGTGAGACTAGTAATCAGAATATTAGAACGTGTCCTCAGGAAACTGAACCT
This sequence comes from Sthenelais limicola, assembly GCA_942159475.1. Lineage (NCBI taxonomy): Eukaryota > Metazoa > Annelida > Polychaeta > Phyllodocida > Sigalionidae > Sthenelais > Sthenelais limicola. The sequence continues at coordinate 63,571,197 of OW804102.1, read as the reverse complement.
TTGGATGCAGAACAAAGTCATGGAATTCAAGACAACTGCACTGAATCCAAATATTGCCCTCACACTGGTTGTAGTCACATAAACTTTATCCATTTCTACAGTTATTCTCTGTTGCACTGATTATCTGTTAATGTATCCACTTGTAGTAAGAAACTCAGCAATACACTAAGCCAAGGTGATAAGCTTCCATGTAAAGGACTCAGAGATGCAAGAAGTAAAGACATATGTGCAAACAGAACATACCACATACAAGTTCTAACCTCCAGTTTATTATCCAATCAGAGCTTGTGTTTTCAGTCACATGTTCAAGACTGTGTTACCATGGTGCTTGGGGGTGGTAAGGGGGCTAGAGTCCTGAAAGATGCATGTTATCCATAGTGTGTGCTGGGAGGGAGGTAGGCAGGTTAGAATCCTTAAAGATGCATATTGTCTATACTGTGGCAGTGCAATTTGACCACATGGTATACTTCATCGCAAAATCCTGCCCCGGGGCAAATTACTTGTAGTATGCAACTGCAACTACACATAAATTACCCTTCAATCTATGTGAGATATGTTCCAGGGTAATGGAAAAAATTGATTATGAGATATCCTTATATTTGAAAAGTTCAAATCAAGCCAATTCCAATGATATAACCATTAAGGACATGAGAGAAGTATTTGTATATTTCATGTTTCATATATTTATGTATGAAACAATGTTGACATTTACTAGTAAAGTTGCTAAATATACTCAATACGTAAACCTTCAAATAGATGTATTTAATACATAGCCCTGAAAATTGGTACATGTATTCATGCTACAAAAACCATGAGGCAACCAACAAATTATAAACCTTTCAACAAATACGTGTTACAATACAATTTGAAAAATTCAAGTAATTTTTTTTTCCGATGCATTAAAAATCAGTTCATCAATATCTTGGAGGATTTTGTGCCATTGTTTATGATAGAGAGATTCATAAACGTCCACATCAATGTATGTTCTGGTGACCCGCCCCAACCTGTCCTGTGCTGGCTCAACTTGTTATCTCTCACTGGCAGCAGTTTTCTCTTGCACAATTTGACTCCAATTATTGTACAAACACATAATTATTGTATAAACCGCAGCAGAATATTAGAACATGAATTAATTCATTCACCGTGATGTATTTGCTGATGTGCTTCATATTTAAATTTTGACTAAATAAGTGGATTAACTTTTTATCATCCAACAGCACTCATTTACTTAATAATAATATAGAACAGATACAATTGTGGAAAGTTACACTCCAGAAGACATTGAGACAACTTACAACGCACATAGAATACCACATCAGACATTCTTAAGAAAAGGAAATTGGACATCTAAATTTAAAATGAAAATTAACACTAACAGTACCTAATTAACCTTAAAAATATTATTCATTTATTTCACTGATAGTTTGTAAACCTTATCAATGTTCAGTTTAAGGGCTACCCAGTAGATCTCCTATGGAGAGGGAGCAATGGCCCTGTTATTCAATTAAAATATGTGTATACTGAATGAAAGTTGTATAATAATAATATAACAGCAGGAGAATATTGACAAATCCAGTCCTATAACTCATAACATGAGTAACTCTTGTATAAACACATACCAACACCAGAATATTAAAAATCACAAATTTAAAATCTTTCCACAAATACATCCAGTGAATAAGTCAATTTGAAAAATTCACTACATTTTTGTGACTGGTGACTCTTTTTCCTGTAACACATCACATACTTATGTTGGTGTGAGTCCTGATTTATTTAAGAAAATATCTGTGTTCTATTGAAATACTGTTTAGATCAGGGCAAGCTTGTAATTTGCAGGAAATATAGCTTTAAGGCAGTTTGACCGTTGAGTGACCCTTTGAGGTGCATGTTTGTGGAGGTGGCTAAGTAGATTAATTAGGAGTATTGATTCTGCTGGTGAATGACGTACGCGATGACGTGGGCGGATGAGACAGCAGCCCCGCATGAGGGAGGAGTTGTGGGTGGGTTAAGTGACTTTATACTTCAAGTCATGCTACAAATGTTCCCTTTGGCATAAGTGTACCTTAGGGTCATAGAAATCTTTTTATCCAAAGACACAAGTGAGATCACCCTTTGAATTGAAAATATATGCGTTTCCATGGTAACAGGGTATAATTATTTTCAAAATAAGGTTTTTAGAGTATAACTTGTATCCTTTTGTCAGGAATGTTACCAAACTTGACAATATGAAAGGTATATGTAAGGGCTGTTTGCAGACAATTACTTGGTGACCTTGACAAAGGTCAAGGTCACCATTTTGAAGGTCAAAGTTGAGATCTTAGTCAATTTTTTTGATGTACTGTTGTTTCAATTGCTACTGTAACCTCAGGTTATATATAAATACCTTGTGATCTACTAAATATGGTTCCCTAGGTCAACAGCTCTGTATTCATACTCTACTTGTCCATACAGACCTATTTTAACTAAATCTATTGCTGCCAATATAAAAAATAGTCAGTTGCGTTTTTATGCATTTCTATGGAAAAAAGCCTAACAAAAATAGTGCAAGGTGAGGTCTTTTCTACATTCAAATAAAGGTTTACCAACCATACATTTAATGTTGCTCATTCACCTGATGTTACATACATGCCAACTAGGGCTTAATCATGTCTAGTTTATTATGACCTTGAACCAAGGTCAAGGTCATATTCTCAAGGTCAAATCTAGGAAATTGCTATATTCAGCTATATACAGCTAAAATTGTCAATTTTAGTTGGTTTAGTATATATGTGTATGGAAAACATCAAAGATGAAGCATAATTTCTAAAGAGTATAACCTTCAGTTGACCTTCATACCAGGTCAAGGTCATTGGAAGTATGGAAGTACATCAGTGCAATAGAACAGAGTTATCCGAAGACACAGCTAAGAGCAACTCTTCTATCCAAAATATGCAGATTGATTTCAAAATGGCTACCAAGAATACACTCCATATGTTTGTGTCAAATTTTCCAAATAATATTGTGTTAAATCATAAGCCCAATCTAATTGAACTAATTAATTCTTAAACTCTGAAACAAATGGTCTACTTTTACTTTGAGAATCATCGGTAAATCATGAAAAATCTACTTAAATTCATACAAAATTGAGGCATCCGTTTTAAGCTCTTTCTTATGTTCACAGATAATAGCTCAAGATTGTCATCACTGACAATTTAAGGTTATAAGGATGTAGTTGTAATGCTCTAATAAGGGTATACAGGTCGACCTTTTACTTGGTCGACCTTTTTAAATGAACAATTTTCAAACATTTTTGTGTTGATAATTCATCCCCATGGGCTAGTAATAGAACCCAGCAGTTCAGCATGGGGGAGCCCAACATTATTGGTTCCAAAGAAAAATGGGAGTAATTAGGCCTTGTGTAGATCTTAGAAAACTCAACTCTGTTACCAAAAAGGACACTCATCCCCAAACATTCAAGATATATTTATTAGTTTGGCAGGATCAACTGTTATTTCAACCATTGACCTAAAAAGTGGCTACTGCCAGGTAGAAAGATCCAGAAAGTATTGAAAAAACAGTGTTTGTGTGCCATTGATGCATTTCCATAGAATGCCTTTTGGTCTCCGTCTTTCAATGGGCCAAGAACAAACTGTTTTCAGAAAAAAACTGAAGAGGAGCATGATCCCCATTTGGGTCTGGTGTTCTATGAGCTAGAAGAATATGGAATTTCAATTAAAAAGAGTAAATGCATTTTCAAACAAGAAAAGGTAGATCTACCGTTGGCTACCAAGATTCAAAGGATGGGATTAACTCCCACACAGATAAATGTAGTGCTATCAGGGATATGCCAACCCCAGAAGACCTGGACAGAATTCGCTCATTTCTAGGAATGACTGGGTATTACCGTCAATGTATCCCAGATTCTGCCAGAGTTGCTTATCCTCTAGTAAAGCTTACCAAAAAGTATGCCCGGTTTGACTGATTGGAAGAGTAGCAAAATTCATATGAAACACTGAAGGAATTACTTACTTCAGATAGAGTAATGGCACACCCTCAACTAGATGAGTCTTATCACCTCTACAGTGATGCATGCAAAAGGGATCATACTGGTTCAGGCTGATAGCCAAGGCATGGGGAGACCCATTCAATATATTTCCAAACAACTCTCCGGCCCACAATTAAATTGGACTACTTTTGAGAAAGAGATATATATGCAATTGTTTATGCTCTAAATAACCTTAGACTAAGGTAGCAAATTCAAAATTTATACTGATCACAATCCATTAAAATTGCTGTTTGTAGGTCAAAGACACCAAAATTCAGAGATGGGCTGTACTAATAGCAGAGTTTGGCACTCCCATTGAGTATAGAAAAGGGGCCAACAATATTAGGGCAGATATGCTTTCTCAAATATAGACAATCCCCAAGGAAAAGGACAGACTCTCAGTCAATTCAAAGTCTGCACCTTAGATGAAGTTAATGAAATCCTTTGTGAGTTTGATAAACTTGAGAAAGAGCAAATAAGTTTAGAACAGAGGGAAATGGATGAATTCCAACTTGGGGTGGAGGAGAAGGGAGACTATGCCATAATTGTTGGCATGCTCTTTACTCTAATTCCTCCCCGAGGTAAGCCGGCCTACCCCCTTTTGGTCTTGCCCCCCTCAGCTAGGTATAGAGTAGTGAGGCACGCTCACATCAAGATAGGCCATCAGGGCCTGAGAAAAACATTGGATAGGACCCAAGAGGCCTAGAAATGGCCCACTATCAGAAGCAATACATACAATGTTCTGAAGAAATGTGCTAGTCAGAAGTCAGAAGTTAGACAGGAGGGTGTACCTCTTACAGCTATGCCCATAGCTAAGTACCCAGGACAGATACTGGGAATGGATCTCTGTCGTGCCTTCCCAGTCTCTGATCAAGGGAACAAATATATTATAATGGTAATAGATCATGCTACAGGCTGGGTTGAGGTCAAACACATACCCTCCAAGGCAGCTAAAAATATAGCTGACTATTTGGCAAATGAATACATTCCCTGGTATGGCCATCTAGATGTAGTCATCACCTATAGGGGACTGGAATTTATGAACTAACAAGTGGAAGGGAGTCACAAATCTCTAGGCACTGAAGGAAGGCATTCTACAAGACCAGCAAAATGGGAAAGGCATTCAGGTCCAACCGTCTTGGCAGAGTCTCCACCTCTTATGGGACTACTTTTAAGGCCTATTTTTTAACTTTCAGCGACAATCCAAAATATCCTTTTTCTAAAATTGTTCCCACTCCCAAGGGAACTGAAGATGCCGTGCTAAGTGAAGGCCTACATGGCCCTAACAGATGCTTTCAGAGAGGCCACTGAATGCACTCAGGCCAGTAGAGAGGCCAATTACGAGACATTGAGAGCCAGAGCAAAACATCTAAGGATCCAAAGATCTAAACATAGGGGATGAGGTAGTGGTGTTATTGGGTACCAAGCACTCCACTGGACCCGAAGTGGGATCATGGTTACATAACTGGTATAAGGGGTACCACTATAACACTCAAGGAGACCCAAGGTGAACAGAAACATATAAACAGAGACTTAAGTTGATATCTGGATGGATCAGGGTAAACGTAATAAGGCTTGGAAACAGACTGAATAAGCCCAACGAGTCAGAGCTCCACCACCACCCCCACCCATTCTAAGGCAGAGCCTGACAATGTATCTATTCCTATACCACTCATGCCTCATGCAATTCAGATAGAAGAGCAGAACAAAGAACAAGTGCCATGCCCACCCCAGCAGCTGCCACTGCAAGAGGAGGTGTTAGTACTAGCCTCACCTAGACCGGTCACCGTGCACCACCCTCTGCCACCCAATGCTGCTGTGGAGCTCCTCTGCTCAAGCCCCCACCAGATGCTCTCACCAGATCCAGAGCCAAGAGAGGGAGGGTGCAAATACCACCAATCAATCCCCTACCCAAAGCTCTGAACCATACATCTGAAAATACTGATACTCCACCCTCTAGAATCCACCAAGAGGGAGAGACCGGACTCCTCTCCCAACCCAGTCTCACCCTCTTCACCTGTGCAGAAGCTGTCTTGCATACCCCCACAACCACCACCACCCCACCACGGCCTCAACCATGGGAGTTCAACCTGGAAGTACCACCCCTGACAGATTTCTCAGAGACTTCACCATCGGATTCCTCTTTATAACCTTCTTAGCCATGCACCTAGAGGTGATCTATTTGAGCAAGAGGGAGTCCTAGTATATGAAGAAATCTGGGTCAGAGTGCTGATGGTGACTTGGATGACAGTGATTATCCTTCATCCTCCTATACCCCCTCCTGTCAAAGCCTAGGATAATAATAATAGTAGGTGGTTGTCTCCTGGTTGGAAAGGATTGGCGTGTGAGTAGTATTCAATGCCATTTTATAAGTCCCATATATAACACTCCCCAGCCCAAGAATTATGCCCCTCTGGGGGGGTAATTTAACCTATGACAATTTCTCCCCTCTTTCCACAATTGAACCAACAATTAACTTTCCTGCAAAGAGCAGAATTACGCCTTCTCTCTCACACAGATATCCCTAAACCCACCCCTGCTGTTATTTCCTTTATCCCATGGTCTGACTATCTGGGGTTTGGCTACCCGTATATAGACATAACTCTAGGAGTTCTTTACCTTTGCTGCAGAAAGGGGCTTGTCCCCGAGGTATGGTCAACCTACAGTGTTGCTTGAGGACCCTTAAAAGAAAGGAAATTGCCCTAGAAGAACCCCCGACCCTTTCCCTTTAAAGCCTACCCCTCCAAAACATGAATCAAGAGAATATGGGAGTGACACGCAGTGCGAGGGCCCACTCCTGCTCTCTTGAACATCTCTCCTCCATCCCCCTTCCTCACCATATCATTATGATGCCAATTTCAGACTGAGCAGGATGACGTCATAGGTTTTTACCAATTTATTTGGTTTCTTGAGTAAATAACATGATCACTTTGTGAACAATTCAATTCAAGAATTATTTTATTTTATCAGATCTTATAATAATGCAGTAATTCAACTTTCTATAGACAATTGCCCAGATAGATATTCCGTTGAGTGCCTGAACTTCTACATTGTCTTCATCTTTATCTCATCTTTTATATTTTACTATTAATATTTTGTTCTGCCTCTTCTGGGTGCGAGAGAGATAGCAGAACAAAGAGTATTTTATACCTTGGGTGAAATCCATTCCTCTTAGGAGGAACGGTGGAATCCATGGACAAGGATCCAGCCAAACCAGGTATTTTTATCCAACTCTCATACTAGGAGAAGTTGTTGTACACAAACAGTTTGGTCAAGACAAAAGAGCCTGAGAGGAAGCACCTCAGAACCAAAGAACCAGAACCAGAGCTCCTTGTCTATCTCAAACCCTTCTCATTTGAAATGAATGTGATATGGGTGCCCTGTCGGTCTGCAACAAGGTCCAGAGGAGGATGTGGTGACAACCATACAGAAGAAATTTCTGTGTACTCAGACTCACAAGACATTTTCACAGGTGTTCAAAAGCACAACTCCACACAAAGACTTCTTTATAAATTTACTTGACTAAAAGACTGTTTAGTAGCAGTACAATGGCCTCACATCAATGAATATAATTCCTTTAATAGAGCCTCAAACCAACTTTCTAGACCAATGATGTCCATTTTACTTTATTACCTTACGTATCATCTACATTCCTTCTTTGTAAACACTTGTAAAATTGTGGTATTTCATTCTGTTTGGTCAGACTAGGTTGGTCAGTGGGCTAATATTTTGTTTGAAAGATCAAAAGAAAATTATTGTATGAATTTAAAGAATTGCATTCTTTGGGAGGGAGGGTTGAGAGTGAGGGAACAAGCTATCTAAAACTGACTCCCCTACCTGTCCGATCTAATTAACATTCGCTGCTCTGGAGTAATCAGTGGAAGGGGGAGGGGCCAGTGGGAAGGAGGGATAACCAACTTGGGTTTGTAGTAGGGGTGGGGAGGGGGACTGGAGGGAATCCTACCTACTATGTTGACAATGCACGACCTTAGCATGATGGGGCGCCGGTGGTCAGTCCACATGGAGCAGGGTTCTTCCCCAGCCAATTAGAATGGGGTAGAGCAGCGTAAATATGACCAATTTTCATGAAAAGTAGTAATTTTCAGGAAATGCAGTTGAAGAAATGTCAAAAATAGATTTGTTTACTTATACTTTAACATAATACCTGGCTGTAATTCTCCAACATTTGGCAGCTTAATATCTAATAATTAGCATTTCACTCATGTGGTAGATTCATTTTAATAATTTTCTTTTTCTACCATCAAAAACAGGCCTATTTATTCAGATTTTGACTGTAATTTGATATATTGTGGTAAACATATATAAACTTTTGTGTTTTTTTATTTAAAAATTTCTCCATTTTTTAATAGATCTTATTTCCTTTCATTTTTCTATAGAATAGAATGTATGAAATATGATATCAGTCATTGTATGAAACTATCAGTTGGTCCATTAAGATGGATTCATTCAGACTTACTAACTAATTTGTTATTACCTGTTTTAAGTAGCTTAAGAGATGAACATGACATACAGTGATGCGTGACTTACGGTGATGTTTCAGTGTATCAAACATACCTCACAGTCAGGAAAATGACAAAAACATGTCAATATATATAGCTCAGGATTTAAACTAATCCATATTTCTTTGAATATCCAGAACAATAGCTTTATTCTTTAGTTTCTAAATTTTGAGGATATATAATTGGTGTGACGTACAGTGATGCATTTAACTTTCCCAACCGTCAAGCTGACATATGGATAATCTTTTAGTTACTATCCCTAAATATTAATGCAAATTTAACCTGGGATTATAAAACTATGTAAAAAACATTACTTGATAATCTAAGAGATCTATATACAAGCTTAATATTCATAGTTGATCTAGGCACATGAATAAGCGTGACATACGATGACACATATTTCCCATAGGTTCCCCCTCTAGTTAATAGAGAAATATTGAATTCATACCCATAAAAATTATGAGAATCAATTGGCAAGTACTTAAACTCAATATTCATAGAAGGAACGGATGGACAAAATATTTTTTATTATTAAAGTTTAAAATATTGATTTTGTTTAAGTATATGAATAAACTAGGAAAGGCTGGTTGTTCCAGACCAAAGTTGTTACAGTGCTAATCATTTAATATCACTTAAAAAAAACACTGGTTTTTGCGCATAACATCCTTATTTCTGATGATAGAGCCATGAAAATAGGGTTCCCATGACAGATTTTGACAAGTTACACCCAGCCAGTGTCATCAAAATTAAGTCTGTCATGATATTTGCCGTTATTGCTCAAAAACCCAATGCCTAAAAATCAGTCATATATCTAGGAACTTGTTCATGAATAAATTCAGTCAAATGCTTTGATATTAATAAAGTTCGATGCTAGGCCTCAAGCACTCATTGCCTGGGCCGAACTGACAAAACTTCAACTGATCTCTGACTTCCTGCTTCCAACTTCACATAATACCAAATCTCTGGGCAAATTGGCCTTGGTATTTCACAACACATCATGTATGATACTGAAAAGCGAAAAATTACTTACTGAGAATTGCAAAATCATCCTAGAGATCAGCCATCTTGGTTGCTACTAAGGATGATGTGTCTCATCAAATATATTCACTTGTTATTTTGCAAAGGTGAACAACAAGCTCTTTTGCTTTAAAAATATCATGGTTTTAAATGCCTCCGTCAAGAACTTAAAGCTACATTCACAGAAATTAAGATTGAGTGGTTCTTCTGGAATTACATTCATATTAGTTCCCAAACACAATATTATCAATATCTTTTTCAATGAAAAGTAAATTAAATGTTTAAATTCTGTGATTTTATGATCGGGGAGACACAGAAATGAGCGTTGACACCATGGTCATAGTATTGTAGATGCATTGATACATGGTGGCGCCTCTGTACCAGGCCAAGCCCCATGTTTCTCTCTCTCTGCAAACAAATATTCCCTCACAATGCATGTGCGGCGACTATCAGAATGGAAGAAGGCTATGTAGGTCACACTGGTGTTCACCAGTATAAGAGGACAAGTATTTCTTCTCAAATATTAACTCCAACCTTCAGAAAGAAATCTAAACGATTGGAACAAGGTGGGGCAGGGTAGTAGTTAGCTTACCAAGTGAAATTTGAGATTTGTATAGACAATTCCTGGGAATGTAGCTTTAAAATAGGCTTATGCTGGTGAGACTTTGCACTAATAACTGCTTAAATATGAAAATAAAAATGAAATATGTTTGACCTTTGACCTTGACCCTGAACCATGAAAACCAAGGTCATTTAATCTGTGAAATTAGATCGTCAACACATTTGTCCTGTTTTTAGCTCAAAAATCGTCACTGCATGTACATTAATCAAAAGAAATATAATTCAATTGCAAAAGCTATGCCTTTTGACCTTGAAAAAGTTGACCGTGAACTTGGCATTAGTTCAGGGTTATTCAAGGTCTATTGGTCTAACGTTGAAAATTATTATTTCAGTGGAGAATGTGACAAGTCTGAACTGATAAAATATTCAGAATTCATCATTTTGTTAATATTTTACAACAAACTGATATTACTATGGTCCTCTTTTTATCAAAATATCTGAATCATTGTCTGGGTAATAATGACCTTGACCTTGTATGAAGGTCAACTGAATGTTGAACTGTTTAGAAATTGTACTGCATCTTTGATATTTTCCATACACAGATACTAAACCAATGGAAATTAGCAATTTCAGCTGTATAGAGCAGAATATAGCAATTTCCTAGATTTGACCTTGAGAATATGACCTGGACCTTGGTTCAAGGTCATCATTAACTAGATATGATTAAGCCCTAGTTGGGGATACATGGAATATCAGGAGAGCAACATTAAATGTATGGTTGCTAAACCTTTATGTGAATGTAGAACAGAGCTCACTTTGCAATATTTTCGATATTGGGGCTTTTTGGGGCTTTTTTCCATAGAAATGCATAGAAAAAGGGAACTGACTTTTTTTGTAACGGCCACAGTAGATGTAGTTAAAATAGGTATATATAGACAAATAGGGTATCAATACGGAGCTGTCGATTTAGGGAACAATATTTAGTAGATAATTTTCTATTTCATTTCAACAGGGGGTCACTATAACAACTGAAACAAACTCACATACAAAAGCTAGAGCAAAACTTCCCATTTGACCTTGAAAATGGTGACCTTGACCTTTATCAAGGTCACTCACCGGGTGGTTGGATATAGCCCTCATGGATACTATTATTATCCCTAAGTTTGGTGACATTCCCAACAAAAGTGTAGAAATTGGAAACTGAAAACCGTTTTTTTTGTAAGAACAAAAAAAATAGTGACTGTTGCTATGGAAACCCATATATTTTCGATTCAAAGGCCTATCTCACTTGTGTCTTTGGATAAATTTGTTTCTATGACCCTTGGCCACCTTCATACCAAAGGGAACATTTGTAGCATGATCTGCAAGTCCCAATTGGAGGAGGAGGAGAGGTGTTGGATAGAAAAAGAGGAGATAGGACTGAGAAAAGGGACTTCTCCAGAGATCTGCCTCAGCTTCAAGACTCCCTGCTGAGACCACAGAGAAAGACTATCCAGGATTCATAGAATGCAGGACATTCTATTCAGACTAGCATTCCAGACTTTTACATACACTGCCTCTCAAGGAGATAGATTCGGACTTTGGGCATTCTTCTAGCCAGGCTCGTCTCCACTCACATTCACCAGCTAAGTAGAACATTTTCACTGTATACTTGTTTGAATATCCTACTGCTTGGCCAGGGGAGATTGAGGGAAAAACACTCAATGGTACTCACACCTCCCAGCAAAGGGTATTGTTACATTGGTTCAGGGCTCACCAGGACATTATTAGGATTGGTGTATATTCATTCACTATAATTGTTCACTCCAAATAAATATCTAGCACTGCAGATTCCCAGTTTGTATTTTGATTCCGAGAATGGTATGTAGGGCCAGAATTCTATCGTACAGACCTATAGAGACACTATAATTGACTATAATTGGTTAGACACCATAGGGGAGCGGAGAAGCATCACAGCCAAGCGAAAGACTTAGGTAACATCCCAGACGGGGGCTATAGATCAAAAGCCCATAGTTCAACCTAAAGCTAACATGACGTGTCTAAATGAGCTAACAGTAATGCTAACATTATAACTATATCCAAAACTAAATTGAGATAGGAACACCTACACTTGGTGGAGAACTCCGGATTAAACTGTTTCTGCAATGCGATTTTCGAAAAAATGGAGTGAATATAGCTTTTGTTAATGAGTAATAAGCTGCATTCGGCAGACAAGCCCAAACCAACAGAAGATAAGTCACGTCCCCAGAAAAGGGCAGACTTTAAGTTATCAGCAAGTTTGAGATCTGGGTGGAAAGACAAAGATACACAGGTCCAGTCCAATGAGAATTATTTAAAGGCAAAATTATCGGGAGCTAGGAAAAAGTTACAGGCAAAGAAAAATGCTGACATTAGTTCACGGCAGATGAGTGAGGAAGATAGAACTGAAACTTCGAAACCTGTGGCAGGAGGCTCTGGAGAGACAAATAAGCAATTAGGAGCAGTAGTTCAGTTTGGGAGTGAGTCTGACTTTAGAAGGGACAGTGGTTTTCCTGTTTCCAGTCCTCTATATGAAACAGAGGCAGAGGATTCTTATGAAGAATTAATACAAGAGGAAGAGTCGGAATACACTTTGAAAGATAAGGGAGACTACTCAGAAGAAAAGAGTAAAAGTAGAGAAGATTTAATAACCGACTCAGAATCATCGGAAGAAGCATTTTATACGCCTAAAACTGACAGAGGCCAAGATCAAAGGGACATAGAAGCACAAAAGAAAGACGTCGGGGGTGATGCTGAGGGAAATGCTGAACTGATACAGCGGCAGCAAACTAAAGATAATCAGAATATAGCTCAGGCCGCTGTCCAGGCAGCGAAGACACAAGCACAGCCGCCGCCTCAGCAGCAGCCGCGGCCGGCGCCTCCACCGGGCGGTGAAGGTAATCTGCAAGTGCCTAATTTAGAGCAGAACCAAGGGCACGGCGCAGAGATGGCGACAACTCTATCAGACGCCACAATAGATAAATTGGCTAAGGCCAATGCAGAACAGAGCGAACACAATATTGGCAAAATAACTAAAGAATTGACCGTTTTGAAGGAATCAATGGCTGAGCTGGATCTAGGAAAGGGTGCGGCGGCGCAACTGAGAAGTGCTTTAAGGGGTTCAATAAGGTTCTCGGGTGAGCCTGGGGAGGATCCAAGGACATTTTTGGGTGATGTTGAACAATTATCAGCCGAATTACACCCTGGCAAACCTGATGACTTCGTAGAGGAAATGCCACGTTATTTAGCGGGCGCTGCAAGGTGCTGGTTTCAGATGAACGGTTTCAGGAAGGGTAGCGCCTGGAATGATGTGAAGGCAGCGTTCATGAAACGTTATGAGCCACTTTCTTTGGCAGACAGAAAAGCTATTAAATATGAGAGAATGTTGGATGGTGAATCATTGCGTAAATTCTTCGACAAATTCCAGGAGAGAATGGTAAAATCAGAGACTTTTGATCCAGCTGAAGTTAAAGAATGTTTGCTTACTAATTTATTGCCTAGGTACAGAAACATGGTATCTACTAAACCACTTATGGGCGTGAATGACATCATGGAATATCTGTTGCAAAGAGAACAGACGGAGACTGGTCGAGATGCCGCAGAACTAAGAGGTCTCAAGGGCGAATTGGGACAGCTGACGACCTTGGTAAAGGAACTGTCCGGAAAGGTGGAGGTCTCCACTCCAAAGCGTCGGGCGAATGCTGTGTTGCCGGCCGGGGGAGCAGAGCAGCGCAGCCGGGAGCCTCAGCGGGAAACCAGACGGCAAGCAGACGGAGGACAGCGACCCAGGCAGCCAGTTAAGTGCTATTTCTGTGATAAGCTTGGTCATTTTAAAAGAGATTGTTTTAAATATAAAGCAAGGTTCCCTAGATTAGGGGGTAACGAGCCACAGAGGCGTAATAACTATAACCCAAACTTTGATGGTAATTGGAGGGGTAATTCTAATAGGTCACCTGTTGGAAATCAGGGGAATTCCAGCGGTGCCCAAGCAGAGGGAAACCAGTCGGGCACAAGACAACAGGTAGGCTACACAGCCCCAAAGGTAGGAAATACTTCCACAATCTTGGAGGGTGATGAGTTTTATGACAGTGAGGGAACGAAGATGATGTTGTACCCAGAATATGTTGCCCCAAACGGGGTATCCTTTCCTCAGGACGGCACGGTGAGGAAAGGCGATATGTAAGTGTTTTTTCTATGCCGAATGATGTGGTAGGGGGTGCATTTGAGGAGTTTAATGTGCCACTATATGAAGATCCAATATTATTTACAGACATTGCGTATGACAAAAGTGATTTTAAATATACAACTTTAGCCCTTGATAATAGGGATCATACAATTAAGGGTACAATTGCTGATTGCAGTGTCAGGGCATTGATTGACACTGGTGCCTCCATATGTGTGATGTCTGCAGCCATGTTCAAATCAATAAATAAAGGTAGATATGTCGACCTTGGTCCCAAGAGAACATGCTATCTGGCAGATGGGAAATCAGTGATGGCGCTGGGAACCTGGTCCACTAAGATTCGTTTTGGGACAGTATTGTACCCAATATCAATATATTTGGCCTCATCTATATAAGGAGATAGACATTATCATAGGCAGGGATTTTCTAATGACGCACCACCTGGTCCTGAGTTACAGGGGATGTAAGTTGGAAGTTTTTAAGGTTGTGGCGGACAGGAACGTGGTGGTACCGCCGATGACCGAGGCTATAACGGGAGGTAAGGTGTTTGATGGAGAAATAAAAGAAAGGACGGAGGTTTGGTTTGACCCTATGATAGAAAATTTGCAAGGCGGCATGGTAGCCGCAAGGTCGGTCGCGAATGTCAGTCGGGGTGGTATCCCTGTTCGTTTAATGAATTATACACGTGTCCCTAAGACGGTAAGAAAAGGTCTAATGTTGGGATGGATCAGCACCGAAAGGGTAACTGAGATGGTATCATTTGCGCGCGATTCAGGTGGAAATTCCAGCAAAGAAGAAAAAGGTAAGTGGATCCCAGATGTGGATCTGAGCTCTGATTATTTGTCAGAAGAACAAAAGGAAAAGGTAAGAATGTTGTGCGCGGAATATTCTGATGTTTTTGTTGGTCCAGACGGTATGTTGGGATGAACACCATTAGCGGAACATAAAATCCGATTAAAGGACGATTACGAAGTGGTACATAATATGCCATATAGACAATCGCCTGTGATGAGAGATATGATGGAAAAGATAGTACAGCAACAGCTCCACCAGGGCGTAATCGAAAAGTGTTATGGTTCGGAATGAGCTTCTCCAGCTTTCTTGGTTGCAAAAGGTAATGCTAAGCCAGGAAACTTTGAAAAATGGAGGTTAGTCATAGACCTGCGCGGCTTGAACGCGAATACGAAGGAAATGTATACCAGTATACCACGGATAGATGATATTTTGGATAATGTGGGACAAAAAGCCCCATCGATTTTCAGTTGTCTTGATCTGCAGTCAGGTTTTCATCAGGTCGCGCTGACACAAGACAGCAGAGATTACACAGCTTTCATGTCGGCATCGGGGGATAAATACAGGTGTACTGTCCTGCCGATGGGATTAGCGAACGCTCCTCGCACTTTCCAGTTAGTAATGGACATGGTAACAGCGGGCTTGAGATATGAAACATGCCTCTGTTACATAGATGATTGTATAGTATTTAGCCCAGATTTTGATACTCATCTGAGAGATCTGGCAGAAGTGTTTGGTAGGCTGAAGAAAGCAAATCTTAAGCTAAAGCCATCTAAATGTGTAATGGGACGGGATAGAATAAAGTTCCTAGGGCACACAATATCGGCTAAGGGTATTGAGCCACATGAGGACAATCTAAGGCCTCTTCAAAAGTTAGTGATACCGAGAAGGGTATTGGATATCCAGCGATTCCTGGGTATGGTCGGTTATTACAGGAAATTCATCAAAGATTTTTCCGCGAAGGCCAAACCACTGACAGTTCTGTTAAAAAAGGAACAGAAGTGGATTTGGGGGGACGAGCAGCAGAAAGCGTATGACGTCCTGAAGGATGAGCTAATGAAGGGAGTGGTGTTATCAATCCCTGATTTCTCAAAGGAGTTTCTGTTAGAAACCGATGCCTGTGCCATCGGTCTCGGGGCAACCCTGTCCCAGCTTGATGGGACAGGCAGGAAGAGACCAGTTGCTTTTGCAGCTAAGACACTTTCTGAGACACAGTCAAATTGGTCTACTACGGAGTTGGAATTGCTTGCTGTGGTGTGGGCAGTACAGCATTTCAGAGTTTATTTAGAAGGGCGAAAATTTAAGTTATTTACCGACCACAGCGCTTTATGCTCACTGCTAAATAATGATAAAAATAAAGGGAAATTTGGTAGATGGGTAATGATACTACGTAAGTTCGATTTTTCCATCGAGCATTTGAAGGGATCGGCCAACACAGTCCCGGATTTGCTCTCGAGAAGCAAGTATACGGAAGATCCAGATCCGGAGCCAATATCGGACGCACTACCAGTCGATGCTGTGATGGTAATACAGTCGACAGAGAAGGAAAAGAAAAAACAAAAGAGAGGTCGCCCAAGAACAAAGGGCACGGTAGACATTGATTGGGAGAGCTACACTACTCTTCCAACTGACAGAAAAGTAATGGCAGAGAAACAGAGACAAGACACGACTATAGGCGCTCTAATTAAATATATAGAAGAAGGAATACTGCCAGAAGACAATAGTTTGGCAAGGGCTATTGCATTGAAAGAGCCCGAGTATTTTATAACCGAGGGCATCCTTTTCAGATACCCGATTGTGAAGGCAAATGGCGTTGTGCTGAGAGCACAGATGGTGATACCGAAGGAATCGGTTATCCCAATATTGGAGCTATATCACAGTTGTGAATTAGCAGGACATTTAGGTCCAAGTAAAATGGTGCCAATACTTCGCTCACGGTTTTACTGGAAAACCTTATATGGCGATGTTAGGCGGTTTTGCCATTCATGTGATAGGTGCAATAGAACACGCCGGATGACAAGGCCAATTCGTGCGCCTATGACACTTAGGGATCCAGAAACTGGTCCATGGTCTTGTGTAAATATGGATGCGCTGGAAAACTTGCCAAAGACTAAGTCAGGAATGTGCCACATTGTAGGAATAATAGATTATTATTCGAGGTTTTTGATATGTATGGCGCTGCCAGATTTAAAGGCAGACACTTTGATAAAACATTTTTATAACAAGGTGATACTGCGGTTTGGAGCGGTTAAACGCATAATAAGCGATAACGGCTCCCTTTTCATATCAGGCGCTTTCCAAGAATTCTGTGCACGGGCAAGAATAAGCCAGTCCTTTATTACATCGTTAAATCCGAAAGCTTCGGGACTGATCGAGCGCTCGAACAGGAACATCCTGGACAAGCTACGCTTTATGGTAAATGACGAACAGAGCGATTGGGACACTTATTTGAGTTTGGTGGAATCCATCATAAATATGTCTCCGGCCCACGCTACAGGCCACTCCCCATTTTTGCTACTACACGGCTTCCAGCCGGTATGGCCGATGGAGAGTCGATTGATAAACCCTTCAGAGGATGAGCAAGGAATGAGGGAAGTATTTGTGGACATGTTGAAAGTCCAGGAAAAGGCTGAAAAAGTAGCGAAAGAAATACTACTTGAGCGCCAAAAACAAATGAAGGAGTCATACGACAAGAACACACACTATCCAGAAATGGATGAGGGCTCAATTGTATACTTATATTGGCCCAGGGTTTCAAAGCCAGGAATAAAATTAAAACTGGCGGGAATGTATCATGGCCCATTCACTCTAGTCCGGTTTGTAACCGAGAAAACTGTCATCCTGAAGAGAATCTCAGATGGGAAGATTCTAACGAAACCAGTGACGGTGGATAGATTAAAAATGGGGGCCATGAGGGAGGAAAGTGTGGGTCAATGGGTACCTCTTACAGGGCCTTTTGAGGATCCGATGGAATTGGAAGAGGCAGATTTGCCTATAGATACAGGAATTCCAGCGATCGGAGAACAGACAGTCGATACACAGGTGGCGGATGAAGACAATGGGGTTACACCTACAGATGGGACGGACACAACAGATGCGATACCCAGGGCCACTGAGAATCGTTTTGATGATAACCCTCAATTCACGGAAATAGCAGAAATAATAGATGCAGTGAAGGTGAAAGGGGAGGCCATAAGGCTGAGAGTAAGATTTAAGGACGGATCAATAGTCTGGGTAGATGAATTATCACTGAATGATAAAGCAAGAGAGAGATTTCTGGAAAATGAGGTAGCAGTCAGAAATGTCCCAAGACTGCTGCGAAATATGCGATCATAGAGTACATAGACATGGGTGTAACAGGGCTCAAAAATACAGTTTGAACTGTCAAGTGGAGCCAGGACTTTGAGTTAATTAGGACCCTAATAAATCTAATCAAGTAGGGGGATTAGGCACCGCAACGCGGGTTCAGAAGCAATACTCTAGAAGGAGTGACCGAAGGAGTAACTGTTGCTTACTGAATCATGGCGGCCCTAACACCTCAAGATAGAAACCAAATGATGGAAAGATGCATGTTGCACTGTAGGGAAGCGGTAACTCTGTGTTCTGAAGCACTACAGAGAGTAGAACAGAACATGATGGAGATGGAGCAATTGGGGGAAGCTATGGGGGTGAGATTAGCACCATACGCTCATCATGGACACGTGCAGAGTCTTTCGAGAGTGGGGAGACACTATTGTCTCATTTGCAATGACTTCTTCACAAGAAGAGGGGATTTGACAAAGCATAACTGGCAGGTGCACGGAATGAACAGTTATCGCTGTCCCCGATGTGGAGAATATTTCCGCTCGATGGCTTGTGTGGAAAGTCACAGGAGAGAGCACTTGGCGAGACAACGATTGCAACAATTGCAGGTATTAGCCAGGGAGAGAAGAATACAGCAGGAGATGATTGTCAACCGACCGCCAGGCGGACCCATGTGGTCGGGACAAGCGGCGCAACAACCCCAGCAGGTGACTGACGATACGAGTCAAAACACCAACGTGGGACAGGCATAAAAGAAAATGAGGTGAGTAGAATTTTAATATAATGAGATATGCAGGATTTAACTCAGAGGAAAAAGGAATACAGATTAAGGTAAGGATCGCGGATAAGGTATAATAAAAAAAAGGGCACATGTGTATATTAATGGATTTGAAGAACATACAGGTCTTAGGAGTATTATCTGCAACTAAGGGATAATAGGGTTTTATGTTACATCCCCAAGGGCAGTGAACTAGCGGGAACTAGGCTGGGAGTGCTTTATAGATTACCACCAAAAGGATGATATTTGAATATTTATATTTTTGTGCTGACGAGCATGTTTGATCAGGAGTATGCTTGGCGCGTGGCCACAAACTGGGCATTATATCTTGTTCAATAATTATTTCTTTATTTTTACATCCGAAGGACAGTGGGAGAGTCAGAGATCCAGGAAGATGTCATGGGGAAAAGGCCATGGACAATGGCAATTAGAACCTGTATGTGTTAGGATGCTCACAGATCATTTGTATGTGTCAGAAGCAATGACAAGAGCGTGAGCGGGAGATAATTAACTTATTGGAGGGGAAATTCAAGTGCCAGAGCAATGAGGGGGTATACAATTTTACTTCGATAGCCTAATTGGTTTGGCAGAAGGAGTTGATTGCGTCAGAGCAATGGATAAGTATGCTTGCCAAATAGCGCAAATTGAGTTTGCGCATCGGAGGGACATGTATTCAGTATAGATTCAAAACAATTAGGAAGTGTCAAGTGACTGTGGGGTGCATGAATAGGTGACCACTGCGTGAACTATGGCAGTCTGATACATAGGGAAGGCAGCAGCTAGTCACCGGAAAAGGTACACCCACTTATATAACGGTTGAGCACGGCGTGATCCAAAAGAGGTTACGTCACAAGGTGACAGAAGATGTTTACAGGAAGAAGTACACTGACTTGTTAATTAAAGGTTGATGTGGGATGATTACAATCGCAAAGTCAGGGGTCCCATAAAATACAGCCCTATTCAGGGGAGAGATCATTCTCAATTGGGACGTCAACGCGGTCGACTAGTTTTGTCAAAGTGAAGCTAGTACTTGAGAATTCCTGAAGCCTACTTGCAGTAGCAAAACTCGATTTGTACAATGGCTCGAATGCTATCAATGGGAGCAGCCTTAATGGTCGCTAGGGTGAGTTGACTTTTGCAATAAGTCTAATGTGGGTTCACTTTACTATGAGTCGAGTCCAGTTACGACTATAGATTATTAGAGCATGTTTATATTGTGTGGGCAATGAGATACTCAAACATACACGGAGAGTTATTCTCATGAAATTCAAAGGGAATACAAACACTAAAATATTCCATGTTATAAAGTAACTTGGCGGGTGCCAAGGATGGGGAGTGAATGTTTAACTTGGATTTGACTTCATTCTAGGTCCACACATCCTTCATGGCAGAGCCAAACGACCCTTATGTCCTACGACAGGGGGCGGGTATTTTATTTAGAAAGTCACATCTGACACTCATTTCGGGACAGAGTTATATAGATCTTACTTTTGTGATAGATAGACCGGAGAATTTTTCTGCATATCACCTTCCACCAAAATCTCTTTGTATAGAAGGTATGGGATGGCCAGAAAAGCATCCTATGTCTTTAGCTAAAGCTAGAAATCATTCTTTAGATTGGAAACTGGATCAGCTGGCTATAGATTGGCAAGGTACAGTCTGTCAGCGATTACAGCCGATTTTGGGACAATTAGATAAGAACATTGAGGCGTCTGCAGCACGTCTTAAAGTGGAAGAGGAAAGTTTAGATTTAATCTTGGGATTGCCTGCTTTTGGAAAGGAGGAAGACAGGGAATCTAGAGCCCCTTTGGAGGGGATAGGGAGGTTCTTTCGACGTATTTTTGGTACAGCACTTGTGTCAGACATTAGGGATTATAAGGAATCGGTAATAGAAATATTTAACTATGCACAGGAGTTTGGGGGTAACCTCAATAATACTAATGTGTTGTTTGCAAACTTTATTAACGAGACATCAGACAAGTTACAGGATCTCGGGGATGAACTAGTAAGACAGGCATTATATCAGGAGGAGTTAGAAAGATCAGTTAGAGAGGGATTTTCAGTTCTGTTCACAGATTATAAGTCCATAGAAACTAGGGAACGATGGTTGCAGTATTTTGCTGCAGCCATGGCACAAAGACAGCATAGATTAAGTGTACTAAACCATTTGGAGTCTGAAATGAAATTATTCACGCTTGCGGTTCAGAGACTTTTGTCGGGGAAAATTGTAGCAACGCTAATACCACCATCAGAAATGGAGAAGGCATTGGAAGACATTCAGACAGAAATAAGCAGTAGAGAGCAGCATTTAGTGGTGAGGGATTTGTCATTCTATTATGACAGTTTGTTGCGATCGGTAACCTATTCGCGTAATCACTTGTACGTCCACCTAAGTGTACCGGTGAGCGATGGGGCAAGCTATTTGGAAGTGTACTCTATTAAGTCCTTCCCTGTACCTTTGTCGGTAGGGGAAGAAAAGGAGAAGGGTTATACTCAAATTAAAAATCTTCCTGATTACCTAGCAGTGAATAAGGATTGGGGAATTACAGCAGAATTCTACGAGTCAGATTTGAGGGTTTGCAAGACGGACCATGCAATCTTGTGTCCATATGCAATTCCTCACCGCTCCTGGTCACAGAAAACGTGTGCTTTAGCAGCATTTAAAGGTAACCTGAATGATGTGCGCCATTTTTTTCAGATAGAGGTGGTGCCTTTTACAGACTTTCCAACGGCATTACATGCCCTAGGGGAGACAAGATTTCTAGTCATGCAGGCGGGTGGACAGGTGACCCTGGGATGTGTGGGGGAAAAAAGCCTGAGAAAGATCTATTGTAGTAACTGTGTCATAGATCTGCCTTGCGATTGTCGGTTGTCTGTGGGACCGTTCATGACAACGGGTTCTGCAATGCATTGTGCGAATGTATCGGTCACTAGAGTGTTGCACAGTGTGAATGTACCCATGTTAGAGGTCTATGAAATAGCAGACCCTGAGGGAGGTTTATCTTTCGGGGTGGAGGACGAGATTTTCCTGCAGGTACCAAACATAACAGATCATCTAAAGGAAATTAAACGGAAATTTGGCAAGAATTTTACTTCCTCACTTTCTGAATTTGCAAATGAGATCAGGTTGGTAAAGAAAGACTTAGCTAGGCCAAAATGGTTGGCACTAACGTGGTATGATAAATTACCAGTGGGGTATAAATCTGTCTGGATGGTTGTGAACATGGTGACAACTGTCACAACGTTCGCCACACTTGCTTATCTCTCGTTAAATTCATAGGTAGTACCCCCTATGAATCTACGCACTTTGAAAGGCCCATCCCACTTGGGACCGTACTTCTTATTAGCCTTAGGGGGACAGTACCTATACACAATAGCCCCTTCCTCAAAGCGCCTTGGACAAGCCTGTCTGTCAAAGACTTTCTTTTGGTGCACAGCAGCAACTCCAAGATTATCTCTGACAAACTGATGTCCAGTTCTCAATGACTGTCGCAAATTCTCTACGTATGCCATCCGACAAGGAAAATCCAGCCCTCCGGGCTCAACTCCATGGATCAAATCCACTGGAGTCACAAGCTCAGTCCCAAAAACTACTGAATTGGGCGTACACAACGTACTGGCATGCACCGTACCCCTGTAAGCATGCGCTATACACGGAGCGAGCAAGTCCCAATTTGAATCCGAGTAGCTGGTCAGGCAAGAGAGCTGCTCAACAAGAACTCTGTTAAACCGTTTTACCTGTCCATTTGACTGAGGCCTGTACGGAAGAGTGATTAGCTTCTCAACCCCTAACATGTCCAACAAACTTCGCAACAGCTGAGACCTGAATTCCGGCACTCCGTCCGTTTGCAACGAAACCGGACAACCGAATCTCAGAACCCACTCTCTAAACAGAACTTCAGCACATCTTTCTGCCGTGTGGTCCGGCATAGGAAATGCTTCCGCCCATTTCGAGAAATGGTCTGTAATCACCATTACGTAGTTGTTTCCTCTAGGGGTAGTCTTAAATGGACCAATGATGTCCAACGCTATTCTACTCCATCGTTCACCATGGATTTCCTTTTTCAAAGGTGTAATACCTCGTCCGCCTCTAGATTTTCGCATGTTGCATTCAGGGCAAGCCCTAAGCCATCTTTTCAAATCATACCGCATTCCAGGCCAAAAATATTTCATTTTTGCCTTCCAACTGGTCTTGAAATCACCATAATGGCCCTCCAACTGGGAACCATGCAGACAACAGAAAATATTTTTCCTCATAGAGGCAGGAATTATCTTCCTGACATACGTGTGCCCAGTGTTCTTACGCAGCCACCGCAGACATAAGACACCCTGGACAATCTCCAAATTATCTTTGTTACGGATGTAAGTACAGAATTCCTGCGGCTCACCAGACAATTGTTCTTTGCTGGGAACCGGACTGGATCCGTCCAATACAGCCATAACTCTCTTCAAGAGGGGATCACCTTGTTGAGCATCCCGGATTTCATCCTCCAAGGAACCAAGAACAACCACAGCCTCCGCAATTACAGCATCATGGACACCACAATCGGGACGGCCGGGATTCCCGCATTTCCTGGTCGGAATTCGTGACAACCCGTCCGCATTGGCATGTTTCTTCCCCGCTCTGTGAAGTATCATACTCTGCTCCAAACCGTATTCTTGCATCGTGGCTAACCACCTGGCAAGCATATCCGTTGGATCCTTAAAGTTCAGGAGCCATCTGAGGGAAGCATGATCCGTTCTCACGTAAAAATTACGGTTGCCAAGGAGATAGTGTCTAAACTTATTCAAGTAAGATAGCACCGCCAACAGCTCACATTTCGTAGCACAGTAATTCTTCTGTGGCTTGGTGAGGCTGTTACTAGCGTATCCCAATACGACTTCTTTGCCGTCTTGCATTTGAGACAGAACTCCGGCCATTGCAAAGCCACTGGCATCTGTATCCAAGATGAAATAACCTTCGTTTCTAGGATACCCGAGAATCGGAGCTGATGTTAATAAAGCTTTAGCTGTCTTAAAAGCTTCATCACACTTCTTGGTCCACACTATAGGTTTACTATAGCGCTTCTCAACCCCAGCGTCCGTCACAATCTGTTGCAGAGGAGCTACAATTCCACCAAAGTTAGGCTGAAACTCCCTGTAATAGGAAGCAAAACCAAGGAACTGTCTCACTTCTTTAGCAGTTTTTGGGATAGGCCATTCCTGCACTTTAACTATCTTAGCCAGATCCGCCCGGATTCCAGCAGCAGAAACAATCCTACCCAAATATTTCACTTCTTTCCGGAAGAGCTCTCATTTCTTAGGTTTGAGCTTAAGCCCATATTCCCTAATGCGCTCCAATACCAATTACAGGTTGTCCGCACACTCCTGGACAGTCTTTCCAAAGACCACCACGTCATCCAGGTATACTAAACAAGCTTTCCAACGCAATCCGTCCAACATACGGTCCATCATGCGTTGGAAAGTGGCAGGGGCGTTACACAGTCCAAAAGCCATAACTTTAAACTGGAACAGACCCACACTGGACAGAAAAGCAGTTCTGTGCTTACTTTCCTCATCCATTGCAACCTGCCAATATCCGGACTCTAAGTCTAAAGTGCAAAACCATTGGTTCCCACCCAAGGCTTCAACACATTCGTCAATCCGAGGAAGAGGGAAACTATCCTTCTTAGTCACGGAATTCAGCTGGCGGTAGTCTACACAGAACTTCTGTGTTCCGTCTTTCTTAGCAATCATAACTATGGGAGCTCCCCACGGACTACTACTATGCTCTATTCTGCCTTCTTTATACATTTTCCAGATTTCAGCCTCTGCTCCATCCCGCCTAGCCACTGGTATTCTGCGATAAGCTTGCTTCACAGGGATTGCATCCCCAGTGTCAATCACATGGCGAACCAAGTGAGTGCAACCAACTTTGGTACCAGGCAAGGAAAAACAGTCTTTGAAATCATAGAGCAGTTTTCTAACTAACTCTTTTTCTTCTCTTTCAGACAGATGAGTTTCATTCACCAACTTATCTAACGGATTTTCCGGACAAGGAGGGACAACTATATCAGGAGCCAGAAGCTCATCATCCACAATAGGCGAGTCCGTCACCTGTATGGAATTAATGATAGCTGTCTTAATCATTTCATTCTCTTCCTCCTCAGGTAGGGAAGCATCGGACACCAAAGTCACAATGCTAACTCTCCCTACTATCATGTCACAATTCAGTCTAACGGTAGAACCGGACGGATTGGAAAAAGCTACCACGGACGAATTAACGTTACCCGATACGTATGTATTAAGGCTTCCCAAGGCAAAGTCTTTTAACAATCCCTGATCAGGCTCGAACATCAATCCATCTGATGTGTCAGAGCCTCTACCCAAGTCTATCTTAGCAAGTGTCACGGACCGGGGTTGGAGGACCACAGGTTCTTTCAACCTGACTTCTCCCCCGTCCACGAACTCTCTCACTTCAACAGCTTGAACAGTGGACTGTCTCAAACTTCTCTTCATGTGCTTCCATTGCTTACACATTACAGATACTGTTTGATTCTCAAGGAATAGCAATCCAGACCAGTCAAGATTACATTTGTGGACGTAATAAAAATCCGCCCCAATCAGTCCATCTTCCGGGCCCTTCAGGCCGGAAACTACTAGACATGTACATGTAATCATGTATGTCTGATCCCCTATCTTTAAAGGACAAAGCGCGCTCCCATGAGTGGTTATAGGCAGCCCATTCCCCATTGCACACACCATTTGGACCGGAACCAAAGGTGGTTTGGAAAAAAGAGAATCATAGAATCTCTTGGTAACCAGGCTAGTAGTAGCACCAGGGTCCACCAGAAAATCCCCATTCTCACTGTCTAACCCCACTGGGGCATACCATCTCTCACGGACAATCAAATTATCTGTGATCCTCAGCGTCTTTGGCTGTTGCACAGAAACTGTCTGTATCCGCGCCGACCTGTTGGGGTTCTGACCAACCACAACGATCTGACCTTCAACAGCTTGGTACCGGTCCTGTCCCCATCTCACATGAGAATCAGAATCCGGGCTATCCAGGGAAATATTTCGACCTGAACAGGTGTCCCTTTCTGGCAACGACCCGGGTTCTCTTGCTTCCAGAAGCGCTTGACCTTGTGACAAAGCTAACTCCTTACTACCAAGTGCCTGGGCGACACCCCCAGTTTCCATACTACTAGCTAAATCCGTCCGAGTTGTAGTACTATGAAGCGGCGTCCCCACGACCCCTATATCGCTTCCTATAAGGGCTGTGTGGAGTTTTCCGAAATCTTAGAGGCGGGTACCTTCGAAGACTCTGCAACCTCCTTCAAAACCTTAACGGTCGGACAATCAGGAGAGATATGTCCGTCCTTCCCACAGAAGTAACATTTCTTGGGTCCATCCCTTCTCCGACCGGAGAATGGCCCAGAAAATGATTTCTTCCATGGTTGTCCGTCTCTACTGTCACCAGGCCTCTTCCTGAAATCCCTATAGGCTTGCAAAGCCTGACAGATAACTGCTGACACCTCCTGTGTCTCCGAACCAGAGGAGGTAACATCATCCAGGGTCTCAGTCACCTGGGCTACAGCAGCGCCGGACTTGCGGCGGGACCTTCTTTTCTTTACTGACAAGGCGCGTTCCTGAACTGGTTCAGGAGCTGGCAGCGCGGCAACTTCTTGGATTTCCACATTGGGTTCGGACTCCATCAAGCATCCCTCGTAGACCTCTGACCAATGGATGGCCTCCTGTAGGTCCGCGGGTTCCTTCAAACGAGCCCAATTTGCCTGTTTCCAGTTTGTCAACCCCTTCAGGTAAGCATGAAGAGCCATTGTTACTATGGTGCTGTTCATCCTTTTCCCGAAGGTGTACTTGGCCTTGCGAGCTACCTCGTTACCAAACTGCCGGACAGCCTGTCCGGGAGTCTGGCGACAAGCATGAAACTCAGCTTGTCTCTTTATACGAGAAATCTCGCCAAAATTCGCATCCATATGTTCCACGAACTTCTTTAAAGTCAGGCCTGCAGGCAGATCACCCATATCCGCCAACTGCCGCTTGCATCCCCATTGCAACTGGAGCAGGAACTCCTCTTCTGACCAGTTGCATGCAACCGCCATTACCCGCATCTCAGCCAGGTAAACACGCCAAGGGTCCTTTTGGTCCCACATCTTTATGACAGGTGGACGCATGGTGTATTTGCTCTTTCCCGGACCTTGGGAGTATTCAAACTCACCGAAATCCGAGTCGTCCATACCATCATAACTTAATCCCTGGACCAGGGATCGATCTTTTCTAGCTATGCTAGAACGTTCTCTGACTTTCTTGGAATTTTTCTTTGTTGGTTTCTTTGTTTTCTTCCTTGGAGCTGGAGATTCTGACCCAGAGGAGGAAGAAGATGAGTTGCTAGGGTCAGACGGGTCACTAGGAGAACCAGCTACTACCCGGATTTTAGGTCTGTAGACGTCTCCTCTCACTTGACCTCTCTCAAAGTCAGCATCCGTACCACTAGCACTATCCTTTTTCCCACTCTTTTCAGCAATTTCCTCCGTCTGCGTACCCGTACTAGTAGATAAGTCACTTATCTTTACTGAGTCGGTTTCACAGGGAGTCTGTGTACTGAAACTTCTACTGGTAACAGAGAAGTTTGTCTGGGGAGGCGTTGTTTTTCCTTCACTGAACAAACTTGTTGCTGGTGGTGTAGCCCAAAGAGGGAAGGTTGCAGATTCAGTCTGTGTTGTTACTGACTGATCACGTGAAGCATTTTGTAGATGAGACAAATCATCCACCCTTGCAACCTCACATTTCATTTTTTTGTTTTCTACCAACAACCTTTTGATGTAGGCAGAGTCCCTCTCAGTTACAACCTCCAGGGTCTCCTGGATATCTCTGTTCTGAAACACGAGTTGTTGCATTTCTGCTGCAAACTCGAGGTTCTTCCTCTTCTCCGTGGCCAAGTCTCTCCTCATTCCCAACAGCTGCAGTCGAGTTGCTTTTAGCATACTCTCCTCGTCTGACTCCACATCACTTGCAGGGGACCTGTAGTCCGTGAAGGCTGCACAGTCTTCCCTGCCAGTTCTATAGCTTTCAGACTCCGAACCTACACCGGACAAGTCCGCCAATGTGGCACTCATGGTAAGAAGCTTACTAGGCTGCTCAGGTTGGTCACCTTCCTTCCGTCCAAGATCCGGCGGAGGTCCGCCCTCTGCTCCGGGAGCTGCTGCCATCTCTGAAAGAGAGCCAAGAAAGTCAAATTCCACGGATTTCCCAATCCGGCACGCTTAGCTTAAGGAACTGGTCAAGAACTGGTCACGGCACCAATTGTAGTGATTCGCAGACTCTCGACAAAAATAAACAAGTCAACAAGGCAACTCCTAGTCCGTCTGTTTATTGCAGTTCTCTCAAGCGGCCCCTAGTCCGTATTCCCCGGACAGGGTAGTGTGTTTACTTACACAACACATCAAGGTGCATAAACACGGTAAGAAGTATGGCAAGACATACAGTAAAGAGATACATAAGATAAGAATGTTATGGAATAGGTAAACAGAACGGATACTCTATGAGAGTAATGAGGAGTGAGTTGATATAAGAATATAAGGGTAAATGAGGCATTTAGTGACACACAAGGTATAAATGCAGAGGATCAAAAGTAGATCCCTCTGTAGGAATATAAGAGTACCAACCCTTTATGGATTGTACCTAGAGGATTATAGTAGAACTACTACATTACCATGTTACTCTTGTACTACCCTTTTATACTGCTTGCCTTCAATGGTGAGTCTCCCAATGAATCTGACATTGATGACTGACTACTGCACACCGCTGGTGTTACAGGGTTGTCCAAGAGGTGAATAAACCAGTGATATTAACAGAACTGTGTCTGTTTTTACTTTACCATGTCGAGATTGAACCTGAGTTTGGGTGAGGCCTGATTCACTGCAATTGGTGTTGTGACAGGTTCACTACATATATTATAATAATATTATATTGATGTATTTTAGAAGCCCACAAAAAAAATTCTAGAAAATGGAAGAGTGTGCAAGGTTAATGTTTAGATAATTCGGTGCAAGGGAATGATCACTCAAGTCAACTTCTTAGATGGTTAACTTTATTCCAATATTTTGCCCTGTTGGGGGGCTTCGGCAGGGATAATACAGTGAACCAACGCGGTACTATTTATCTGAGATATGTGTATCAAATGTATAGTTCCATTACACATAATGTGTCAATAATGTGTAACTGAAAGTCTATGTGAAAAGTGAGGACACAACTTATATGAGTTGATTGATGAACCTTTAATGTTGTCAATAAACAAGTTTCCCACTGTTGTCTCATAAAGAAATGTTTGTATATGAAATATAGTTATTAGGTAGGAACTATAAGGTTAAGTTGAGTTACTTCTTGAAGCGATGTGGTGGAGAACTAATGTATATGCAGCTCGCCTGTCTAAGATTCTGGTCACCTGGTGTACGTAGTAAGTTAATTGACCTCTCTTGTAGTCACATGAAGTCCCTCCTGCTTCTTGCCTGTAGCTGGCATGGCATGGTAGCTGCGGGGGGATTTTTGAAGAGATATGTAGGTTTAGAAGTAACTGATATTAGTCAGATTTCGTACTATTGAATGATATATTAAATGTTCAAAAAATTATCCTAGATATATGCTTACTTTTCGTTTTGCTTGGCAATGAGGATTATCACGGTAATGTGAAACTTCGCCAATAAAATTTATTAAAAAAAAATAAGGCAAAAAAGTTACATTCATAATCTTTTAATGCAAATCAAGCTGGATAATAATTAACCCTGATTCTGAGTGCTTTTATATGGCGCATGTGGTTACTGACTCATTGGTCGCCCTGCTAGCCTTGTTTCTGTTCTGGTTCATTCGATATATAAATCATGTAGAACTATGGGAACAATGTTAAGAAGACACAGAAAGGAGATTATGCAATACCTTTATCACATCATACAACTTAATACAGAGTTATCTTTGTGTACTTTGTTTAGTATCTTAATATTCAGCGTAGTTTTATAACATCTTGGACTCATTCAGTTTCAGATATGTATAATTTTTCTGTACTTAGTTTAGTATCTTGATATTCCACTTAGTTTCATAACACCTTGGACTCCTTCAGTTTCAAATATGACTAGTATGAGTAGAACACATACAAAGTAAAAATAAACTCTATAAACTAGATATACATCACTAAGAAACTAAAGTATGTCATTGCTCTAGGTGGCATAGTTTGGTGTGATAGAGGTCACTTATCCAGGCACAGCATCAGTACTAGTAGCCCCGATGTTAGAGCCCCCTCATTTCTTTTAATAAATTTTCTTTCAGTAAATTTATCTGCTTACGTGTAAGTTAGAAAAGGTCTTTTTACTCAGTTATTTATTACATCATACAGAGTTATCTTTTTGCCATCAGTTTAGTATCTTAATATTCAGCTTTGTTTCATAACATCTTGGAATCTTTCTGTTTCAAATATGAATACAACGTAAAATAACACTATTGATTTAATTAACATACAAAAAGTCTATTCGCTTTGAGTGGCATTGTTTGATGGGATACAGGTTTCCTATCCAGGGACAGCCCTAGTAAGTCAGTCCCAGTAGCCCAGACGTTAGCAAGCCCTCATACTCTTGATACAAGACTTCATGAAAATAAACGGCCATCTGCTGCAGTTGTTTCATTGATCATCATAATTAACCAGCACATGCTCACCTTCTGCCAATTGACTTCAAATTCTTGTATACAGATGAAACAGCAATAAAATATAACTTCAGTCCTATGGGGCAAACAATGTGTAAATATTGACAACTTCAGATACGGCAAACAAGTTATCAAGTCATCGCTGTCATCAAGTGCTCTTAGGTGTTAATATTTCCATCCCCAGGAGCTGGATTCACTGCTCTCCTCCAGAAAAACCAATCTTTAGTCAGGAGACTAAAGGCCTTGCGGAAATCTTTACTTCGCCAGACGTAAATCAGAGGATTAACCACAAATGTTGTTTCAAATAGAATCAGAGATACTCTATACAGCACCAGGAAAAACACAGGAGAATCTTCATTTGTGAAACCAATTAACAATGCCAATGGTAAGTACATCATGAAGAAGAAACCAACCACCATGCCAAGCATTTTAGCTAAATTAAATTCTTCCTTTCTTCTTGTCAGCTGGGAACCTGTAGGAATAGTACCAGCAACTTGGGTGTTTCTTTTCATGTACATGAGGCCAATTAATATGTAGAAAATCAAGGTGACACTTGAAGTGGAAAAGAAAACACAAACGATATAATAAGTTAGAATAGGCTTGGCATAATTTCCCAGAACGCATGCTTCCAAGGTAGTGGGGGATCTTCTAAATATGATTAATAAAGCAACATACAAAGCTCCAACTATGAAACAAATCACCACACAAATCACATACCTGGAAATTGGCCATTTTTTCCATTGGCCAAGTGCTGCCTTCAAAGACACAAACCTTTCAATGGCAATTGCAGAGAATGTAGCAAGTTGCATGAAGACAAGTGATCCATCAAAGGAATGGTTTAAGAAGCAAAGAGTTACTGAAACATGGCTCTGGTTAAGGTATACTCTTAATGGTAGAATTACAAAGGAGAATGCACCATGAAGTAAATCACTTACAGTGAGGCTAGTAATCAGAATATTAGAACGTGTCCTCAGGAAACTGAACCTTTGGAAGCAGAACAAAGTCATGGAATTCAAGACAACTGCACTGAAGCCAAGTATTGCCCTCACACTGGTTGTTGTCAGATAAACTTTATCCATTTCTACAGTTATTCTCTGTTGCACTGATTGTCTGTTAATGTATCCACTTGTAATAGGACCTCAGCAATACACTAAGCCCAGGTGATAACCTTCCATGTAAAGGAATAGAGGCGCAAGAAGTAAAGACATATGTGCAAACAGAACATACCACAGACAACTTCTAGCCTCCAGTTTCTTATCCAATCAGAGCTTGTTTTTTTCAGTCCCATGTTCAGCACTGAGTGACTATGGTGCTGGGAGGGAGGTAGGTGGACTAGAGTCCTGAAAGATGTATGTTATCCATACTGTGTGCTGGGAGGGAGTTAGGTAGGTTAGAATCCTTAAAGATGCATATTGTCTATACTGTGGCAGTGCGATTTGACCACATGGTATACTTCATCGCAAATCCTGCCCTGGGGCAAATCCCTTGTAGTATGCAACTCCTCCCCTACCGTCATCCCTCACACCCTTCTCCCTCGTACCCTCTGTCCCTTATATACTCCTCCCTCACACCCTAGTCCCTCACACCCTCCTCCCCTCCGCCCTTATAAATACTGTCATCCCTCACACCCTTCTCGCTCCTCCCGTCCGCCCTTATGAATACCCTCATCCCTCACACCCTTCTCCCTCATAGCCTCACACCCTTCTCCCTTATACCCTCCTCCCTCACACCCTTCTCCTTCATACCCTCCGCCCTTATACCCTCTCCCTCACTCACGCCCTCATGAATACCCTCATCCCTCACCCTCTTCTCTTTCATACCCTCTGCCCTTATACCTAAAAATATGACACAATGAGCTCTAACAAGTTGTCACATTATGTATGTGCGACACATGCTGCTCTACTTGTTCATGGAAGCCCAACATTTCACACAGAGAATTGTACATTTCTAGGAGACCTTACACTTATGTATGAATATGAATTGAATATGAATACATATGTCACATCTCTTCTTATTCCGGAATTATCATTCTTTATGAGTCCTTACTAGGAGTGGAAAGTATGTGATATACATGGCAATATGCAATATTTGTACCTGACCCTGACCCTGGAAGACCTCCTCTGGAGAAGAACGCAACCTTTTTGTCTAACACTCTATGGCAAATAAAGAATTATCTTATCTTATCTTATGGATGTATTTATTATATAGCCCTGGAATTCAACTATACAGTAAGCTCAGGTAGGCGATTTGCTATGGTGAAACCTTAAGACCTTCCTATGTCACATCCTCTCATAGCACTCTCATCTTACACTAAGTATGGTCAAATGTCTTATGTTATCCATGTTAAAGCAGGTTAATCTCCATAAAAAGCTTTTTGGAGCAATTGTACCTGCTCTGCAAGCTGTTGATCTGCTTCTAATATAGCAATGTGAAGCTGCTTTGTGGCAAGCACTCACCTCCTTAGAGGTTTAAGCGGTCTGGCCACTGTAGACAAAATGGTGTTGATGCAAAGTCGATGCAAAGACGATGGAATTGCCGGCGATAAACGTCGTTAAAGACGCTTATCGGTGGCTGCATCATCCTTGCATCGACAACCAGAAAAAGTTCGGCAACCATAGAACTAATTCTCTTGCTTTTACATATGTAATCGCATCGAGTAGACATCGCCAACACATCGCTACGGATATCATCTCAATTGACATTACACCGATGCAAAATCATATCGCCGGGAAATATCAAACATGTTTGATGTTCATCGCTACCCTAACTGATGCAATTTTTACATCGCCCACCCATCACCAGTCATCGCTGGGTATTGCCGAAGGCATAGCGATGCAAAGTCTATGCAAAGACGATGCAATAATATTAACAAAAATCGACTACCTCTCCGCCAACGCTTCGCAAACGATTTTGTCGACAGTGGCCAGACCACTTTAAACTTTGAATTTGATTCCACTAACTCCTTGAGCCGCTGTTGCTCCCATTCTAGGTAGATCTACTCCTTTAGTTGACTCCACCCCTAAATCACTTTTACAGAACCTACAACGTCAGCAGAACCTGGCCCTGAGAATAATTTTTAATAAGTCAAAATATGATATTATTGATAAAGAACTCCTGAATATATGGCCTTTACAGGAATAAACATATTTTAGATATGTGTAGTGACCCAGTAGCTTATAAAGGAGGACAGCTATATAACAAAAGACAATCAATATTAGCCTCAATATTACCACTCAAATTTTAATGAAGCATAAGATGATGTATAGGTTGAATTGCACAGTCATACATGAAGGTGTTTGACATAAGTATACAGTGGTATATAGTAATATCATACAGTAAATACACATTATGTATGGTGCTGTGAAACACAGGTCCACCTAGTGGAAAGCATATGGGTCAGATTCTCAGAAAATGTATAATTCAATGTCGGCAATCTTGTCAAATAACCCGAATTTCAGACGAAAATAAAGTTCAAAATACAGTTCAACCTAGCCAAGCAGATTGCTAGAACTCCGGGGCTTGTTCCATCCCGGTAGCGTTGCGAAGCTCTCCCCTTTTATCAGGGTAGATAACAGATTTCATCAAATCTCCACTCCACTTGACACCACCGGCGGCAGTGTCCACGACATAGGAGTTTCCCCCTAATGCTCGGGTTATTTTAAGCGGACTATCCCATTTCGCGCCATATTTGTTTGTCGCTTTTGGTGGGTATTATCTATATATCCAGTCCCCCACTTCAAATGACCGGCTCTTAGCGGACATATCAAAGTGACGTTTCTGGGCAATGGCCGTTGTCTTCAACATACATTGCACATATTTGTGCGACTACCGTAAATTTTTACAAAGATCCTCAATAAAACCTGAACCAGTGGGAATGTCCAAGCCGTCTCGAGGTACACCATGGATCAGATCTGCTGGTGTATACGCCTCTGTACCGAAAACCACGGAATGAGGAGTGCAGCCCATACTCGCATTAACTGTATTATTGTAGGCCGCCGCGATGCATGGGATATAACTGTCCCAATCATCCGCCCCATAATCAGCATAACACAAGAGCTGTTCCACGAGAACACATTTAAACCTTTTTGCCTGTCCGTTGGCCTGCGGCCTGTACGAAAGGTTTGTCTGTTTCTTTGTGTCGTAAAGATTACAGACTTCACCAAATAGTTCCCCGTCAGACTCTGGTCCCCCATCAGTTTGTATAGCACTTGGCGCTCCAAACCTTAGGATTCAATTGTGAAAGACCAGGCAACCATAGTCGCCTTATGGTAAGGGAGGCAATACACCTCCAACATTTTGGAAAAGTAATCCACAATGACCAATACACAAGTATTTCCTCTCGTGCTAGTCTTAAAGCCACTAAGGATGTCCATTGTGATTCTGCTGAATCTCTCTCCTGTGAGCTCTTTTTGCATTGACGATTTGTTCACTCCTTTTCGTGTCTTTCGCACATTACACTCAAGGCATAATTGGATCCACCTGTTTATGTCCCCAGACTGAGCATGCCAACAGAACCTTCTCTGAAGGGCATCTTTCGTTCTGGCGTGCCCAAAATATCCTGCCGAGGCCGGGCCGTGATATCGCCTGAACATTGTTAGGTGCTGGTCGAACGGTAGCACAATCCTCGCAAAGACATGTCCAGTGGAAGGTTTTCTCCACTTATACGTGATACCCCTTCCTCCAAGCACAAATCCGTCTTATGACTCCAGATTGTTCTGAATTCTTCACTTTCACTAGTCAGATTTGTGGGCTCCTGGTTTTGTTCCAGCAAACCTATGATACAGTTGGTTGTATAGTCTGTGCGTTGTTTCTCATGAAAAGTATGGTTTACTACCATAGGATTATATTCTGTGCACATTGAAGCTCGGAATGAACTGATGGTAATAGGAAGCGAATCCCAGAAATGACTGGCCAAGTCACAACTGCCCGCATCTTCTCCGGGTATCCCCTCTTCAGATATGATGTGGCCCAGGTACTGCACCTCCTTACGAAAGAGGCAACACTTTTACGGTTTCAATTTCAAGCCATATGCCATCAACCTATCAAACACCATTCCCGTGTTCGTAATGGCTTCATGGACACTTGCGCCATAAATGATCACATCATCCAAATAGACAACGCAGATCTTGCCATTAAGCCCCCAGAGAACCTCCGTCATCATCTTCTGAAATGTGGCCGGGGCATTGCAAAGGCCAAACGGCATCACCTTGAACTGGTATAAACCCGTAGAAGTTGTGAAAGCCATCTTGTCCTTGCTATCCAGATCCATAGCTATTTGCCAATAGCCACTCTCCAGATCTAGGGTACAAAACCATGCATTAGCGTCTAGACAATCGTTTATTCGCAGAAGGGGATCTGAGTCCTTTCTTCTACATTATTCAGTCTCCTGAAATCAATGCACACCCTAGTTGAGCCATCTGGCTTTGGGACAAGAATGGTGGGGAAGGCCCACGGGCCATTTCCCTCCTCGATCTTATCCTCCTCTAGCATTTTTCTGACCTGGGAGTCCAGAGCCTCCTGCTTTGCGAGGGGAACTCAACGAAAAGGCAACTTTATAGGCTCAGGGTTTCAGTATCTGCAATGTCAGCGCCCTCAATGATAGATTCCAGTTCAGGGATGCTAGTATTTGG
This sequence comes from Sthenelais limicola, assembly GCA_942159475.1. NCBI lineage: Eukaryota > Metazoa > Annelida > Polychaeta > Phyllodocida > Sigalionidae > Sthenelais > Sthenelais limicola. The sequence continues at coordinate 63,534,677 of OW804102.1, read as the reverse complement.
ACAGCTGTGAGACTGAGGTTCTCCAACTCCCCCGGGCTTGTCGTGTTCACAGACTCGGCCCTCACACTCGCATGAGTAGTCACCCATGAAATTAGCCGCAACCTCAAATGCGGATGCCACTGGCATCCTGCGTGGCATGACTATTGGAAGTCCTGTAGAGTTCATGATAGGAAGTTGGTGACAGTGAGGAGACGATACATATGTATCGCAACCCTCCACAAAACCATCTATTCATACCCCCTCATCTGACTTCATGATATAACCAATGTTGTTCTCGGGTAGGGACACATCCACCATTGAATGTCTACCTTTAGAGGCGCTTGTTCCAGCCGGATTACGGCTTGCTGCTTCACGACCTGTCTTAGCTCGTGAATCATTTTCCAACAATGGGATAGATATATAAATCAAGGAACTCAAAGGAAACACAAAGGCAGAAGTAGGTAGCTCTTTCTGGAAGCACTAGAGACATTGGATTTTCTTTATTCTAACTCAAGCCCCCAAACTTTATTATTTTTTTTTCCAACACCAACTGAATAAAAAAAAAACCAACAGGAATTCAACTGTCCCAACAAATTGTCCACGTCTGTCTGCTAACTCGTTCTGGTCCGCTCTGGTCTCAATGAGTGTCCCAATCTACCACCTGCATGTAGGCAAGCAGGGTGCAATGAAGCATGACACCGGTACACACACTTGTAACCCCAGCAGTCGGGGAGGGGAGTCAGTCTCCAAGGTGAAGAGTGCAGTCGCAAGTCCATTCCTCATTTATACATGCATTTCTATTAAATACACACCATTATTCAACAAGTAGTTGAAACCATTATCGGAAGGCGAAGAGTCCATGAAATTGATTTGTCTACCCGCTGTCTTAAAACCTGCTGGAGTGCTGGGCAAACGTGGAACTTGTCTCTCATAACGACCCATATCGCGTGGTGGCGCGTGAGTACGCAAGTCCAGGCTACCAGGTTGTAGCAGGACTGGATATCGGCGATCTAGCAGATCGATTAGATATTGTGGGCAGGCCGCATATTCATGTAGACCACGAAACAACCGCTGTATACGCTTCACTGGTAGCTTATCATGTACCAGCCAAAGAAGATCTAGCATTCCTTGGACCTCTCCAATGGAGACATCGTCCGGCAGTTCGCCTGTCTTGTCAAATGCACAAAGCGCGTTAGTCAGAAAATCTAACATGACTTTCGCCTCCGTAGCCTCCTTCTGTTGGCATGTAAGGCCTTCAGCTTTTGCCCATTGTTCATCTATCTCAACATCCCCTGCTAGCGTTTGCATTTCGGAATTCTGTGTTTCCTCTCGCTCGCCAGTCTCAATGCTAAAGCCCGCATGCTCCATAAGTTTCGGAATTCTGTGTTTCCTCTCGCTCGCCAGTCTCAATGCTAAAGCCCACATGCTCCATAAGTTTGCGGAGATTGTCTTCCTTGTAGTACAAGCACAGTCCTAACACTGTGGCGACCAGTCTCTCAACTGAGCCATGTGTTTTTGGGTCGATGACCAACCCTTCCGCACGCATTCCTTCGACATGGTTAACAACATCCTCCAGCTGTGTGAAAGCGTTTTCCGCAAAAGTTTGCGTGACGCCTTGACGTTTCATCAATATCTTGGCGAGGGCCTCCCATGCCTTCTGCTCGGCCAAAGCCTTGGCTTTCGCCATGGCTTCCTCCTCTTCGGTAGTGGTCATAGCCTGACCATACCTCTCCGGGGTACTTTTGGGAACTTCCCTACTCTGCCCTAGGCTCACAGCACCAATGTAGTGAACCACAGATTTGTGGGCACGAGTTAATGAAATTCGGGAAAGAATCACGGTTTTGAACCTGGTTTTATTTCCCAAAGGTATACAGTTACAAAGGTATTGTCACTGAATAAAGGGTGCTTAACTCGAACAACAGAAGTGTCTCGGTCTGCGGTGCGACTTGAGTCTGTAGTGTTAAGCAAAGCCTTTGTTCCCCCTGCGGAGGTAGTAGTATCCTCCGCCTACTGCCCGTCGGAGGGTTTCTGCAGTGCAGTCAGCAGGTTGATGGATGTCGCCCTCTGCCGGAAGTGGCCGGAACTGATGGTTGTGTCTGACTCCCGAGAGAAATGACCCCGCTGTTGTAGCCTGGTTGGAGTTTGGCGATGATCGGCAGCGTTGATGTATTCCGGGTGGCGGACCCTTTACAAAATTAAATACACTACAGGTTGGACCATTCAAACTCATAAAGAAATACATTTGTCTGCACAATTGGCTTCACTAAGCTAGTCAAAGTTTTTCTAGCTGTTGTTATTATTTAATAAATCCAAAATATCTGCGAATAGTCTTTTTCATAAAGTGTTTTGTGTTTATTTTCACTAAACTGGTTTTCGCATGGGCCATGATTCACCTAGAACTCACACATTCTGATAAAGAAACTAGCCTTTGTTCTGCACTTCCTCTCCCAAGAAGTTACCATTAATGCAAAGACAAGTTGTAGATTAAAAACAGACATTTTCACAGCCATTGGTTGAGTATTTTTCTCAACAAACTACAAAACTTTGAAGTTCAGGTGTTTCATGACCCTATTCAATGGGTTGTGCTTGTTGATTAGGCAGGTGGTTGCTCTCAGAAATATTATTATCCAAACTGATTGACATGAATGGCGGATTCACCTTACAATTGCACATTTGCAAGGTAGGTTACAATGACACTATTGGATTACTTGATTTTAAATTAACGATCCTAATCTTTGTGTGGTTCATGCAGTAAGGTAATTTTCCAATGTATATAGATTCACTAAGAAAACTATTGCCATGGACATATGCCCTAAATCATTCCAATTATATCTATATTGAATTTCTATTCCATGTTTTGTATATAATTCAGGTAATTTGACAGTAATTCTAGAATGTAGGTGTTACTTGTGGAACTTGGATACCTGTACATATTTGTGATATGATATAGGTACTCTTGCAGAGTTGAGATCATAATGCAATAGTTCACTGACTAATTTACTGTATTTGAGTTGAAGAAGGGACAGGAGGTCAGAGAAGGACAAGCTCCAATGACAAGCTTAAAATGTATTCTCACAGATTTCTTAGATGTTAGTTCCAAACTGTGTTCCTAAAAAATTTAATCTTAATGCTATTATGACTATCCATGCCACTCTCCCAAAACTATGAAAGAGTGGAGACCTCAAAAGAAATACAGAAGTCACATGTATAACAAGTATGTCCAATTGGCATAAGGGAATATATTATCTTATTTTAAGTTAGAAACAAAATGCTATGTACACCTATAATAAGTTAAGTAACTGAAGGATGAAGTATGTTGTAGAATTATAGTTTTTAAATTTGTTTTATTTATTATATAGTTACATACCAGTAGTGCTGTAATGCATGTACTGGCCCACCTGCAAATAGAATGCGTGGATCGGTCATAGAAATACAAAACCTATCTTTTATACTCTTGTAGCCACCTTATTTTCATTTAAGGAAAAAGACTGTATAACTACTAAGAATGGTCACTGAATTGTTACTGATTACAAGAACATTGATAATTGCTATTTCTGAGGCTGATATGACCATGATTTTATTATATAATTGTACATAAAGGATGGGCAAATGGTTTTAGGAGGACAATGGTTACATAAGGCGTCCCATTACAGACTTCACAAAGCCTGCTAAGGCAGGCTAATTGTACATATGTTTGTCACTGGAAATAATTAGTCATGTGACCTAACATATATTTTTCAAACATCATCATGAAAATGCAGCCTGTTGCGGATACACAAAGCTACACATAATTTGGGAATCTAATCTTCCAATATGGTGACTATCATCCTAATTTCTAACTAATTAGATTGTTAATTAGTTACAGAGATTGAACAATTGAAAATGCACATGTTCTATGATAGATGTGGGCTATCATGGTGAATGTGTAAAATATGGCCTGTTGGGCAATTTATGAATACCATAGTGTTTCAGTGAAACCGTTGCAGTGAGTGCCAGATCGCACAGGTGTGATCAATGCTTCTGCCACCTACACCACTCTACACTACGCCACCTACACCTCTCACATATACCGTACATGAGAGATTGTTAATTTCTGATTAAATTTTCAGCCTAAAGTCAGCGCCATTGGTACTTATAGTCCACTTGATGTATTCATTTTGCTTTTGCAAATTGATTTGATTCAGAGATTATATTGTCGATTCCAGAAATTTTAGTGTGATTTTGATGTTTTTCACGTTTTATTCAATAACATTGTCATGTTTAGTCATATAAGCTTACAAATAGTATGCATGGATTCCTTAGCTAAAATAAGCCACATAATACTAGATTGTAGAAATTTAAGAGCATTTGCCCATAGGTTCAGTGTTGTATCAGTGTCTGAAGGCTTCACATTCAGCTTTATTTATACTTGGTAAAACAGTTAATTAATGCACATAATGAATCCCAGGATATATTCCACTGCCCTAACCCTTGTCTAATTGGGTGAGAGAGAGGATCCTGCTCCTCCATGCACTGACCTCCACTCCCAAATCATGCCATGGTCATGAGCTGTGCCTCTCCCCTCCCACTCCTTACTCTTAGATCCCAGAGGCTTTTGCCTACCCTTCCCTCTTACCCCTTACCCCCTCCCTCTAGATTAACTCAGAGCAGTGGATACAGTAATTAGGTGGGCTGGGTGGAGAGGTCAGCTCTGCCTAGCTCATCTTCCCCCCTCCTAGTCAGACCATGTGTGGCATGGCTGACCATGATCAGAGGCTAATTGGATCAGATTTCCAACCCCTACAGAGTGCAATTCTTTACATTCATTCAATATTTTTTCTTTGCTTGAAAGATTTACTTTGTTCAAACAAATATTAGCCACTGATTAATCCGGTCCTACCTGACCTACCTACCTGAGAAATAACTAATGTTACATAATTCATGCACAAAATAATAATAGGGTAAGAATAACATATCATAAATAATTGTATCTGTGGACCTGAATGGTCCAGATGAAAGTTAACAAGGAATGGCTCTATTAAAGAATGTTCATTAATGTAGGAGGCCATCATCCTGTCACTAGTCTTTTTAGTCAAGTTATCGATAAGAGAAGTCTCTGTGTATAAGTGTGCTTCTGAACACCTTTCCATGGAGGGCTACAGTAACACACCTGTAGCTGCGAGACAGGTTACGTTTGGCCAGGGTGAAAGATGGCTGTGGTAGGCTTCAGTAAGCTAACCACTGGCTTGTGCACATAAGGTTTGTAGTCATTGATCTATTCATGTTAATACTGTTGATGTGTAATGACCCTCAGTATCGTTGGGGATGAGAAAAAACAACAGAACTCTATTGTTACTCTATTATTCTAACTATTTTTACTCTCATAGTCACCATTATAACGGAGGACAATCTATGTAATATATCTTTCATTTTAAAGGTCGTCATATGGACTACATTTAGTTACTTTACTGTTTCTTGACCCCAAGAAATATTGGAAACCTTTTTTTTTAAAAAACGAAAATATCAAACTTTAAACCTGGAATTACTGGATTATCAGACTGTTTACTATCATTGGAATTGGCTTGATCTCATCTTTTCAATTATAATGGTATCTCAAAATCTATTTTTTGCGACTTATGACTCATTTTCCTGGAATACATCACATATAAAGTAGTGTGCAGATACTATCCATCTCCCCGCCCTAGTGGCAGGTGATTATATTAAGCCAGAGGGCAGCACCACCCCGTTGTGAACGGACCCATGTACGTACAGCCATGGTTACTCTTGTCACAATCACGGATGGGACACTGATCCCCGTAACGTGCGTTACCTCATCACATATGGCTATTTTGATGCCCCCATTCAAAACTGTTTGATAGGTTTTAGAACCTTTTCCATTCATACAAGTTATTGTTTCATACATTGTTTGAGGCATAATACAATGACGAATAGATCATTTACATTAACTTAAGCTATATATAAGTAGAAAATTTGTAAAAGCTGTTTTTATTTTCATGGGTGATCCCCATAACGTACATTGGTGATGCCTGTAAAGCAGAAACACACTTTGTAAATGATGCCTGTAAAGCGTAATTATGTGAGAAGTGATTGCTGTAAACTGTTATTGTTTTCTTAGTATCATATGACCATAATTTCTCATGAACTGTCTTTAAAACACTGTAATAACCTTCCATGTATAGTCTAGTATTATCTTTTTTATTTCTAAACATTTTTTACACCACATCAATGGCCTTTGTATATATATAACATTTCCGCCCTCCTCACAGTTAAGGGCCCCTCCGGATCCATGGTCCTGATAGAGACTACAACCATCTAGGCTTTTATCAATATGATAAATTAAAAATATGCTTCCACCCACAAATTGATGTTTAATTGAATAGCAGGCCTCAGAGGGCCCCCTACAGCCCTATTTCAGTCCGTACATAATAATTAACTAACATCGTATTTTGGACTGACCCTAACACCAGTTGGGCCCACCTTGATGAGAAAGATGGAGATATATGACGATAAATAATCCAACCATGGCTTTATTAACCAATATTTTATTTCCATTATCAGAGTGCGAAATTAACTTTTCTCTCCACCCGCCAACTTGGCGGGAAAATGCAGATATTTACCCACCCCCACATAAAGTGTAATTTGTGGGCGGTAAATTTAATGACAGAAGTCGATCAGAGGTGACATTTCTCTTTTTTATGTGAGAGCTGTAATGATGTCCAGTACATTATAGTTGTAACGAATCAAGCACCTTGGGACCAAACTGGTCATTTTGCCTGGTGCCCACAGTGTGTTAGACTAGCATCAAGTCCCTCTGCCTATCTTAATGAGCGCACACAGCAAAGGCCTTACTGATGCTCTGCCGCAGGCTTGAATTCTCTTTGCCCCTTCCAGTACCACTGGGTGATTCAGTACACTGTCTTTTTACACGGGATGTCTGGGTTTGCAAAAAACGCTGTTGGTATTCGTCTATGACAGACTTGCCCTCCTTAACTTTCTTCTCAGAAGCAAGCAACCTTTGAAAACATACCTTATCCACACAAGCACTGGCATAGCCAATTGGGTCTATTATTGTACTTAAGCTTTTGCTCAAAGCTTGACCAGTTGTCGTTAGGTTTCCCAGTTTAATTAGAGGTTTCCTGTAATCCAATCTTGATTGATATTTCCCACATAGCACGCAAACACCAATCTGAAAAATATTAGGCTTTTGTAAGTGTTTCTTAGGCGTTTCCATTGATACAGCAAAAATATTGTAGGATGAATGTATTCTCTAATACCATGCGGCAGGCCAAGTGAGACCTCAGAGTAAGGAGAGACACTCAATGGGAGCAAGGAAGCTATTTTTAGATGGTTACACCATATCATGAACCGGGGACGGAGGGTGAGGGGGAGGGAGGGTAATTAAGAACTGATAGAGTCCAGCTGTTTTGGCATGGAGCCAAATTCGGGACTCCAAGGTCTGCAATAGAATCTCTTCTCTTTAGCCAAGTCTCTAATTCCTCAGTCGAGGCCGTAGTGACTCTAATACTGTAGTTTTAATTCTTTTTCCTACTTTTGTAAATGAAAAAAAAAGGAATCAGAGACTTATCCAAGTCTAACAGTGTGTGAGAGTTTATTTAAAATCATTTTCTTTAAAATCATACAGCTAAGAGTGTTAATCTAGAAAACAAAATTATATGGCTAGGGCCACAGTTGTTGATAATCAGCCTTACCTGGGAACGCGAGGAATGCGTGAAACAACAACAAAGCCATGACCCATCTCTCTCTGCCCATTTTTGCTAGCATTATCATTTTCTAACCGACTTTACTTATTGGTTATCCTCAGACTTTTACATTCGGGCTATATAGGCTCTTGTACTTTTGTAATGAAACTAGATTTATTCATGAAGCTTTTCCTATATTGTTACTATTGTTCTTTGATCGATCTCCATATTATTTAATAATGATATTTCCCTTGGCCATGAGAAGTATTTAAATCATTCACTGAATGGATCCCATTCATAGTCTGGTTATGCTAGAGCTATCCCCTGTAGTACTCACACAATTAGACATTTATTTAATTCATCATTTAGTACTTTATCATTTAAGAAATCCACTTTACAGGCATCAATCAGTTGCTTCACGGGCATCACCACAATCAATACTGGTTGGCGTTACCTCATCACCATCAGAAATGATCATACATATTATACAAATACTACTGTTGTGATGACCATGATTAAAAGATATTCATGATCAAATATCGAATACCATCTTTAATGATGATTCACATACATATCCGAACTTTATAAATACCTAAACTCCAATGTAAACAATGACCACTTTTAATTGCATTCGCCATATGTGATGAGGTAACGCGCGTTACGGAGATCAGTGTCCCACCCGTGACAATGTAATGTTTCAGTAATGCTCTCAGTGTACACAAGGTTGTTTGTACCTGTCTTACTGTACTTATCTACTGTTAAAGATGCATTCTCAGCTATAATCAAAAACAAAATCACTCCAAATTTACTCATATTATCGGGGACAGCCATTTATACATTATTATCCACAGATTAATCCTTAAACTACCCAAACAAAGGGCAATGAACAAATCAATTCAATTCTCAATTCTGCTCTCATGTTCCCTCTCAGGAAACCCATTGTAAACCATGCCACACTAAGGTATGAATGTGTGCCCATCTTCATTGATGCTCCTGTATGTGCAGACAAAAATAGCTATAACTTGGTGTCAAAAGGATGCCACTTGACCTCCTGCCTGATCCCTGCCCATTGGTCAATAGATGAGCGAAAATTTCAGTAGGTGTGAAATATAAAATATAGCTGTTAATCCTGACAATTTGTTATAGCCCTTTTCTGTTGTCGATGTAATGACATTAATCTTGATCTGAATGGTTTCAGAATTATTTTTTGACTGTAGAATTATTTATTCATGATTAAATTGCTCTTTTGCTTTTCTCTGAAATACCTTTTTTTATAATCCTATGTACAATTAATTTCTATCATCATATTGCAGTGATCTGAGTATGCCAGGATATCAGCAATGTAGCATCATAGTGGAGAATGTTGATGAAAGTCATTGATGAATCTGAATCTTTTGTTAACCCATTTGTCCCTAAAGGGGTCGTTTTCGACCCATGTGAGATGTTTTTTACAACAGTGCTCTCTGCTTGCTACAAAAGAAAGATATCTAAACAGAAAAGGTGATTCAAAATTGCAATATGATAAATAATTTCAGAAAAAAAAGGAATAGAATTAACTAACCAATACCTCAGGCATCCATTTTCATACTTAAACTGGAATTATCAAAATTTGGTAAGAAAAGGATGAAGGTTCTTTGAGGTTGGGTCGAAAACGACCCCAATAGGACAATATGGGGTAAAAACCCTTATCATAATTGACTGCCAACTTTAGGAGACAACCTCTACTAGTATAGTTAGTTAAGGGCAAAAAAATGTGAATTTCGTGACAAAATTTGGTACAGACATAGATTTTTGGATTCTCTATCATATTGGAAGAAACCACATTCTGAAATATTTAATTGGTGTCCATGGCGGTGTCCGGTGTTTTCACCGCCAACAACCTCCCCGCTGACAATCTTCCCGCCTCCATTTCCCTGCCTCCATTTCCCCGCCTTACATTTTCCCTGCCCGTCATTCTCCCCCCCCCCCCCCCCAAATTGGCTCCCCGCCAAATTGGCTCCCCGCCGACATTTTCCCCGCCGACATTTTCCCCGCCTATTTCTTTTTCCTACAGGAGTAGGGATCTTATATGGAGAGCGGAGGAGGGAGAGAAGAGAGATATTTGTAATTTATATTCTAGATCATATGATATTTCTGGCTGGTTTGAGGTATATTGTTTATATACCTGAGTTTATTGTAGTCATTGATTATACATATAGAATGAGGATATGTAATGTACATGTGTATGTATACATGTATGTATTTATATATGGTCAAATCCGGAAATTTTGTAACATTTTTTTTTCAAAAAGATTTTCTTTGATCATTTTCATCTTTTGTCCATATAATGTCGATAATATATAGATTAATCCCTGATAATATCATTTCTTATTTTTCTATATTAAGAGGAGGGTTGATGGTTGAAATACAAAGTGAATTTCATACTTTTATACTACGAATCCATTGATTTATGCTGCTTTTATGCTTTTCTTTACCCTCTATGAATTGATCCTGGTTATTTATTGATTAGTCCCAGTAAAAGGAATGTTTTGGTGGCCTGATAAACAGGTGAGAAAGTTAATGAACTTCATTCTCATGACATTTTTAATCAGGAGCTCCTGGAACCAGTCGAAATTGACATTAGGTTGTGGCAAACCCAATAAATAATAGGACAGAGGAGTTAGATAATAAAGATTTCATGCTAGTCCAACCTGAGAGTTGTATCTATGGTATCATAAACTTTTCATGGTGCTGAGATCATCAATAAATTCACTATGAAATGTTGTATCGTTCCTGATTCCAATAACAATCTAGTATAATTCCTGAAACTGTGTGTAGAGGAAGCTGTCAGCATCTGTAAAACATTTCTAAAAAAAATTGATGTTAAATGATATTATTTCCTATGTAATTACATGGATTTGTAGTATAAATATTCTCATAGTGGATTTGTAGTATAAAATTAATTATTGAAATTGAATGGCTTGATTTTCATCCTGTATGTAAGTTCTAAAATTATTTTAATCTTCATCCTTGGTGACCAGGGATATTGTAGCATGGTTTCAGGTATTTTTTATCCATCTATGCGAAAGCAATTTATTTTTCTGGAATGAATCTCTAATTTTGAAATATATATATGAAATGTTGTATCGTTCCTGATTCCAATATCAATCTAGTATAATTCCTGAAACTGTGTGTAGAGGAAGCTGTCAGCATCAGTAAAACATTTCTAAAAAAAAATTGATGTTAAACAATATTATTTCCTATGTAATTACGTGGATTCGTAGTATAAATATTCTCATGGTGGATTCGTAGTATAAAATTAATTATTGAAATTGAATGGCTTGATTTTCATCCTGTATGTAAGTTCTAAAATTATTTTAATCTTCATCCTTGGTGACCAGGGATATTGTAGCATGGTTTCAGGTATTTTTTATATATCTATGCGAAAGCAATTAATTTTTCTGGAATGAATCTCTAATTTTGAAATATATGAAATGTTGTATTGTTCCTGATTCCACTATCAATCAAGTATAACTCCTGAAACTGTGTGTAGAGGAAGCTGTCAGCATCTGTAAAACATTTCTCAAAAAAAATTGATGTTAAACAATATTATTTCCTATGTAATTAAGTGGATTCGTAGTATAAATATTCTCAAAGTGGATTCGTAGTATAAAAGTAATTATTGAAATTGAATGGCTTGATTTTCATCTAATGTGTACGTTCTAAAATTATTTTAATCTTCATCCTTGGTGACCAGGGATATTGTAGCATGGTTTCAGGTATTTTTTATCATATTGTCCTAGAAGCATTTCTCTTCCCACAGCAAGCATTTAAATCCGACAGACGTAATGGTAGTTATAATAATAATAGAAATAAAAAAGCATATATGATACGTCCACTGGCATCCAATCGACTAAATTACCTCTAGCAACCTTCATTTCCTTCAAAATGATGGTAAATATGCCAAGAATTTGAGTGAAAAACGCTTAAACTATAAATTACATTTATACTACGAATCCATTTATACTACAAATCCACCAGCTTTTTTCAGACTGGCTCCCACCACACCAAATGCATAAACACTAAATCTTTAAAACTTTGCCCATAGAATCACAAGAATCTAATAATGATAATTTGAAAAGCTGGATTCTTATTCTTTTTTATTTCTTTAGATATCTCATTTAGAAGTGGATTCGTAGTATAAAAGCTTTTTTGGTCCATTTTTAGACATTTTTTGTCTTTCCCTGCTCAGTCCTAAGATATTATAGCCAGGTTACAAATCTTATGCCACACTTATTCTGACATGTGATGGGTATCTCAGAGATATATTAATTAAATTATAATTAAAATAATTTTACTGATTCTTGTGCCATGAAAATGGATTCGTAGTATAAAACTTATTTATATCATGAATCAGGGGCTATAATTGATAACTAAAGACACGGACTACAGTGATAAAATTTTCCAACATCATATAATACATATTTTCGTATACAATGCAAGAAAAAAATCAAGGTTCGGACATATTTTGCAAAAACTGTGGGTGTTTTTGTAAAACAACCCAAAAATGTTACAAAATTTCCGGATTTGACCATATACATACAGGTGTATGTACATTCATGTACCCGATGTGCATGATTGCACTTCTGACCTAGTTTTTACCTGGAACTTTTGACCTGACTCTGACCTGGTGCTTTACTAGTGGAAATCGTAAACAGTTGTGAGGCTCAAACTTGATTTTACAATGCTCTATGGACCCGATTTAAAAATGCACTTCTCATGCACTCAACAATGCACTCATGACCAGGATATAAAAAGCACTTCTCATCCACTCAGTGAGGCAGTTTCATGACTGTTTTTCAGGTGTGTTTTAAAGAAAAAATAGGAGGTTATTATGAATATTTAATTCATTGAACAGTAGCCTTAGCATTACATCGATTTGGGCATCAATTTCACCTTGGGCTTCCATTGCCACATTGACCATAGTTGTCTATGCAGATGCTATTAGTGTGTAGGCACTTGAACAACGAATATGGGCTGCCCAAAGTCCTCATGACTTATGAATACCGTTAGCAGGGGTGTTTTGATCACAACGTTTTTAAAAATGTAAATTACTCAAATAAACTATAGAACTATATCATTTAGAACATTCCTGAGCAATGACCAGGAACATGTTTAGTGTATAAATTCCACATAGATGTAATTAGCGGCCCATTCATTGTAATAATAATTGTAAATACACCTTGGTCACATGAAGCGCCACCTGGTGAAAACAACAAGTACACCACCTGGTGAAAACAAGTGGCACAATGATAAATGTATGGGGAGATGCAGCATGTACTGAAAATGAGTGATGCAATACGTAAGTCTATTTGTTTGAATAAGGGAAACATATAGGTTATCGTTATATGCCTGAATTATAGGGCCACTCTCAGAAAAGTCTTGCATTTCAGGGCTGGAAATCGGAAAAAATTAAGTTGGAAGGATAGACATGTCCGTATAATGTCCGAAAAGTATATATTCTCCTCTATATAATGCTAAAAATATAACATCATGGCTCAAATATTAAGGAATCTATAGAGCCCAAAACGTGAGGAAAGGTCGTTTTTTGCAATTTGTGCATAGGAATAGCATTGCATAAAATATATCACACATAAATAGGTGATAATGGTCACAACTAGATATGTAATAATGATAAATATAGTTTCAGAAAAAACGGCTTCACTCTTTCAAGATCTTCACCAATTTGGATCATTCAAAAGTCTACATGTTGCTGACAGTTTCGCGATTTGTGTGATGTACATGATCATCGTATATTCTAAACGGCTTGTCCTGTGTCAGCATTACCGCGGTGCGCAACATTTCCGAAAATTCTGTGGCGTGTCGTGATTTTCACATGTTACTTCATATGCCAGGCAAAATATAATTGAAATAATTTCATATTTGATAATAAGCCCGGAGGGGGGGGGGGGGGGGGGGGGGCGTCGCATACCGTTACATGCAAAATCGATAGCTCTGTCCTGCCTTCAACAAAGTTCAAGTGTCATGTGTGTGTGTAGTCATTTAATTTTCGATGAAGAATGGGATGGGACTTATAAAAGGAAGAATCTGTGGGAGAAGTTGAGAAGTAATACTTATTTGAGTTAGCATTACATCGTTAGTTTAGTCTGTAGGGGCTTCTATCACTGTAAGTGTCAGAGAGTGGAGTACAATATGCGCGACAGTGAGTGTGAATGCCAAGTGAGTGAGCAGTGGCAGGTATTGTGGCATGCTGTGGTTTCATTGTGTTGTATAATATTATGGCAATCATGTGTGTGGATTTGGTTTGGAATATTATCTGTGATAGAACTGTTAAGAATTGTTTGGTTATAGAGATGAATATGAGATTCTCAAATAAATGCAATATAAATCATGTAAGATGCAAATCGTTACTTGTTGGAACGAGGGTAGATGCTTATATTACATCTCAGAAGAGCACACAGATGCATAATAAAATACTGTGTATTGACGCACATTTCAATACAGCATCCTGATGTACATATAATAGTGCATCCTGACCTGCTACAACACACTAATTCAAGCAGTGTGATAAAGTAAAGTATAATGGCATTCCCAGTGGTCCCAGTATGTGTTGGTATATATGCATTAATTGGTTTGAAATATTATTTGTAATAGGCTAGAACTGTTCGGATTACCAATGCAGTTGTTCTATGTTAATGGTGAATATGTGATGTGTTACAAGAAAATGTGTTACAAATAGCAAAAAGGATATTTTTCGAAGTATTTTTTCCACAAATGTGTGTAGGAATGTTCTCATCTTTGAGTTCTTCTAAGTTGGAGGAATACATGTATCAACTTTCAAGACAGTTTATTTTATATATGATTCATGCATATCTAAGGTAATCCTATAGAGTATATTTAGCTACTTTACTTGTAATTGTCCACCCAGAAACGATGCAAACTTTTTTCATATTTGACCTAATCGTTTCAAATATGATGATATTTCAAATTCTATTGTTTACAACTTGTGACTCATTTTCCTGAAACACATCACATAATGTTATCTATGAGATTCTCAAAATGCTCGGTAGAGAGAGACAGAAAGAGAGAGGAAACATGCATTATATTTGACAGTGAGCGAGAAAATAGGGACAGATCGAGAGATAGAGAGAAAAAAGAGAGACACACAGACATGTTTTATCCATTGATCTATTTATCCCACATATATTAATTAATAGAAATATTGCACTATTTTACTGTTCTCGTATGTTTAACACTTGGTAACATAATTTAACTATGTAAAGAATGTGCATTTACACCCGATTAAGACACAGAATTTTAATATGCATTTTGAAGTGCATCAGATGATGCACGTTGCATCAGGTGCAGAACCAGGTGCATAACTGCTTTTTTGAGCGGATTGCACTTCTGTGACTGGTCAGTTGCACTTTTGCATGCACTAGCCGATTTTCCAATGCACATCGGGTATGCATGTGTACATGTACATACTCAATTATTATACATGTATAATGTACATGTATACGGTATGTAATGTATATGAATGCATGTATATAATTAGATATATACCTGCATTCATATAATATATGATCGATTCTCACGAAACCACTGTATGGTTTACAGTAGGATAGCGTTCTTACATAAGGGCATATATATATATATATATACAGGAGGACATACAGGAGGAGTTACAGTAACCCATCCTGTACATGATTGTGTGACTCCTCCAATACTCCTTGCGTAACCTCCTCCATTAAACATGTATACCCCTCTCCATTACCTCCTCCAGTATCCTCCTCCCTTACCGCTTCCAGTAAACTCCTCCAGTCATCTCCTCCAGTACCCTCCTCCAGCCATCTCTTCCAGTACCCTGCTCCAGTACCCTGCTCCAGTAACCTCCTTCAGTACCCTCCTCCAGCCTGTTTATGTAGTACCAGTATTGTTGAATTGGACTGGTGATGTATAACGATGTTCCTTGATAATGATAAATTATGCTAGAATTTGATAGTATAACTTGGCTATACTAAACAAAATTGTGTAATTGTGTGAAGAGAATTAGAAAACAAAAACAGTTTACAATTCCACCAAATACTATTGTTTTACTTCAGTCACTTTGCTGCGTTTCACATCATGATTTTTAAGGTCGATTCCCACTCAACCAGTACAAATTTTAATCATTTATTTATTATTTATTGGCGGGGAAGATGTTGGCGGGGAAAATGTTGGCGGGGAGGTCGTTTGGCGGGGAGAATGTATGGAGGGGAGAATGTCGGCGGGGAGATTGTTGGCGGGGAGATTGCAGCGAGGAGAATGTCGGCGGGGAGGTTGTTGGCGGGGGAATGACCTAGAACCGTCCATGGCAACCAATTTAAAGGTGAAAAAATGACATTTTTGGGGAAAAAGAGCCATATAATTTGAACTAAGAAATACAAATCGATGAGTAGATATTCATATGAAAGCTCTTTTAATGAAGAATCTGAAAATATTGGTTTTAATACAGTTTACATATCGCCGTTGCTATGGCAACCTTTTTAAAGGTGAAAATAGGCCTTTTAAGGGAAAATGGCCTTATAATGCCCATCAAATTTGTTCTATTCAACATACAGCAGTAAGCAGGGTCTCATATGAAAGGTCATTTGATGCCGAATCATATGATTTATGATTTCCAGGGTTTTGCATGTTTTAGTTGCCATAGCAAACACATTTTTATCATTTTTATTATTTTGCCCTAAAGGTTGGAGTTTGGCCATTAAATCTGTATTAGACTAAAGTATAAGAAGGGGAAATCCCTCAAAATCAGTAATATTCTCTACTTTTGGAGACAAAACCAATGAAATATGTTCACTCTGAATAGAATTTTGGCATGGTAACCACCTAGAATCAATGTTGTCGGGTTAGAAACTCAGTACTATGTAATTTTCAGTGGTATAAAGAAAAGTTCTGGTACCCATCCATCCATTCATCACATAATAAAGGTAAAGTAATGAAGGTACCAATACCCCACTCGGAAATGGTAAAAAAGTCATTGTATTATAAATGACCGGTTCTGTGGAATGAACTACCCAAACAAGGGAAAATATGTACGACAAAAGAAGCTTTTAAAACATTTATTTCAAGAAGTATACAGTATTGATACTAAATGTAAATTTCATAATGTCACGCTTTCATGTATATTTGCCAATGTCTGTTGAAATCTTATAGCAGTATGTAAATCTGTATGTAGCGCGTAAAAAGTGAAATAAGTACAAATTTGGTACATAGGTGGATTCTTTAATTCACTCTCATATTGGAAAGATCCACATTCTATAATATGAAATCATTTCCATGGCAACAGATTTAAAGGTGAAAAATGGCATTTTAGGGGGAAAAGAGCAATATAATTTGAACTGATAAACTTAAATCCATGAGCAGAAAGCTCTACTGACAGAGAATCCAATAATGTCCGTTTTTCAACATTTTACATAACTGGCATTGGGGGAAAGTAAAATAACCTATGCCCAGTGTCTCTAAACTAAATTGTCTGAATCTGAATTACATAAGTACATGTACAATTGATTGCCATAGCAACGGTCTGATTAGACATATTAATTTCATAGAACTGATCATCACTAGTATTGGGAAATTTCCGGCTATTATTGTTATTAACAGACCAAGTCAGTTGTTCAGGAAAAACCTGAGGATAAATGTGGTTGTCAATTAAAATATGTAAAATCTTGGAATATATATATATCATGGTTGAAGGGGAGAAATATCGCTTCAAACTTCGACATCCAACTTCTAAAATTAGGTATTGTACGGTGACTTTTATTTTCCAACGTTTCGGGCTATAGGGTGCCCTTTGTCAGGGAAAGTGGAGAATTGGAGAATGGTACTTCAGGGGGTTATATCAAAAAATAATCAAAATCGGAAGTTGTTTTCTTGTGTCCTTGGTTATACTCGTTCTGAACTTGCTCCGTTTATCGCGGGGGCGTCGCTTGGTGAAATTTTGGGTCATTTTTTAGTGGGGGGAGGGGAGGGATTTATAGGGGGTTCTTGATCTTCTTACTGGGTCTTGGTTTGATTATTCAATTTGTGGAGGTGGGAATTAGGTGGGGGCTTTAGGGGGGTTGGAGTATTGAGAAATTGATGACAATTGATGAGAATATGAATAAAGTTATTGATGTTGTCTTTATTACTGTAATACAACTGTAATACATTCTGTGTCCCAGGGGTTTAGTTGTAGTTCCTTGTTGTTATTATAGGAATAGAATTAGCATGTTACAGGTATATAGTAGGGAAAATTTTTAACATATACAATATGATTATGAGAGTTTAATTAATCTAATAAAACTTCAACACTTTGCTACAGGTGAAAGAACGCACGCATAGTCTTTTTTTTAAAAATTGTTAAGCTAGGTGATCTGCAGGTAGCCATCATAGGCTAGAATCCTGCCCACTTTTCTCGCTGTGTCTTTATTTATTAATCTCATCGTCTGGTGCAAATGGTACATAGCTTGGGATGCTCCGCTCCTATTCAGTGTAATGGTGGCATCCTCGTCGAGATCAGGCATCGAGAGTAACGGGGTAAATTGCTCTTCTGCGTCAGATTTAGTGGGTACTGGGGTTGTCTTCGGTTCGTTGGGAGTTGCCTGCATTGGGTCTTCGCTGGAGGCCGTGGGCGGGGGCGTGTTCTCTTTAGTAATGATAAGTTTTAGTTTGGGTGAGAAATTCTTACCAGGTGTAATAGGCAAGCTGGTATTCAGTTCTTCTATCAGGAGGGAGACATGTTCGTTATCCATATGTGGAAGGCTGATGTCTTCATGGGTGGACGGCAATGGCTTTGATTTTTTTTTTTCTTCTTTTTCTTGGGTTTCGGTGGGGAGGGTGAGCTGGTGGGTGTGGGGCTTGGATTTTTGGGTGGGGGGATCTCCTGAGTGGGTTTAGTGGTGCTGCTTCCTACCGGACGGGTCACTTTGCT
Source organism: Sthenelais limicola (assembly GCA_942159475.1). Taxonomy (NCBI): domain Eukaryota; kingdom Metazoa; phylum Annelida; class Polychaeta; order Phyllodocida; family Sigalionidae; genus Sthenelais; species Sthenelais limicola. The sequence goes on along the minus strand of OW804102.1, from coordinate 63,516,044 downwards.
TTCTGGGGTAGCTTGAGGCGACTGGTGATAATGTTTCTCTAGGCTTCTTCTGGGGGGGCTCGTTTTAGGAGACTTCTCATAGGACCTCCGTGTGGTGGTGGGTTTACGGTGATGCTGTGAATGGGTTGTGAGGGAGAGTGGACTTCTATACTTGGCCCTGTTGTCTCTTGGAGAGCTTGATTTCTCCCGGTGTTTGCGGGGGAGACTGTTTTCCCGACTATATCAACCTCTGGAATGTGACCTTTTCCTATACGGATGGTAGCTGGTGTGAGACTTCTGACGTGGGGACCTACCTCTATAGGACTGTTGGTGATTTTGGGTTGGTGGTGCTTGCTCATTTGAATCCCTTCTGGCTAGTGGGAGGGTCATCAGTGGGGGAATGGTTGGTTTCTATCCTGCCTCCGATGTCCTTTTCTCCTCGATCCTCGTGGCGGAGTGGCCTGTAAATAGGATAGGGGCTGTTGTTACCAGCTATTACCCGAAATGTTACATGAGATGGGTGTGGGATCTGATAGTTATCTGCAAGAGCGGGTTTCTTCTTGATCTTGTTTATGCGTTTATAGTTAGTGGCAGAAGTTCGAGGTAGGCTGTCAGGGTCAAGTTGGTGGTTGGATTTTATATGTCGGTTTGGTGACCAGATTCTACCGAAGTGTCGGTCGCATACTGTGCACGGGAAACTGGCCTTACCTTTGTCTTGGTGTTTGTCATTCAGATGAGCGATTATCGTTTTATCTTCCTTTCTCATCCACTCCCCGCATTCCGAGCATCGATGGAACTTGTCCATGTTGTTGTTGTGCGTTGGAGGAATCCCATGACGTCATAGTTGAGGTTTCCCTGGTGAAGCTCATGCTATCTCTGTAGCGCGTCTTGCGGTTTCCTTGGGGAAGATGCTGGTGACTTTCTCCGTTCGCATCTTGCTGTCATTTCCGGAACTATATGTATAGATTTATTCCCAATGGGTGGAGAGTTTGTAGTGTTCTGATCCAAGCCTCCTCATTACGGAGTCTAGTGTTTCTATCTCTTGTGCTGCTATCTAATATGAGTACTAGGATGTCCTCCGGTCCAATGTCGTGGTTGACACAGTGTTTTGCGACTGGTTGTGTCCGATCCCTTCTCCTGATGTCTCTTTTGTGTTCGTAAATCCGGGCTCGGATATTCTGGCCTGTCTGGCCGATATATTGCTTTCGACACAGGGGGCACATAATGCAGTAAATAACGCTATAGGAGTCGCAGGTGTTCTTACCAATAATATGGTGTTCCTTGCCTGTACTTGTTGATTTAATCTTCTTGTTTGTGATTATATTTTCGCAGTGTTTACATCCGAATCTCATACATGGGCGACAACCCAATCTACAGAGGGGAGCAGGATATTCAGACTTCGTCAAAATATCCCTAAGGTTGAGAGACCTCCTGTAGGCCATTGTGAGTCTATATTCCTTGAACCTTCTGTTGGCCGGGGTTGGTTTGAGGAAGGAATTGGCTTCTTTCATAATTTTGTTCAGATGGAGATTATGGGGGGTATAGGTGACTGAAGGGAATGATTTTGTTTTCGGTTTTTGGAGGGGGGGTGGATTAGGAGGTGTCTATTTAGTTGTTTGGCTCTTGCAATTGAATTCTTAACTGCTTGGTGTGGATGGCCTCTGAGTGTCAAGTTTTTCAAAAGAACCTTTGAACTTGTTTCAAAGTTTTCTATGGTGCTGTTAATTAGTCGAAGTCTTACGGCCTGGCTGTATGCTATTGATTTTTTCTGATGGAGGGGGTGGTATGATTGGTAATGTAGGTATTGACCTGTGTCAGTGGGTTTTCTGTACAGCTTAGTGTGAAGTGTGTTGTCTGTTTCCCTGTATACTGTCACGTCTAAGAAATTTATAGTCTGTCTATTTATTTCCCAGGTGAATTTTATAGTCGGATGTAGAGTGTTGAGATGTAGTAGGTGGGTTTGTATCTCGTCCTCGCTTCCCCTGTATATTGCAAAAATGTTGTCTATATATCTTCTCCAGACTGATGGTTGAAGGTCACATTGAGAAAGTAATTTTGTCTCTAGGTCCCCCATAAAAATATTTGCATAGCTTGGAGCTGCTTTCGTGCCCATGGCTGTTCCCTGTACTTAGTGGTAATAATTTCCGTTGAATTTGAATGTGTTTTGGGTTAGGACCATTTCCAAAAATTCTACAGCTGTATCTGTGTCGATAAAGGGGCTGGGGTTTAGGTTAAGAGCCTTCTTGGTGGCTTCCAATCCTTCCCCATGTGGGATTTGTGTATAGTGCCGTTACATCTATCGTTACTAGTACTTCGTCATCGTGGAGGGATCCTATATTTTCTATCTGTTTGGAGTCTCTGGTGTCCTGTATATAACTGGGTATGGATTTTACAAGGGGTCGAAGTAGTAGGTCTAGAGTGTGTGAAATTCTGTCGGTGGGGCTGTCTATACCTGAGACAATGGGTCTTCCCGGGGTGTTGATCATGCCTTTGTGGATCTTTGGGAGTAAGTAGAAAGGTGAGGTGCGAGGACAGGGGTTTATCAGTGTTTTATCGGCACGTTCAGGTAGTAATCCAAGGTCCGATAGTTGTTTAAGTCTAGCGGTGATTCGTTTGTGATTGTCAGAGGTTGTGTCGTGTGGGGTTAGTCTGTAGTGGGTTTGGTTGTTAAGCTGTCTGGAAGCTTCCTGGGTATACTGGTCTTTGCTCCAAATAACTATGGAGCCGCCTTTATCAGCTGGTTTGATTATTACGTTGGGGTGGTTCTTTAGTTCAATCATTGCCTCTGCTTCTTCAGTTGTTAGGTTTGGGTTCAATTGGGGGGTTCTTTTGGTAATCATGGCCTTTTGTAGAAGATAGTTTGTGCAAGAGTCCCAATCAGGGTCTAGACCGGGGTATGGGTTCCATCCTTTGTTGATTTTGGGAAAGATGGGGTTCTGGAGGGGTTGTGATTTATCTTGAAAAAAATGCCTAAGTTTTATTCTTCTGTTGAATAGTAGAACATCTTTGAGGGTATGGATTTTGTTGGAGTGGGAGGGGGTGGGTATGTAGTTTAAGCCTTTGTCGAGGAGGGATATTTGGGCTGGGGTGAGCGTAGCATCTGTGAGGTTTATGATGTATTTTCCTGGTGGTTGTCGGTATTTCTTGAACCTTCTGTTGTTGGGACGGGTTTTCGGCGGTTCTCCAGGTACGTTAAAGTATCCTCTTTCACCTGTGTTAGCAATGTTTCTATGTGATTTTTGTTCCTGCTTCTGAGAGGGTTCGGCCATAGGATAGTTCTCTATTGTAGAAATACTGGTGGAGTAGTTATGTTAGATGATATATATATCATTTAATTTTGTACTAAGAGACCTTCATAATGTATGTCTGCTTTCTATTATGTTGAATAGATCAAATTATCTGACTATTTCCCCCTAAAATGTGAGAAAAATACCAATCATCGGTTGCCATGGAAACCATTTTCATATTTCAGAATGTGGTCCCATCTTAAATGATAGAGGATGAACAAATTTACCTCTGTACCAAATTCCATCTCAAAATTAGCCATTTGGCGGCCTCCACTAATACTCCGCTAATATGCCCTATTATATCATTGTTATGTAGACCCTAGTCCCCACTGGGGTCCCATATTAGCCCCCATATTTGCCCCCATATTTCCCTGGAGGGGTCGTTTTCGACCCACCCTATATCTCAGAACCTATTTAAACAAATGCCCCCAAATTTCTTCCATGTACTCACAGCACCTTTCTCATCATTATATTAAAGTTTCAAAATGATCGAATCATTTTTGCAACCTTCGGTTTAAATGGGTTAAGCAGGGGTGTCTAACAAACTGGAATCTTGCCAAATCACTCAGAAATACGGGAATGATCTTTGTAAGTAAACATTAATGAGCATCTTGGGTTGTTTCCTGCAACCTGCAATCTTGCTAAATCATTGATTGTAATTAAGAACAGTCTGATATCAATTGGATGACCTCTTACAACAAAGAAGAAAGAAATTGTGTTGTCTGCTGAATTTAATAGAGACTTGGAAATCACAGCCTATATTCAAGTTCAACTTCAACTTGAGTATGTGCAACATAGATTCCACTGTTACACATCACTTTAAAATGAGTATTAAATTGTATCTTTTTATTATATTTTGGACAAATCTTCACTCAGGTTTTTCAATTTGCAATTCTGCTGAACCCAGATAGCCAGATAGCGTACAAATGTAACACCAGTGGTGCTGTAGGCTGGAATATCTCCCAGTAGGCTGAGACAGAAGCTTCCACCTTAGGTGTTTGCGCCGGCCGCCACCCGCAAAAACGGCAATAACACTAGCAAAAAATGTGAAGATGGTCACGGGATTATAAAATATGAAAAGAGTATATTCACAGCTATCCGTAGGTATATAATTTTACCTATTTGAACGAGTAGAGGCCGCGCAATGACTGAATGGGTATAATCATGTTTATGCCTACTCTTTTTCTAAGGTTGTGGGTGCCATCCTTATGTGCGCAAGCCAGTTGTTAGCTTTCCAAAGAAGGCTTACTGAAGCTTACCACGGCCGTCTTTCACCCTGGCCAAACATAACCACTTGCGCAGCTACAGGTGTGTTACTGTAGCCGTCCATGGCCAGCTACATGTAGCCGTCCTTGGACGCTATACATTTAGCTGTCCGTGGTGCTGTTCATAACCGTCCTTTGAGCACTCAAAACAGCTTATAGAGGGGGCGGGGGGATTTATTAAGCTAGGTTTATGGGGGACGTACTAGGCTTGTCATCTACATTGCTTGATCTCCTGGCATTTTTTAAAAAAAACTTTTATTCAATGTGTCAACAAATAGCCATTCTCAATCTTGGGGTCGATTACATCATTTTTTCCATAGTACCTTCTTCTCATCTTGTGCGTATTTCTGAAATGTAGAGGTAACATGAAGATTATACACGTCAATTACAATTTAAAAGGGAAAGAGCTGATTTTTGTTTCATTGAAATGAAAAGTCTCAAGTAGAGAAGCTTGGGGTAGGGGTGGGGGGTATATTACCAGAAGGACAACAATACGCCAATCCGTCTATCTTATCATTTTGACTTATGGAAAACTCCCATGTTGCGGTTTTTAGAATTACTTAGTAAACTTCTTGTGTGCAAAAAATATCTGTGCGAATCCACTATTAACAGCTATGTTGTGTATTTCACACCTGACACTTTTGCTCAGCCATTGAGCTAGGCATGCCAATGGACGGGGGTGAGGAGGGGGGTGGGGTGGCATCTTTTTGACACCTTAAAAAGCTATAGTTAGTTTTGTTGTTCATTCTGTCCATTTAGGCGCACCAATGAAGGTGGGTACACAGTCCTACCTCAATAAGAAATGGTCTATCTGAAAAGGGAATAGTGGACAATCCATTCTATATTTGGAACTATGCGATTTTTACCCATGGGATGACAGACCAATATGAATTTAAATACTATATTACATTGGAGGCATAATGATTACACTGGATTTAATTAAATAGATTACTCTGAGGAAAGTGAGATATTAAACTACCACTGGAATCAAAGATGAATTGACAGGTTCTACACAGGTCTATGTACCCTACTGCAGGGCCAGGATTATCAGGATCATTACCCTATTCCAAGGTTAGTTATTTAGGCCTTGGGTGGAAATGTAATAGCCCGACTCAACACTTACATACTGACCGTAGGTGGCAGAGGGAAATCAGACACTAGCCATATAGAAAAGTCGAGGGCCTTTTGACGAGTCCGTTTTTGGTGGGGACATCTTGACTGGCTATGGATACCTTTTAGAATCATTGTAATTCACACACACTAAGATATCCTATGGTCATGATTCTATTCTATACAGCATGTACATTTTTAGCTCATTCATTCCCCATATCTCTTAGGAAACTAATTACCTATACATAAGGAAGATACTCACCATTTATGAATAGCAGATTCCCTAATTATGTGTAGCCTTTTGTATCGTCAACAGGTTCCATTTTCGAATTCATGTTTAAAAATATACGTTAGGTCACATGATTAATTATTTCCGGTCCCAAATATGTGTACAGTTGGCCTGTATTAGCAGGCTTCGTGAAGCCTGCAAAGGAACGCTTTGTGTAACCACTGTTATCCCAAATGTTTTTCCCAATGATTCATATATAAATATATAATCTAATCATTAGCATAGTAGCCTCAGACACAGCAAATATATATTATATGGGATTTTAATTAAATTTAAAAACGGTTGATGTGAGTTATAGGAGCTGGCCGTTGGTGAGTTCACACAGCCGCCCCTAGCAAGCTTCCTGTAACGTCTATTGGTCCAAAACTGTTTTGGAATCCTTTATGTCAAATATAATAATGAAATCATGGTGGACGCAACCTCAGCAACAACAATTACATAATGTTCTTCTAATCAATGTCGATTCAGTGTACATTCTCAGTAGTTATACAGCCTTTTTCCTCATATGAAAATAAGGTGGCTACATGAAGCGTCCAATGGACAACCATGCCTGTCCAGTCTCAAAAGGTAACGGGGGTGTCCACAAGTGTGGACGGGCGGCTACCTGTAGCTGGAGCCTAGTTATCCACACCATGCACTGATGCAGATCATAACGTAATAATCATAATGTTTTATCCAAGTCTATGTATCATCTTATTCCTGCTTCACAGGTTGCTGTTATATCTATTACAATTACTACAGATTGTATGTTATACCTTTTCTCTGTATGTACTACATTGCTATTGTCTTATACATTATATCATATTACCATGTTACTCTTGTACTACCCTTTTATACTGCTTGCCTTCAATGGTGAGTCTCCCAATGAATCTGACATTGATGACTCACTACCGCACACCGCTGGTGTTACAGGGTTGTCCAAGAGGTGAATAAACCGGTGATATTAACAGAACTGTGTCTGTTTTTATTTTACCATGTCAAGATTGAACCTGAGTGTGGGTGAGGCCTGATTCACTGCAATTGGTGTGGTGACAGGTTCACTACATATATTATAATAATATTATATTGATGTATTTTAGAAGCCCACAAAAAAATTCTAGAAAATGGAAGAGTGTGCAAGGTTAATGTTTAAATAATTTGGTGGAAGGGAATGATCACTCAAGTCAACTTCTTAGATGGTTAACTTTATTCCAATATTTTGCCCTGCTGGGGGGCTTTGGCAGGGATAATACAGTGAACCAATGCGCTACTATTTATCTGAGATATGTGTATCAAATATGTAGTTCCATTACACATAATGTGTAATGGATGACACATAATGTGTCAATAATGAGTAACTGAAAGTCTATGTGAAAAGTGAGGACACAACGTAAATGAGTTGATTGATGAACCTTTAATGTTGTCAATAAACAAGTTTCCCACTGTTGTCTCATAAAGAAATGTTTGTATATGAAATATAGTTATTTGGTAGGAACTTTAAGTTTAAGTTGAGTTACTTCTTGAAGCGATGTGGTGGAGAACTAATGTATAATTTATCTAAGTGTAAAGAGAAAAGAGAAGGTTGAGTCTATAATTTTAAGCCCAACAGTGAAATTTAACGTTGTAATAACTGATTAATCCAGCTCGAGATAAGCAGGTATCGTTCAGGTAGCATCCTAATATTCTGGCAGCTTGCCTGTCTAAGATTCTGGTCACCTGGTGTACATAGTAGGCAAGTTGATTGACCTCTCTTGCAGTCAGATGAAGTCCCTCCTGCTTCTTGCCTGTAGCCGGCATGGCATGGTAGCTGCGGGGGGATTTTTGAGGAGATATGTAGGTTTAGAAGTAACTGATATTAGTCAGATTCCGTACTATCGAATAATATATTAAATGTTCAAAAAATTATCCTAGATATATGCTTACTTTTCGTTTTGCTTGGCAATGAGAATTATCATGGTAATGTGAAACTTTGCCAATAAAATTTATTAAAAAAAATAAGGCACAAAAGTTACATTCATAATCTTTTAATGCAAATCAAGCTGGATAATAATTAACCCTGATTCTGAGTGCTTTTATATGGCGCATGTGGTTACTGACTCATTGGTCGCCCTGCTAGCCTTGTTTCTGTTCTGGTTCATTCGATATATAAATCATGTAGAAATATGGGAACAATGTTTAGAAGACACAGAAAGGAGATTATGCAATACCTTTATTACATCATACAACTTAATACAGAGTTATCTTTGTGTATTTTGTTTAGTATCTTAATATTCAGCGTAGTTTTATAACATCTTGGACTCATTCTGTTTCAGATATGTATAATTTTTCTGTACTTAGTTTAGTATCTTGATATTCCACTTAGTTTCATAACACCTTGGACTCCTTCAGTTTCAAATATGACTAATATGAGTGGAACACATACAAAGTAAAATTAAACTCTACACTAGATATACAACACTAAGAAACTAAAGTATGTCATTGCTCTAGGTGGCATAGTTTGGTGTGATAGAGGTCACTTATCCAGGCACAGCATCAGTACTAGTAGCCCCGATGTTAGAGCCCCCTCATTTCTTTTAATACATTTTCTTTCAGTAAATATATCTGCTTAAGTGTAAGTTAGAAAAGGACTTTTTACTCAGTTATTTATTACATCATACAGAGTTATCTTTTTGCCATCAGTTTAGTATCTTAATATTCAGCTTTGTTTCATAACATCTTGGAATCATTCTGTTTCAAATATGAATACAAAGTAAAATAACACTATTGATTTAATTAACATACAAAAAGTCTATTCGCTTTGAGTGGCATTGTTTGATGGGATACAGGTTTCTTATCCAGGGACAGCCCTAGTAAGTCAGTCCCAGTAGCCCAGACGTTAGCAAGCCCTCATACTCTTGATACAAGACTTCATGAAAATAAACGGCCATCTGCTGCAGTTGTTTCATTGATCATCATAATTAACCAGCACATGCTCACCTTCTGCCAATTGACTTCAAATTCTTGTATAGAGATGAAACAGCAATAAAGTATAACTTCAGTCCTATGGGGCAAACAATGTGTAAATATTGATAAATTCAGTCCTATGGGGCAAACAATGTGTAAATATTGATAACTTCAGTCCTATGGGGCAAACAATGTGCAAATATTGATAACTTCAGTCTTATGGGGCAAACAATGTGTAAATATTGATAACTTCAGATATGGCAAACAAGTCATCAGGTCATCACTGTCCTCAAGTGCTCTTAGGTGTTAACATTTCCATCCCCAGGAGCTGGATTCACTGCTCTCCTCCAGAAAAACCAATCTTTAGTCAGGAGTCCAAAGGCCTTGCGGAAATCTTTACTTCGCCACACGTAAATAAGAGGATTAACCACAAATGTTGTTTCAAATAGAATCAGAGATACTCTATACAGCACCAGGAAAAACACAGGAGAATCTTCATTTGTGAAACCAATTAACAGAGACAATGGTAAGTACATCATGAAGAAGAAACCAACCACCATGCCAAGCATTTTAGCTAAATTAAATTCTTCCTTTCTTCTTGTCAGCTGGGAACCTGTAGGAATAGTACCAGCAACTTGGGTGTTTCTTTTCATGTACATGAGGCCAATTAATATGTAGAAAATCAAGGTGACACTTGAAGTGGAAAAGAAAACACAAACGATATAATAAGTTAGAATAGGCTTAGTATAATTTCCCAGAACGCATGCTTCCAAGGCAGTGGGGGATCTTCTTAATATGATTAATAAAACAACATACAAAGCTCCAACTATGGAACAGATCACCACACAAATCACATACCTGGAAATTGGCCATTTTTTCCATTGGCCAAGTGCTGCCTTCAAAGACACAAACCTTTCAATGGCAATTGCAGAGAATGTGGCAAGTTGCATGAAGACAAGTGATCCATCGATGGAATGGCTTAAGAAGCAAAGAGTTACCGAAACTGAAGCATGGCTCTGGCTGAGGTATACTCTTAATGGTAGAATTACAAAGGAGAATGCACCATGAAGTAAATCACTTACAGTGAGACTAGTAATCAGAATATTAGAACGTGTCCTCAGGAAATTGTACCTTTGGATGCAGAACAAAGTCATGGAATTCAAGACAACTGCACTGAAGCCAAGTATTGCCCTCACACTGGTTGTTGTCAGATAAACTTTATCCATTTCTACAGTTATTCTCTGTTGCACTGATTGTCTGTTAATGTATCAACTTGTAGTAGGAAACTCAGCAACACGCTAAGCCCAGGTGATAACCTTCTATGTAAAGCAATAGAGGTGCAAGAAGTAAAGACATATGCGCAAACAGAACATACCACATACAAATTCTAGCCTCCAGTCTCTTATCCAATCAGAGCTTGTTTTTTCAGTCACATGTTCAGCACTGTGTTACTATGGTGCTGGGAGGGAGGTAGGTGGGCTAGAGTCCTGAGTATGTTATCAATACTGTGTGCTGGGAGGGAGGTAGGCAGGTTAGAATCCTTAAAGATGCATATTGTCTATACTGTGGCAGTGTGATTTGACCACATGGTATACTTCATTGCAAATCCTGCCCTGGGGTGAATCCCTTTGTATGCAACTACATATAACTTTCCCTTCAATCTATGTGAGATGATAAATGATTAAAAAATTGATTATGAGATATCCTCATATTTGAAAAGTTCAGATCAAGCCAATTCCAATGATGTAACCATTAAGGACATCAGAGAAGTATTTCTATATTTTATGTTTCATATATTTGAGCAGTTCTCACGAAATGGGCTCAACCTCTTTTTCCATCTTTACCGATGTGTAAGTGGCCAGATTTATCAACTAGTCAGAATTAAACCCTCCAGATGCATTCATCCCTCCATGATGATTCATGCCATATATACTTTTATATATCTAACATGAGTATCAAAGGAATTAGATCCTTAATTCAGTGGTTTTGGGGGCCAAAATGCCATTTTCAATTCATAAGTTGATCAAGTAAAATAAAAAAGACTACATACATGAGATTCAGCCCTGAATTCCTTCATCAAATATTATTAAAGTATGTATCAACATTATATATCTATGGTCGGCAGTATTCTATGCCCAAATATAAACCTTCCATATGTACTGAAATGACTGGCAAAAACAAATGCATGACTACATATATATTCAACAGTCTGGTAATAGGAATGTGGAGGAATGGACTATTCCCTCATGCATCACGCCCTTCTCCCTCCTCCCCTCCGCCCTTATACCCTAATCCTTCATACCCTCCTCCCTTATAAATACTCCCATCCCTCACACCCTTCTCCCTCGTACCCTCCGCCCTTATACCCTAATCCCTCATACCCTCTGTCCTTATTGCCTAGTCCATCACACCCTCCTCCCTTATACCCTCCTCCCTTATACCCTAATCCCGCATACCCTCCTCCCTCATACCCTCCGTCCTTATACCCTAGTCCCTCACACCCTCCTCCCTTATAAATACTCCCATCCCTCACACCCTTCTCCCTCATACCCTATGCCCCGTATACTCTCCTCCCTCACACCCTAATGCCTCACACCCTCCTCCCCTCAGCCCTTATAATACTGTCATCCCTCACACCCTTCTCCCTCCTCCCCTCTGCCCTTATGAATACACTCATCCCTCACACCCTTCTCCCTCATACCCTCCGCATTATACCCTCCTCCCTCACTCACTTCTCTCTCATACCCTCCGCCCTTACACCCTCCTCCCTCACTCACTTCTCCCTCATACCCTCCGCCCTTATACCCTCCTCCCTCACTCACTTCTCCCTCATACCCTCCACCCTTATACCCTCATCCCTCACTCACTTCTCCCTCATACCCTCCGCCCTTATACCCTCATCCTTCATACCCTCCACCCTTATACCTAAAAATATGACACAATGAGCTCTAACAAAGTGTCACATTATATATGTGCGACACATGCTGCTCTACTTGTTCACGGAAGCCCAACATTTCACACAGAGAATTGTACATTACTAGGTGATCTTACACTTATGTATGAATATGAATTGAATAAGAATACATATCTCACATCTCTTTTTATTCCGGAATTATCATTCTTTACCAGTCCTTACTAGGAGTGGATAGTATGTGATATACGTGTATGGCAATATGCAATATTTGTACCTGACCCTGACCCTTATGTAAGCTTAAGTCTTGCTTTATTAACTTACTAGCTGTTCCTCTCCCTCCCTCCCTCCCTCCCTCTCTCTCTCCTGTCTCTCTCCTCTTTCCTGCTCCTCTCTGTCTGTCTGGCTCTCTCGCTATCCCTTGTAAATGTTGTTCAGCATGATTGGTATGAAAATATTATAAAGGTGACTAAAGTAAGGTTAGTTGATCACATGATTACAATTATTCAAACATATTATATGTTTTAAGCGTTTGTGAGCAGCTTACTGGTATGGGTGTTCATGTTTATAAATACAAATATATACAATAATAATATCCATCAATAAACACTCATGCATCATCTTCAAATACGCTCTTAGAATTAGGAATAACTAATATATGAAATGATTAATCCATTCCTCCGAATCTGAGCTTTATTTTGATATTAAGCACTTTATACTTTAACCTATTCGTGATGTGTTTTAGGAAAATGAGTCATAAGTCGCAAAACTTATTTTGAGATACCACTATATTTGAAAAGATTAGATCAAGCCGATTCCAATGATAGTAAACAGTTTAATAATCTAATATGTATTTCCAAATTTTAAGTTTGATATTTTCACTTTTGAAAAAAACAAATTTCCAGTATTTCTGTGGTTCAATAAACAGTAAAGTAAGTAAATATAGTCCATATGAGGACCTTTGAAATGTTAGTTTACCTCACATGCAAAAGCAACTTGGGCCAGAGCAGGTGAAAAACCTACCAAATATTTTTTACAACTTGAGAAGAAGAATAGGAAAAAAAATCTATTAACAAAATGTTCGTTCGAAACAAGCTGACTAATGATATTAAAAAAATAATGGAGGAAGGCAAAGATTTTTTCAGCGAGCTATATAAGTAAGATGAGCTAGATAGCAAAAAACAGAGCCCTTCTTAGAAAACATGGATGTAAAATTAGACACAAAGTATCATGAAAAGTTGGAAAGAGGGATCAGCGAGCATGAAGTATGGCTTACCATCAAACAAACGAAAGATGGCAAATCCCCTGGAAATGACGGATTATCAGTTGAATTTTATAATTTTTTTCTGGCCAGACATAAAGGGAATATTTTGCAAAATGATTGATGATGTAGAAATGAATAAAAAACTATATTTGGATCAGTACCAAGGTGTCATATCAGTCATACCAAAGAAAGATGTGGATATAAGATACTTGAATAATTGGAGACCCATCACTCTGCTTAACGTAAATTATAAGATCATATCCAAAGTTATTGCAGAAAGAATTAAATGTGTCATTAGTGAAATTATTATCGAAGATCAATATGGTTTTATGAGCAACAGATACATAGGGGTCGCTGTAGAAAGAATACATGATATATTAAGTTACCAGAAAATAAAAGGAAGAGAGGGAAGAGCAGTTACTGTAGTTATGATTCGATAAGCTGGGATTTTTAATACAGGAAAATGAGTCATAAGTCGCAAAATTGATATTTTTTAATATTTTTTTTTCACAAGATCAGATTATTGGAATGTTCTAATTTTTAGAGGGTTTATCACTCATATCTATATCAAAAGATGTATCAAATTTCAGGACTATCTATGTAATATATTCTTTCATTTTAAAGGTCATCATATGGACTACATTTAGTTACTTTACTGTTTATTGACCCCCAAAATACTGTTTACTATCATTGGAATCGGCATGATTTCATCTTTTCAAATATGACAATATCTCAAAATCTATTTTTTGTGACTTATGACTCATTTTCCTGAAACACATCACATATTGCATTGCACTTGATTGCGAAAAATTGCACTTGTATTGGAGTCGCCATTGCACTCTATTGCTCTCTATTTCACTCAGTGCCCATAGGGTAAAGGTGGCGGTCATAAGTTTGTGTTTATTTTTGCGAAAATGGTTTTTGCATGGGCCATGATTCACCTAGAACTCACACACTCTGATAAAGAAACTAACCTTTGTTCTGCACCTCCTCTCCCAAGAAGTTACCATTAATGTAAAGATTAAAAACGCACATTTTTCACAGCAATTGGTTGAGTATTTTTCTCAACAAACTACAGAACTTTGAGATTCAGGTGTTTCATGACCCTATTCAATAGGTTGTGCTTGTTGATTAGGCAGGTGGTTGTTCTAAAAAAAAATTATTATTCAAACTGATTGACATGAATGGCTGATTCATCTTACAATTGCACATTTGTGACCATGGAGACCACGTTAGGCAAGTGGAACAGTTACAATGACACTATTGGATTACTTGATTTTGAATTAACGATCCTAATCTTTGTGCAATCCATGCTGTAAGGTAATTTTCCACTGTATATAGATTCACTAAGAAAACTAGTGCCATGTACATAATTATGCCCTAAATCATTCCAATTATATATATATTGAATTTCTATTCCATGTTTTGTATATAATTCAGGTAATTGGACAGTAATTCTAGAATGTAGGTGTTTCTTGTGCACCTTGGTTACCAGTACATAATATGTGTGATATGATATAGCCTGTACTGTATTTGAGTTAAGTTGAAGAAGGGACAGGAGGTCAGAGAAGGACAAGCTCTAATGACAAATCTAAAATGTATTCTCACAGGTGTCTTAGGTTTTAATTCCTTCCTTTATTCCTAAAAAAGTTAATCTTAATGTTCTTATGACTATCCATGCCACTCTCCCAAAACTATGAAAGGGTGGAGACCTCAAAAGAAATACAGAGGTCACATGATAAGAAGTATGTCCAATTGGCATAAGGGAATATATTATCTTTTTTTACATTAGAAACAAAATGTTATCTACACCTATAATAAGTTAGGTTACTGAAGGCTGAAGTATGTTGTAGAATTATAGTTCTTTAAATTTGTTTTATTCATTATATAGTTACATACCAGTAGTGCTGTAATGCATGCATATGTGATGTGTTTTAGGAAAATGAGTCATAAGGATATATTACATAGATTGTCCTGGAATTTTATACATTATTATTATTGAAAAATATCAATTTTGCGACTTATGACTCATTTTCCTGAAACACATCACATAATTATGTACTGGCCCACCTGCAAATAGAATGTGTGGATCTTGGATACTCTTGTAGCCGCCTTATTTTCATTTAAGGAAAAAGACTGTATAACTACTAAGAATGGTCACTGAATTGTTACTGATTAAAAGAACATTGATAATTGCTATTTCTGAGGCTGATATGACCATGATTTAATATATATTTGTACATAAAGTATGAGCAAATAGTTTTAGGAGGACAATGGTTACATAAAGTGTCCCATTACAGAATTCACAAAGCCTGGCAGGCTAATTGTACACATGTTTGGCACTGGTAATAATTAGTCATGTGACCTAACATATATTTTTTAAACATCATCAAGAAAATGCAGCCAGTTGCGGATACACAAAGCTACATATAATCTGGGAATCTACTCTTCCTATATGGTGACTATCATCCTAATTTCTAACTAATTAGATTGTTAATTAGTTACGGAGAATGAACAATCGAAAGTGCACATGTTCTATTAAAGTAACTAAATATACTCCACAGGATGATCAGGGTAATGCATAGATATATTTCATGAACTGTCTTGAAATTTTGTACTTGTATTTATACAACCACTAGGACTAGACACTTCAAAGATGACAATATTCTAACAAAGAGATCTTGTAAATAATACGCTTTGAAAAATATCCTTTTTGCGACTTATGACTCATTTTCCTAAAACACATCACATTGAATTGAATTGAATTGAATTGAGTAATCTTTTATTTGTCAAAGATAAGTAACAATTACATGAAAAACTGACAAATTGGTCGACAGACTTCTGGGATAGTCCCAGTTGGTTGAGTATTTTTCTCAACAAACTACAGAACTTTGAAATTCAGGTGTTTCATGACCCTATTCAATGGGTTGTGCTTGTTGATTATACAGGTGGTTGTTCTAAAAAATATTATTATTCAAACTGATTGACATGAATGGCACATTTGTGATGTGTTTTAGGAAAATGAGTCATAAGTCGCAAAAACTTGATTTTGAGATACTATTATATTTGAAAAGATGAGATCGAGCTGATTCCAATGATAGTAAACAGTCTAATAAAATAATAAGTAGTTCTAGATTTTAAGTTTGATACTTTGGTTTTGAAAAAAAAGTTTCCAATATTTCTGGGGGTCAATAAACAGTAAAGTAACTAAATCTAGTCCATATGAGGACCTTTAAAACGAAAGGATATATTACATACATCGTCTTGAAATTTGATACATGATACATTTGATACAAAAATCTATTTTTTGCGACTTATGACTCTTTTTCCAGGAATACATCACATAATATTATAAAGTAGTGTGTAGGTACTATCCATCTCCCCGCCCTAGTGGGAGGGAATTATATTAAGCCAGAGGGCAGCACCACCCCCTTGTGAACGGAAACATGTATGTACAGCCACAGCTACTCTTGCGGCAATGTAATGTTTCATTAATGCTCTCAGTGTACACAAGGTGGGGCAGGTTGTACCTGTCTTACTGTACTTATCTACTGTTAAAGCTGCATTCTCAGCTATAATCAAAAACAAAATCACACCAAATTTACTCATATTATGGGGGACAGCCATTTATACATTATTATCCACAGATTAATCCATAAACTACCCAAACAAAGGGTAATGAACAAATCAATTCAATTCTCAATTCTGCTCTCATGTTCCCTCTCAGGAAACCCATTCTAAACCATGCCACACTAAGGTGTGAATATGACTCCACATGGATGTTGTCATGGCATTAAGCAACCATCACTCACTCACTCACTAAGGTATGAATATGCGCCCATCTTCATTGATGCCTGTATGCGTTTCAGAAATATTTTTTGTATATAGAATTATTTTGTTCAATCTATTTTTGTCTCTCCTTGGTCTGTAGTATAACAATGAATATACCCAGGTGATGGCTCTTAAGCCTTGAGCTTCAATTTCACCTTAATTATTCATGATTAAATTCCTTTTTTGCTTTTCTCTGAAATATCTTTTTCTTTATAAGCCTATGTACAAATATCGTTGAATTATATCTTGATGTATTTTTATAAACGAAATACAGAAATACAAAACAACTTTATAACCCTATGTACAAATATTGTTGAATTATATCTTGATGTATTGAATCTATAATGTTATTTTTTTTCCCTCAGCTAAAACTGAGAATAGTGTATAAAAGCATTCGTCTCTGGCTGAATGAACACATTTAAAACAAACAATAGTGGATTGGCAAGATGTTTTGCACAATGCAGGGTTACATGACAGGATAATAATGAAGTGGCTATACGTATTCATTTAAATGTTATGTCTGTCATTATTGTAATCTTAATTGTTACATCATATTGCAGTGATCTGAGTATGCCAGGATATTAGCATCATAGCAACATAGTGGAGAATGCTGATGAAAGTCATTGATAAATCTGAATCTTTCTGTTATCAAATACAATAATTATGTGTTCTGCTTTCTTCATAATTTATTTCCATTTAATAGCAGATCTTTGGATTCTGCTGGGGTTCTGGATACTTATAAATTACTGTTTGGACAGGAAGTCGTCAAACCGGAAAACGGATGTAGTAGTTTATTTTTCGGATTCAGGGGTTTATTTTTCGGATGTAGAATTATTTTGCGCATGTAGTTAAAATAAACCCCAGTCGGCGTTTCCGCTCAATCACTTACCTCATCAACTAGTTGTTTGTCGTCAATTCCGCGTTCATTTTTGAACGTGTATAAAGTCCTGGTCACATTAAAGTCATTCCTCCACTGTTTCCGATGGAAATATTAGCCATTTTTAAGTTTTTAGGGCATAGGGTTCGCCATAAGGTGACGACAGTAGACATCGTGCAAGCAATGGCTGACTCCCAGTGTCACTGTCAGTGAAAATCAGACGAAACAAGCCCAGGCTATGTAAAACTCCACACAATATCTCCAAAATCACCGATAATGTTCCAAATATCCTAGTACTTAGCATGATCTGCTTGCTGAATGGTGGTAAGCAACGAAATAGGGAATAATCCATTTGTCAATTCCGCCACAGTAGACATCGTGCCAGACATCGTGCAAGCCTCAGTTTGTTGACGTGTGGGTCACTTTCGAATGAAATCCTCCGTGCGCGATATAGACTACCCTACACAATGCAACGCCAAGTGCAGGGTGCAAATGAGTGGATATGCCGAAAGTTCCACATCTTTTCCGGTTTACCTTGGCAGGCACGTATGGCTTCTGAAATCGCCATTCATTGAATACTTGATTCCCGTACACTAAATCTTCGCTATCGGGCTAAAACTATATTTAAATCATTTCTAGCGATTCAGATTTTTTATTTATCTCTTTTTTAAGTCCGTAGACACACGCAACACGGCACTCGTAAACCGGAAGTCTCTGATGCTTTGGACAGCAAGCAGCGGATCCTTACGAAAACAGGCCAGCTTGCTGAACATAAACATAAGTAAATACTTATCTCTGATTGGCTGTTGTAGCTGGAGGTTCATTCGGCCAGCCGTCGCGTTGTCATTTAGATTCCGACTAAAGCGGTGCAAACTTGCGGAGAGTAAACACAGGGTTTCTGAAATCGCCATTCATTTATTACTTGATTTCCATAGAGGAAAACGTCGCTATCGGACTAAAACAACATTTAAAACATTTCTACCGATTCAAATCTTTTATTTATTTCTTTTTTAAGTCCCTAGACACACGGATACGGCATTCGTAAACCGGAAGTCTGATGCTTGGTTGCATGCAAAAACTGGAAGCTTCGTTTGTTTCTGGAACGGAGAGTGCGGCTGACGTAAACGTAATTTTGAAGTTATGATTATGTGTACATATGTGATATTGGTTAGAAAGAGGTAAAATAATCTAAATATTAGAATGTGATGGGTTAAAATGTGTAAAACATGCTAATTTGGACGTTATAAAGGCTGCATTTGACTCGGTCCTTTCCATGTCAGATGTAAAATAGTAACCTATGTATTGGAGTTAAGGAGTTAAATTATTGGAGTTCTTCATGCTGTAAGTACATCTAAAACTTTTTTTTGAGCCTAATATTTGTTAATATGTGTTTAAACAGTGTTATTGAATCCAAAAATCGGCTATTAAAGTGATTAATTCCCTCGATTTTGTGCCTGCTCCACCTCCATCTCCTCCACCTCCTCCACCTCCTCAACCTCCTCAACCTCCTCAACCTCCTCCACCTCCTCTACCTCAGTCATTATCAGCTCCCAGAAACCTTTTTAAGGTTTTCCAGTCACCATTTTTCAATCTGCTATGGAGTTTATTCCACAATAAGAGACTTAAATAGTGAGGCGATTTTTTAATTTTTTCGCCAGTGGATTTCCATATTTTCAAAACCGTAGCATCCTGGAGTCTCTTCTCTTTATTTCTTTTTCTTTTTTCTTGTAAGGTCTCACTTTTTGCAGACATAATTCTTAATATTGATATTTTCCTTATTTTTTTCCAAATTGTCTATCCTACATAATTGACTCAGTTTGTTTATGCTATGATTGTTGTGATAAATCAGATGCACACTGGTGTTTAGTATATGTTGCAATTTAAGTGTAAGGCTGCGTTTCCACTGGCTCGCTCTTTTGGACTGCTCATGGCCCGCTCTTTTTATTTCCCCAAGTGCATAATAAGCGAAGACAGAGCGAAACCAGAGCACTCTAATAGAACCAGTTACATTGCTTTCTATATGCTCTTAAAAAATGCTAATTGCGCTTCTTTTTGACGTTGCGCTCATATTTGCTGTGTTTGATATGAGTGCAACTACATGGCGCTTTTTATGCCTGTTTTAGAAGCAGTCCAAGAGTGCAGTGAGAGTGAACCAATAGATTTGCCATTGATTTCATAAGGAAACAATTGACCCTGTAGAATCGCCCGCACTTATATTGCACTAAAATTATTAGCAGATGAAGAGTGACTGACAAGCGCAATAACAACAAGCGAAGCAAGAGTGAGCCATGAGCACAGATACAAGCGATCTGGTGGAAACGCACCTCAATATTACCATGCAAAGGACTCATAAAGCATAAACAATAATATTACCATGCAAAGGACTCATGAAGCATAAACAATAATATTACCATGCAAAGGACTCATAAAGCATAAACAATATTGTAACAGTGATGGTATGTGTTTTCACAATAAATGAGTCACAAAAAATGAATCTTGAGATATCATCATATTTGAAAACATGAGATCAAGCAGATTCCAATGATAGTTAACAGTTAGATATCTAATAACTATTTCTGTATTCCAAGTTTGATATTATTTTTTTTGAAAAATATATTTGGAATATTTCTGGGTGGATAACATTTTTACTAGTAAAGTAGCTAAATACCATATAGAATGACCTTAAGAATGCATGAAAATATGTATTACACAGTCTTGAAAGTTTATAATATTGGAGTAATATTTGAGTAATGATTTTGATACATGTATTCATACATCGTCCAGCGTTAGACACTCCAAAAATGAAAACATTCCTACAAAGATATCTTGTGAATACATCACTTTGAAAAATATCAATTTTGCGACTTGTGTCTCATTTCCCTGTAACACATCACATATTAGTATGAGAATACCATTTCTATTTCTTCCAGGGTTTTACCCTTGGTTTCTGGTAAGAACCGACCAAAGATAGCGGCCAGAATCAGGCTGGCTGCAGCTAACATCCACATTCCGCAGAAGACACCAACAGACTTAAACACAAGCGGTAACATGAAGGTAATCAAGAAGGACATAACCATTGCAGCAACATATTCTATATTATAAGCCCTGGCCCTTACAGCAAATGGTAATAGTTCTGCCGCAGTCATGAAACAGCAGGGTACTAGTATACCATTAGCTACCACATCGTATATAGCACAAGTAACCACGGATAGCCATTTCAGAGCATTAGCATCTGACTTAATGTAAGATGCAAAACCCAATCCAACTAGTAGAACTATCACAACTGTTAATGATGCTAACAATATGACCCTTCGCCCTGCTTTGTCTATAATAGATATTGATAGAATAGCTCCTATTAGTCCACCAGAGTAACTCAGGCAGTAAGCCACACGTGAATTTCCCAACCATCCTGCATCTTCTAGAATGACAGAAAAGTATCGGAGCAGTGGGATTGCACCAGATATAAACGGGGTGAATACAAGTAGTGTTGATATGACAATGCTCTTCCACAGCCTCGGTGATCTAGATGAAGATAATACTGTTGTTTCACTTGTGTTAGAGACTATGTCAGAATATTCAGCAGAAACATCTGTTCCTTGACCCCTTAATCTTTGGAGAACTAGAGCTGCTTCTTCTTTCCTTCCATTTTTTGCCAGCAGGCGGGGTGATTCTTCTAGCAGTAACACAGCTGCTATAAGAATCAGGCTGGAGAAACAAATGAAAATCACAGCCACATATGTTATAGAAATGTATACAGACAAAAGTGCCATCCCAAGGATACCTATCGCGACAAATATATTCAGACCCATGCACACTTTCCCACGGTGAGCAGGCATCGCTATTTCTCCAAGGTAAACATAACTGACAGTGACCACCAGAACTCTGCCGATACCAATGCTAACCTGTCCAGCAAATACTGCCCCATTGAGCGGTGTAATACAAGCCCAGCCAATACTGTAAAACACAAGACCAGTTATAAGTGTCACTCGTCTTCCAAACCTATCCATGATGCTCCAAGCCCCAAGTCCAGTAAGAGCACTTGCGATATCAGGTAAGGAAGAGAAGAGTCCTACATGTGCTGAGGTCTGAAGCACATGTGCAGTCTGTAGTGTTTGTATTGATACTGATGGCAGAATGAGTCCAGCACCGTAGATGAACATGGTCAAGTATGCAATCAGTACAGAAACACAGAACGGTCTGGGGGGGAATCTCCTGGAGGAACTGCTGACCAAAGGGCTTTTATCGGTGTTTATAATGCCTTCCATCAGATACCTCCTCCTTAATGGTTATCGATTCAACTTGGTCCTCTACCGTCTGAAAAAAAGGCATATTTTACTTTCCACAATCACATCAAATAAATAATATTCCACATTATATGTGATGTGTTTTAGGAAAATTAGTCATAAGTCGCAAAAACTGGATTTTGAGATATCACCATATTGGAAAAGATAAGATCAAGCTGATTCCAATGATAGTAAACAGTCTAATTAGTCTATTTGCTTATGTAAAAAAAATGGCTCCCGTGTGGAATTCATGTTAATTTTTGCAGACACACATTTTTTTGTAGTATTCAATGAGTAGAATTCAAAAATCGATGTCTGCAATTTTTTCAAACATTTTTTCATACCGAAATTCAAGATGGCGTCCAAGATGGCCGCTCAGACAATAAATGCACATAACTTTGGTTCTAGTTAACATAAATGAGTGATTTTGGTGTCGATTTCTATGTTTTCCATGTCAGGGAATCCAATGAAATAAAAATAAAATCCAAAGCACATGATGCCTTTCCACTAGAGGGCATTATAGGTCATTTTTCACATATTTTCCTGAAAAATGATTAGAAATACTTCAAATATCTTTTTATTCTTATACACAAATCCTTTATTCATTTTATTAAAGCAAAATATTCAGTCTTGTTAGTTGATATAACATTAGCAGTTCAGTATTTATGTTTTTTTTACTGTTAGAATAGTTGGTTAATGGGAATTCAGCCACAAATTTGGGTCCTTCCTCATAGTAATTTGGTCCAGGCAATCTAGCTCAAAAAAGTCTAAACCTAGGACAAATTGCAACAGGTTTCTCAACAGTTTTGGGTAGTATGAGTGCCTGTTATTAATATGCTTAAAGTCTAGAAAAATCTAGGTGGGGGACCATGCCCAAAATCTCAAAAACAAAATGGCCACCTTTATACTTATAAACGCTAAAACTCAGTGTAGAATTGACATATATTCAAGTCTGAATACCCTTTTTTAATGTTACCAGGCACTGGGAATCCAATGGAACAATAGTTAAGTCCATATAGATAATATTTATCAAGTTAGTATACTGCTACAGAGAAGACATGTATCCAGCAAATGCATCCTGTGAAGTGAAAATAAATTTCACCTCATTTTGTATGAAAGGATTTATGATCAAGCACACTAGGAAATGAGTTTCTGTAATAAAAATTGGTTAGAAAAGCCTTTTGAATGGTGTATGTAAAAAGAATAGTATAATGTATTTCTCTGATACTTCAAGAAATACCAATTTCCCTCCTGCATAAGGCAGCTTACAGGGTCACAACTGGAGTACATTCCAAGTTTAATCCTTTGAAGGAAGTAAACAATTTGTAGTAAGAGCCAGAGGGCACTAGGTAGATACATGGGGGAATTGTGAACTACAATTGAACCCTCTTCCAAGTTTAAATCTAGTGATATTAGTCTGTGTAAACCTCAGCTTGCCTTAGGCATACAGGTGTACTGCATCATAGATTCAAAATTGTTGTATGTTGTATCATTTTCTCTAATAGCATTTGATGCACAAAATCTTTGGGGTATATGATTGGAGGAGGAACGGCCTCAATACTGGTTAGTTCCCCCTTCTCACTGACATAGTTCCCAATACACAACTAATGTGTGATGCTTTGAATATAATAGCCTAACTAGCCCTAAATATGGGCAACAAGATCAATGAAGATTCCTGCCCAGTTTGGGAAATTACCCTTGGAAATAGTTCTAAGCTGTGAGAAGGGAATGATAATTCATATATATGATATATAAATTCTCCAACCATTTAATTGAAGGGATTGGTGATTCTAAGCCCCTTTAACACTATACATTCATATTCTACACAATAAATCTACTAGAGGATCCATAGATAGAAGAGGTTTTTTACTCTACCAAGATTAGGGGCTTTGTTCTCTAAATGCAAAGATGTGGTCAGAATATAATGCAATGATTGGTAACTGGAAACTTTGAAAACTTTAGCTGCAAGTAATATCATGAATCTGGAATAAATATGCTTGTATGATAACTTCAGATAGGTTATAAGAGGGTTTCAATGTAATTACACAAAATTGTCCATCCTGCCTTGCTTGACTGTTACCTGAACTGGTCAGTAAGCATGCACATGTGTGGTACTTTGAAATCAAGGGTAAAGGGCATGACCCAATAGCAGCATAACACCTGTCTCCTGTGTATACCTTAAGCTGAGATTAACTATTCCATATCCAAACTTTCCTATTTCAGACTATAGAATCCCTGAATCCACATTCTCTTGAACAGGAACCCTAGAACTAGACCCTGAGTAAAAGCAAATCCATGTATACTTAAATGTTGATGCTGAAACATAAATAGAAACATAATTCTTGAGTCAATAGAAAGGAAAAGTGTTCCAGCCTAGACAAGGAAAACAACTACAATTGAAGGTCACTTGGTGTCATTTGACCTACAACGTTGGTTTCAACACCTCAGAATCATTGTAGACTTTCAGATTTGAAGGTGTTTTTTTTCAATCTTTCCATGTCTCAAAGAAGGCAAAAGAGCAAAGCATTTGGGGCATCTAATGTATGAGGACGAATCTAGAATACTGGGAGTGCAGAACCCTGTAGCTATCCATGCAATAGCAGAATGTGATACAACATTAAATTCTTTAAGCCTATGAGATTGAACTGAGCATGTGCAACATAGGTGGATCTATATCTGCTTCTGCCAATGCTCCAAAGACAAGCTGAAGTGTTCTCTGATAACAAAGCATACTTGATAATGTAGAGAAAGGTGGAGAATGCTATATTCTACTTCTGTCAATTACTGCAGTATAAAAAAGGTTCCCTCTCCTCATCATGCATGTCCATCCACAGGTCCTACCATCTATATCAGCTGCTAATAAGTACCCCAGCCAAAGTGTATGCTACCAAATTCAAATTTGGAAGGGACAGATAATTGGGGATGAAGTCTACTAACCTGCCCCTGACCAACTACTACAGACCATTTGCTGCAGCTGTAAGAGCTACTGCAGCAATATTGAGTGTTCCTAACACAGGTTATCATGGAATGCACTGCTGCATGTGGCCATAATGGTGATTGCAAACAGGTCAGACCCTATGTACCAGACTGGTGAAATCAGGATGTCAAGTCAGGTTCCATATACACAGTGCATGGCTAATTGGTTTTTTTCCTGTGGTAGGTTCTTTATTTCAGGTATCACAGCAATGCTTATGACAGTTTGTTTAGTGGAAAGATGTTATTGGATATCCTTGGTCATGTATGCCTTTGTACAATCTCATTAAATGTGACTTAGATTTTTCACTTCACAGGATGTATTTGCAGGGCATTTTTCTGGTCATTTCTTTCATGTATCAGTATACCAACTTGATAAATATTGATTATATGGATTTCCTTATTGTCTCATTGGATCCCCCATGTCTGGAAACATTAATAAAGTGTATTCACACTTGAATATATGTTGATTTTATACTGAGTTATGGTATTTCAAAGTTTTAGAGGCGGCCATTTTGTTTTTTGAGATTTTTGGCATGTTCCCCCATCCAGATTTTTCTAGACTTTTAGTATGTTAATAACGAGCACTCATACTAGCACAAACCATTGAGAAACCTGTTGCAATTTGTCCTAGGTCAAACTCTATGTTTAATGGACTACTGTTGAAAAAAAAACATTTGTGGCTGAATTCCCTGGAAATATAAATATTTTATTATTAAAAAAAATCATAGAAAATCATTTACCATTGTTGTATTAACTACCAAGAGATTAAATTAAAGCATAAAATGACTAAAGTTTTTGTGTATACGAATTGAAAAATGTTAGAAGTATTTCTTATCATTTTTTAGGAAAATATGTGAAAAATGACCTATAACGCCCCCTAGTGGAAAGGCATCATGTGCCATGGATTTTATTTTTATTTCATTGGATTCCCTGACATGGAAAACATAGAAATGGACACCAAAATCATTCATTTATGTTAATTAGAACCAGAGTTATGTGCATTTATAGTCTGGGCGGCCATCTTGGACGCCATCTTGGATTTAGGCATGATAAAATGTTTGAAAAAATTGCAGACATCGATTTTTGAATTCTACTCATTGAATACTACAAAAAAATGTTTGTCTGCAAAAATTAACATGAATTCCACACGGGAGCCATTTTTTTGACATAAGCAACTAGACTAAATAATCTAATAAGTATTTCTATATTTTAAGTTTGATATTTCTATTTTTGGAAAAAAAAGTTTGTAATATTTCTGGGAGGCAATAACATGTAAAGTAACTGAATATACTCCATATGTGGACCTTTAAAACGAAAAGATATGTTATATATAATGTCCCAAAATTTGATATATCGATTGATACAACCATAAGTGATAAACTCTCCAAAAATCAGAACATTCCAATAAAGCAATCTTGTAAAAAACACTTCTCTAAAAAACACTTTAAAAAATATAACTTTTGCGATTTGTGAGTGATTTTCCCGAAACGATAACATTTTAACCACTCACCTGTAGATATCTTGGTGCGAGTTAAATAGTCTGTGGCCACACACAGTCATTTGTCTGCTAAAAAATAGTCTATTTTTAGCATGCCCAGGGCTCTGCCCACTTTAGAGTGTTTCAGAACTTTTGAGTACACAATGTTAAATCCATCAGTGCATTGGTGGGTGTCTTCCACCTGCAGGTTTGTCAATATAGGAGAAGAGAGCAGGATGTTCCTTATAGCTGTGTGCGTGCGCTTGTTGGTGGGCGAGGAGCCCCTATGAACTACAGCTGTAGTGATGACCGGTTAATTACGGTATGAACATCTCCTAAAATAAAATAGGCAAGACCGTCTACTGATGTAGATGTATCTATATATTAATAAAATAAGGGTTTGGAGCCTTAAACTCCTATTTTCTCTGAAACCGCTGACCAGATTATATTTCACATGCACATTGCCAAAAATTTTGCCGAACCATTCCACTATGTTTCATTAACAAATTGGGGTTGGAAAGGGGTTAGACATGGGTTTACATGGAGCACCCCCATCCACGGCCCCCAGGACTGCCTAAAAACAAACCTATCAGTGCCCCTACTCCAGGTTTCTGGGTCACCCAAAGCATGATGTCATGGATGGGCACATCATTGCTTCACTATGGGACCGGATTTGATATATTTCCACCGAAAGGAGCATCATCAGAGTTGAATCAGTTCATAAACTATTGTTTGTGATGGTTTTTGAAGTCGAGTGGGGGGAACCCGCCCACTAATTACCTCACAATAAAAGATGGAACGGGAGAGGGAGCGGGACAGGGACAAGGACAGGGACAGGCAACACAACAGCATACTCTGAGAATAGTGTAATTGTTACATAATGTTTCTTTGCTGAATAAAAATCTTAAATACAATACAACAACAGCACAACACTGAACAGTGACCAAAAAAAGCATCTAAACAGAGTTCCATTTGTGGTATAAAGATATTAAGTTATAGAGACAACTTGAAAGAGAAAGATAGTGGGAGAGGGAACAAGGAGAGATGAGGATGTGGGCCCCACTGTCCCACTAGCAAATCCTGTGCATAGCATGGGTATTTGCTAGTAGAATATGAATAAAATCTTAACAAACACACAAACCGGAAATAGCTTCAGCGTATTCTTAGAATGACCTAGAGGACCTTCGCATTCATAATCGGGTCAGATTTTCAGAAAATGTACAATTCAACTTTGCTAATCTTCTCGAATAACCTAATTTTCTGACAAAAATAAAGTTCAAAATACAGTTCAACATAACCAAACAGATTGCTAGAATCAATGCAATGCCGAATATACTCGGATTTACCTAATATTGACCAAATTGCAGCAGAATTTAGCAGCATGTACTAAATGTTCACAGCTGCCAATTGTACATTTTCTGAAAATCTGACGGATATATATATACATATATAATTGTGTGTATGTTTATAGTTCTGTATGATAACTGTTATGGGATGAAACATTTATTCTTCATTAATGTCCATATGGCGCAGCTGTGGTTATTACTGTGTTATGTCTATGAACAATACGTTTATTTGTTTCATTTTCATGTTTAAAATTGTCCTCATCTATTTCTTTCCCCCTCCCCCCAATAATTCACTGTATTACTACCATTTCTTGTTCTCCACCCTGTAATAGGAAAGGTTTTGTTGGTGTAATAGGAAAGGTTGTGTTGGTGTAATAGGAAAGGTTTTGTTGATGTTATAAGAAAGGTTTTGTTGGTGTAATAGGAAAGGTTTTGTTGGTGTAATAGGAAAGGTTTCGTTGGTGTAATAGGAAAGGTTTTGTTGGTGTAATAGGAAAGGTTTTGTTGGTGTAATAGGAAAGGTTTTGTTGGTGTAATAGGAAAGGTTTTGCTGGTGTAATAGGAAAGGTTTTGTTGGTGTAATAGGAAAGGTTTTGTTGATGTAATAGGAAAGGTTTTGTTGGTCTAAGAAGAAAGGTTTTGTTGGTGTAATAGGAAAGGTTTTGTTGATGTAATGAGAAAGGTTTTGTTGGTGTAATAGGAAAGGTTTTGTTGGTGTAATAGGAAAGGTTTTGTTGGTGTAATAGGAAAGGTTTTGTTGTTGTAATAAGAAAGGTTTTGTTGGTGTAATAGGAAAGGTTTTGTTGATGTAATAGGAAAGGTTTTGTTGGTGTAATAGGAAAGGTTTTGTTGGTGTAAT
Source organism: Sthenelais limicola (assembly GCA_942159475.1). NCBI lineage: Eukaryota > Metazoa > Annelida > Polychaeta > Phyllodocida > Sigalionidae > Sthenelais > Sthenelais limicola. Next base: position 63,487,368 of record OW804102.1, on the reverse strand, counting down.
AGGAAAGGTTTTGTTGGTGTAATAGGAAAGGTTGTGTTGATGTAATAGGAAAGGTTTTGTTGATGTAATGAGAAAGGTTTTGTTGGTGTAATAGGAAAGGTTTTGTTGGTGTAATAGGAAAGGTTTTGTTGGTGTAATAGGAAAGGTTTTGTTGATGTAATAGGAAAGGTTTTGTTGGTGTAATAGGAAAGGTTTAGTTGATGTTATAAGAAAGGTTTTGTTGATGTAATAGGAAAGGTTTTGTTGATGTAATAAGAAAGGTTGTGTTGGTGTAATAGGAAAGGTTTTGTTGGTGTAATAGGAAAGGTTTTTTTGGTGTAATAGGAAAGGTTTTGTTGATGTAATGAGAAAGGTTTTGTTGGTGTAATAGGAAAGGTTTTGTTGGTGTAATGGGAAAGGTTTTGTTGATGTAATAGGAAAGGTTTTGTTGGTGTAATAGGAAAGGTTTTGTTGATGTAATAGGAAAGGTTTTGTTGGTGTAATAGGAAAGGTTTTGTTGATGTAATAGGAAAGGTTTTGTTGATGTAATAGGAAAGGTTTTGTTGATGTAATAGGAAAGGTTTTGTTGGTGTAATAAGAAAGGTTTTGTTGGTGTAATAGGAAAGGTTTTGTTGATGTAATAGGAAAGGTTTTGTTGATGTAATAGGAAAGGTTTTGTTGGTGTAATGGGAAAGGTTTTGTTGATGTAATAGGAAAGGTTTTGTTGGTGTAATAGGAAAGGTTTTGTTGGTGTAATAGGAAAGGTTGTGTTGGTGTAATAGGAAAGGTTGATGTAATAGGAAAGGTTTTGTTGGTGTAATAGGAAAGGTTTTGTTGGTGTAATGAGAAAGGTTTTGTTGATGTAATAGGAAAGGTTTTGTTGGTGTAATAGGAAAGGTTTTGTTGATGTAATAGGAAAGGTTTTGTTGATGTAATAGGAAAGGTTGATGTAATAGGAAAGGTTTTGTTGGTGTAATAAGAAAGGTTTTGTTGGTGTAATAGGAAAGGTTTTGTTGGTGTAATAGGAAAGGTTGTGTTGGTATAATAGGAAAGGTTGTGTTGGTGAAATAGGAAAGGTTTTGTTGATGTAATAGGAAAGGGTTTGTTGGTGTAATAGGAAAGGTTTTGTTGGTGTAGTAGGAAAGGTTTTGTTGGTGTAATAGGAAAGGTTTTGTTGGTGTAATAGGAAAGGTTTTGTTGATGTAATAGGAAAGGTTTTGTTGATGTAATAGGAAAGGTTTTGTTGGTGTAATAGGAAAGGTTTTGTTGGTGTAATAGGAAAGGTTTTGTTGATGTAATAGGAAAGGTTTTGTTGATGTAATAGGAAAGGTTTTGTTGATGTAATAGGAAAGGTTTTGTTGGTGTAATAGGAAAGGTTTTGTTGGTGTAATAGGAAAGGTTTTGTTGGTGTAATAGGAAAGGTTTTGTTGGTGTAATAGGAAAGGTTTTGTTGGTGTAATAGGAAAGGTTTTGTTGGTGTAATAGGAAAGGTTTTGTTGGTGTAATAGGAAAGGTTTTGTTGGTGTAATAGGAAAGGCTATTTAAAGAGATAAACCACTGTTATACGCACTGCTGCAGGCGGGAGTTAAAGGAACTAATGCATGAAAAATAAGGATTGACAGTAATTTTTTCAAACTTTGTCTTGAGAAAGTACATTGTTGGAGGATAACAAAAAGCAAAAAAAATGGATCTCAGCATATTTTTTTTCCTTCTAGAGACCAGCAAAGTTTAGTATTGAAGTATGTGGGGAAAATGGATATTTTCTCAGTTTTTCCAAGATTTCAGACAGACAAATAACATTTTTCAATTGAAATGTCTTCTTAACATAACCACTATAGATGTTTACCCTCATGTATGAAAGAACAGGGTATCAACATATTTTGAAATATATTATTTAGCATTGAAAATCTTCAATATTCCTGTTTTTAACTCACCGGGATGCAGATTCAGTTGAATAACTTTTTTAAAAGGTTGGTGACCCCCATTTTTTATTGCTTGAAAGGGTAAAGCAATATGTTAGCTATGTTTATAGAGATTTTTAGGAGAAAGTTATTTTCAATTTTTTTTTTATACTGAAAAAGCGAAAAAAATTGTCCTTTCCTCATAGACTTCTATAGTGAACAACCATAAATTTTGAGGCTCCCTAAAATGAAAACTAACCCGGTGACATATTGTTTTTATTGGCTTTTTGAATTCACATAACCTTGTTCTTTCATGAGGCAAAGTTTAAACAAAATGTTATTTTCAGTTTTTTTTCCCAGTTGAACTGTGGTTTATCTCTTTAAACTGCAATAATTAGGTGATTGTTATTAAGCACAACCTACTGTTATTTGGACGTGGAAATAGTAAACACAACCAATATATATGTGATGTGTTTCAGGGAAATGAGTCATAAGTCGCAGAAACTGGATTTTGTGATATTATCATATTTGAAAAGATGAGATCAAAGGGATTCCAATAAATATCAACATTAAGGGCATCTAAGAAGTATTTATATATCTTAAGTTTGACATTTTTATTTCTGAAAAAAAAAAGGTTTTTGGGTGGACAATTACCGTACAATTAAAGTAGCTAAATATATGTGTGATGTATCTGTGATACATGAGTATTGTGTATGATATATATATTTGTTTCTCTCTCCTATTCATTTAACAATTCTATGGGATGACCCTATAAATGCATAGACTTTTACTCATTAAATGAGATAAGGGGAAAGGTAAGAGGGTGTGTGGGGTGGGGGGGCATGGTGAAGGAAATAAGGATTAGATTTAATGGTTGTAGCTACCTTCATAAAATGTATACTTGATTAGTGATTATTTTTTTCTACAGGATTATAACTTTAACTGTTTCCCACCAACTGATATCACACATTTTCTACAATTTGAAGTGAAAATGTGGGAAAATAATGGACAGCATTTCCTTAAATATTTCAATACAACATATAATACTTGGAATGGATTAGAATTAGAGGAGAATCCTGTAGTAAATTCCAACGTGTTTACAAATGCTTGGTGGGAAGGAAAAGTCATAGGAAAATTCCCAGTGAAACCTAACCGAAACTGTCTTAGACTGAAGGAATTCCCGTGAGCAGCTCGTTTTCCTTGCTTAGCAGCTCGGAAGGAAAGGTTCAGGGAAGGAAATGCCTATACACAAAATGGGTAAGATTTTCCAACTGCATTTTACCTTAGGAATTTCCCACCGAAGTAAGCGGAAAAAACAGAAAATAAATCATTCCTTTTTTGCCCTTATCATCGGCAGCTGTTTATGCTTGACTGTCTCTAGTTCAAAATGCTTGTATAATTAAAAAGGCAAAATTGGATTTTGAGATATTATCATATTTGAAAAGATGAAATCAAGCCAATTCCAATGATAGTAAACAATAAGACATCTACAAGTGTTTCTATATTTTATGCTTGATATATTTATAATAATAATAATAATAATAGATTCCATCTCACAGTTACATATGAATTAAGTCAAAAGATAATAATGGAATTGGAATACTGTCTGTGCTATTCACAGCTCTTCCGAGTACCCCGTCGTTTGGAACATATAAGAAGTTCTAAGTTATAACAGTTGACTAGTTGACTATGCGTAATATAAATGGATAATGCGTACAAAAGGGTACGTATATATACATGGGTGGGCGTGCAAGCACCCTGTCCGACCTTTGTCGGTTTTCTCAAATTTATCATTTGTCATATAGTATTAATACTGGTTTGGAGCTTTAGCTTTACTGGCTAGTAAGATTGACCGCGTTTGTCTGCCGCTTTTGGTAATATTGTGATAGTACATGGATAGCAGCAGCGGTTGTGGTATAGTGGACTTGGTCCCCAGTCATGAGGAAATTACATTAATCATTTGATATATATACTTGTTGTCTACTTGTCGGTGGCATAATGGGTGCCTAGATATTGCTGGAAGGCCTTGTAGTCTGGTATGCATCTTGTTTTACCATCAAGACTGTTCCATTATGTTTGAGAAACAATTGCAACATTCCTGCATAGGCAATTACCAGTCAAGTAACTAAATGTACTCCATACATAGACCTTTAAAATCACAAATATTTATAATAAATATTGTTTTCTCAAATAGTTCTTATGTGGGTCAGATTTTCAGAAAATGTACAATTGGCAGCTCTACACATTTAGTAAATTCTGCTAAATTAGGCGGCAATTTGGTCAATACTAGGTAAATTCGAGCATATTCAGCATTGCATTGATTCTAGCAATCTGTTTGGTTAGGTTGAACTGAATTTTGAACTTTATTTTCGTCTGAAATTAGGGTTATTTGAGAAGATTGGCGAAGTTGAATTGTACATTTTCTGATAATCTGACCCATGTACTGCGAACTGTTCTGTAATTGGAAGCTTATTGGAAGTTATGTAATGTACAAGATGTCCTAATAAAAGTCCTATAGAGGGGTCAGATTTTCAGAAAATGTGCAATTCGCCTTCACCAATCCTCTTAAATAACCCACATTTAAGACAAAAATGAGCCTCAAAATGCAGTTTCACATATCAGAACTGATACTTTAAATCGATGCCATACCAAATATAATCAAATATACTCAGTATTCTTCATTTTTCAGCCTAATTTAGGAGAATTTCCTAAATGTGTAGAGTTGCCAATTGTACAATTTCTCAAAATCTGACCCACATAGGGGTCAGATTTTCAGAAAATGTACAATTAGCAACTCTACATTATTAATAATTTCTGCTAAAAAATGTTAAAATTTGGGTATCTGAGTATATTAGGTACAGCATTGATTTAAAGTATCAGTTCCGTTATGCTAAACAGAATTTTGAAGCTCATTTCTGTCTTATATTGTTATGTAACATTACGTAACATTGTGTAACCTCGTTAAATATTAATTATCACCCATTAATTATATTATCTCATTACTAAAATCGCTAATTATACTTAGCTGTACTGTGCAAGTCTACTTATTCATGCTAAGCCATAGGTATCACGTAAGGGCTCCGCCCCCTACTCTTTACCCATATATGTAGTTGGATTCTAGTTCATTAAATCAATTGCTTCGCTCTTCTCACGAAGACCACACGTTCGTTTGTATTCTTCCATCATACCTTAACAATATAAATGTGGGTTATTTGAGAGAATTAGTGAAGGCCAATTGTACATTTTCTGAAAATCTGACCCATAATTATATATATACATTTGTCAACCCTAGATTGTGGGGTCTGTAAAGTGGTGTATTAATTATAGCATACCTATATTTATTGGTCATGTATTTTTAATTAACTTTCCTTAATTGACGTTTTTAAATATTTTAGAAGTGTAGAATAATATTTACCATGAATATGTACAGAAAGACATTCATCCCCCCCCCCTCCCCCCCCCCCCATCAGTATTTTTGCCATGTCCCGACTTTCATCCCTGTATAACTCAATAACTCAACTACTGGTGAAATCTCATTTAAGCTGCGTATGTTATAAGAGTTTAATTTGCATGTAGGGGCCCAATTACACACATGACAATGAGTGATCTTTGGTTAAAGTAAAAATAATTCCCTTACCTAAAAGCAGTTCATCCCAATTTCTGCGAATAATAAATGGGAAAATGTTGTTGCTGTCCAGATAATATGGATGGATGTCCCGAAATCCCAATTAGAATAACAATTACTTATGGAAGTGTATGTGTGGGCAGCAAAGGCAACTTCTGGACCCAAAATTAAAATTCATGGAGACCGCCCCCCCCCCCGACCGCCTCCTTGCCTGACCATATAATAGACTGATGAAAAAGTACTGTAGCCGGCTAAAAATGCAAAATAGCCGCCTGACACACAAGTTAGTGACGTCCCTGCAGTCTGTGGGAACCCCACTTTCAAAGTTCTCATGCCAAAATCTTCGCCACTATTGTGATAAAAGTTTTTTTAAAGGGTAAACCGATGGACGGGTAAAACGATGGGTAAGATAATGTATGTATCAGTTTATATCAGGATATACACACTCAATGTATAGACTGCTGTATGGACAAATGTCAAAAGGAGTGCATGACGCATCACATCTTAAATGAAAAGGAAAAGTCATTTAGCTATTATGTAAAAATGCATAGGTCCTGTGGTGCGCCTGGGATCCATTTAGCTGCCATAATTATAAAGTCTACTCATAGCAGATTCCAACAAATTTAGAGACATTATATCCATACCCGTGTTGTGTCATATAAAATATAATACATATAAAAGCTTTTTGTTCTAGCATGTTGATTAAGTCAGTTACTGCGAGTTGAATTAAGATTGCCGACTCAAAAAGTTTTACTCAAATTTTCTTGTGGCGGGACTGATAGGGTAAATAGGATTCCTTCCTAGAATCAGATATATTTGAAGCAGAGTCATACATTTGAATAACCAATACCAAGTTCAACCCCCTGTGTTATTCCAAATCACTAGTTACTACACATGATATTGTCTGAGTTCTCCCCAACTTGTAATTATTGTCAAATAATAGTTTAAGAAAGTTCAAGATACATATATGGATTATCAAGCTTAATTGAGTAGTTTGTTTGCTCTGACCTCTGTCTCTTCTTCCTCCCCTCCCCTCCCGTGCCCTCTTCCTCTCTCACCCACGCTCTCCCTCCCTCTTTCCACTCTCCCACTCCCATAATAACTAACTAATATTAATTTTGTATCGAAACATTTTTTTTCACTTTTATATTGCTCATTTCTCCTTCAGCACCGGCCAACATTCTAATTTGTTTTTTAAACCTTTTTTGTCAACAAATGTGATGTCTCACAGGAAGATGAGTTATAAATAACAAAAAATGGATTTTGAGATACCACCAGATTTTAAATAATGGAGATACGTATAAAAGTATACATTATCTGGAAGAGGAATTTGTTTTCTTCATAATGGAACAATAATGGAAGAAATCGCATAATTTCTACTGACACAGCAAACAATGGAATGAAGGAAGGTTTGTTTCATCTAAATGTCCAGAAAATCAAACCTAGTATAAACACATCCCCGATTTCAGGAGCTCAAATTGGGTATGTGTGGGCCAAGTATACAGCCAATTTCAGTTTGGGGAGAGGTCGGGAGACAAAATACTATAATCGGGAGTCAAATCGGCTCTGTATGGGAAAAAAAAACCGCCCGATTTCACAGAAAATTCCTAGGATTTCAGCGCCGATTGGTTGGTGCACCACAAATCGGGCTATTTTTTAAATTGGGTTTTGTATGTGCGGGCTTTTACTCATATGTATAATCATATATAATTACTTTCATGGAGTAATCTAGATTTAATGTGAGCAAATTTGTCTGTATCCATATAGGGATCTGTACACATAGTATTAGCCTTTACGCTGTGTGACTGGGAGTAGTGGTAGGGGTACAGGAGGTGACTGTTTAACCGGTGACGTCACCGCTCCCCTCTACCAGCGGCGGGTGGAGAGAGGAGTGAGTCCCATTGGGAGTATTCATGGGGCTCTAACTTCAAAACCGCTGGAGATAGAAACTTAAAATTTTGGATCTGGATTTTATTTTGGATTTCATTTTGAAATTAGATAGAACTTAACGAGAAGTTAGAACCACAAGTGTGATTTAATGGCTAGAGTTTAGACTTTATTTTGCATCCAACACGTGGCCGCAGGTCACACGTTGGATGCAAAATAAAGTGTAAACTCGAGCCATTGAATCACACAAGTAGTTCCTAACTTCAAGTACAGTGAGTAGCTCTTGTATAAACATATAACAGCAGCAGAATATTGATAAATCCAGTCCTACAAGTCATATTGTGGGTAGCACTATTATACACATATATGATGTGTTCCAGGAAAATGAGTCATAAGTCGCAAAATTCATATTTTTCAAAGAGTTTATTTTACAAGATCACTTTATTGGAATGTTCCGATTTTTGGAGAGCTAATCACTTATATACATATCGATTGATGTATCAAATTTCAGCACAATGTATGTAATATATCCTTTCGTTTTAAAGGTCCTTATATGGACTATACTTAGTCACTTTACTGTTTACTACCCCCCACAAATATTGCAAAGTTTTTTTTCCAAAATAATAATATCAAACTTAAAATCTAGAAATACTTCTTGGATTATTAATCTGTTTACTATCATTAGAATCGGCTTGATCTCATTTTTTCAAATATAAAGGAATCTCAGAATCTATTTTTTGCGACTTATGACTCATTTTCCTGAAACAAATCACATATAACAGCAGCAGAATATTGATTGATTGATGTTGTTTATTACCAGAACATTATAACAGTTACATAGTGAGAAATATACGATATGTCTGGAGATAGGTGCTCGCATCTATGCTAGCCATAGATCTTCCAGAGAGTCCTCTTACATTAAATTATATTATACATTTGTGAACACATATTTGCAATATAATACATTATTTGGCATTAGGAGTCAGGATTAGATGTGGCAGATTATTGTGTCCGTACCAATTTTCATCTTGGTATAAGGCGAGTGGTTGGATTTGATTTAATTATCAATCCTTTGTAGGGACCCATATGTCCTATTTTACTGTGAGGGGTCGTACTAGGTTCATACTAGATTTATTATGTTAAATAGGTGATACATAGTCTGGTACAGACTTGCTATGCAAACTGCATGCTGTCGTATCGCTGGGCAAGTCGGTCGCATTCTTACTAACACTAATGGAGTTGTCCAGCGGTTTAACTTACATAGGTTTCATTTGCTGGCTCGATATTATTGGCCTTAAACATACTTTACTATCCAGCGTTGACATCCTTCACACGCTAGCGAGCCTTTGCATTCTGAAGAACACGCTGGTCGCCCCGCATGTTGGGGACACTATACGGGGCGGGCCGGTAGCATTCTGACGAACACTGATCGAGCCGCCCCGCATTTGTGCTGGGTGAAAGAGAGGGACAGAGAGATTTCCAATGGCCATCTAGGATTGTTGGGTATGGGTCGGTGCTGGGTCCGTTTGTGCGGTTGAGTAGGAAAAATATTCCCGCTCCAGGTACGCCTTAAAATCCGTGATTGTAGGACAATTTCGCCCTTTGGGAGGAAGTTTGTTAAATAGGATAGGGGCCTGTACATAGAATGATCTTCTTATTCTTTCAGTTTTAACTTTTGGGACTTTCAGCAGTCTGCCTTTGGCCAGGCTTCTCAGGTTCACTTTCCTGTCATCGAGATATTCTGTGTCACAGCTCATTTCATATGCCACCTGTAAGAGGCGAGATTCTCTTCTTTCTTCTATAAAAGGAATTTGGAGGTGTTTATGGTGTTCTTTCACACTATCTCTCTTATTTTATAGAATATTGAATATAAGTGATATGATGAGTAACACTTATGATATACAAGATCCAGAATATTGATAAATGCAATTGTTTATGAGTAATGTTTTGTGCTAATAGCTGAGTACACAGATGTAAGTGGTGGCAATTGTACCTGCTCTGTAAGCTGTTGATCTGCTCCAAATATAGCAATGTGAAGCTGATTTGTCGCAAGCACTTATCTCTAAAGAGGTTTAAACTTTGAATTTGATGCCGCTAACTCCTAGATCTGCAGTTGCTCCAATTCTAAGTAGATCAGCTCCTTTACCACTGCTGCTCCCTCATCATTAGAGCCTATTAGCTGTGATTTGAATGAAATCATTAATTGTTGTCTATTTAGATTTTCCTTTTCACTATAGCAGGAAGAACTGCAATGTGCAGATTTATGTTCCTATTCTACCTTGTATTTGAAATATGAATCAATAAGGGATGTTTGACATGCATCAAAATTGAATTAAAGTTAGAGTATAGAGGAAGTATGGACAAGAGTCTATTTAAACAGGAACCCTCAAAAAAAGAATGAAATGTTAAGCAAAAGTCTATCTAATAAAAGATGGATAAAGGTTTGGAGGATGGTAGTTCGAAGAAAGCATTGGGCTGAAACAATGTACTGCAATACAATCACATCAGAACAAAGCGGTTAAAGATTAATAATAAATCATTTAATATATGTGATGTGTCTCAGGAAAATGAGTCATAAGTCGCAAAAAATAGGTTTTGAGATATTGTCATTATTTCAAAAGATGAAATCAAGCCGATTCCAATGATAGTAAACAGTCTAATAATCTAATAAATATTTCTAGATTTTAATTTTCATATTTTCGTTTTTGAAAAAAAAGTTTCCAATATTTTGGGGGTCAATAAACAGTAAAGAAACTAAATGTAGTCCATATGATGACCTTTAAAAAAAAAGGATATATTACATAGATAGTCCTGAAATTTGATACATCGTTTGATATAGATATGAGTGATCAACCCGCCAAAAATTAGAACATTCTAATTATGAGATCTTGTGAAAAAAACACTTTGAAAAATATCAATTTTGCGACTTATAACTCATTTTCCTGAAACACATCACATATTTAATACAAACTGTAAGGACATTCATAAAGAAATGGTGCTGAGGAATCAGCCAGATTATGTTTAAGAGTTTGGGACAGTATTGTCGAAAATCTTCAGATTGATCCAGAAAAATATTTATTAAGCATTATTTTTAAATACCTGTTAAATGATGTATCAAACCTAGATTGCAAGCATTGCAGTATAGATTTATCCACTGAATGATCTGCTGTAATGAGTACCTTAATCAAAATAGAATCGTGAAGGAAGCTAAATGCAGATATTAGGTCTTAAAACCATTTATGTGTTAGCTGTTCAATGACTAGAGACTTCTGGAATAAATTTGTTAAGTTTCATGGAAAACATGGTCATGGAACCCATCATTATAGAAGATTCAAATGCTCAGAGTATTCTCCTTGGCTATATAGGCCACAGAAACTATAATGTTTTCCTAATATTCCTTTCATTAATGGGAAAAAATTTGATTCACAGGTAGACATTGTTTCATAATGATGTGAAAGAGTTTAAGACCTTAAACAAAGTAAAACGCCACAAAAAAACAAAAAAAACTAAAACGCCACTTTAGAGCTGTGTTGTACAATGTTGCATTAATAACCTAAAATAGTTCTGCATGATCAAGGTATTGCAAAATGCAAAAGAAGAGAACCACTGTCTAATATAACATGAGTTAGAGGTTGTGTAGCTTGGGACTGTCATTTGTTAATGTTTGCTCACTGAGACACATACTCATTGTTTGATTTGTATAAAAAGGTATGAAAATTACAAAAAAACAATGTATAGAAAGAGGGAGACAATAGAGAAACAATTTGGAATTGTATATGCCTAGTCTGCAGGAAGCTGGATGAAACGTTTTTTAAAAGAATTGAATCAAAATTATTATTAGCTGCTTTGCTCATAATTCCAGAGACTTTGTTTACTGTGACAGCCCAAACTGGCTGAGCTGTGTTTGTTGCAACGAACAGTGCCAATAGATCACTTAACTCATCCTCATACACTTCATTACTAATAAAGATGAAGACTAGCTCATTTAAGCTGCGTATTGCCTTAAAGCATTCCCACGCATATGACAACTTATTGCCTTAAGTCATTCCCACGCGTTTGGCCGCATATTGCCTTAAAGCACTCCCATGCATAGGAAGTGTAATGCCTTAAAGCACTCCCATGCATAGGACGCATAGTGCCATAAAGTACTCCATGGGAAAGGATGTGTATTGCCAAATAGCATCATAATAACAACGTTATTTGGTGGTAGCGACATTACGGGCCGTCCTTAAGTTACATGATGTTATTAGAAAGTGCATCATCTGGAGAAAAGTGGAAGCGGTGGACCGTCGTCCTGATGTGACTGAACAGATAGTCATCCTTATGACAATGACTCACTTTATTGCTTAAGAAACTCAACCATGAATGTAATACAATAAATGTATAGACCAAATGTTATACAATAAATAGTCATCATGAAGACAATGCATTGTACAAAATAACACAGGGATGTTTCACCCAAGTATTTGTCTATCCAACTTAATGAAGAGCGTCAGATATTAGTTGTGTGATGTCAGCCTCACCAAGGCAAGGAATTCTTGTATTTGGTGCAATCTATCAACAAATAATTTCATATAGGCAACACCCAGGAAAATTCATTGTTGATCTAAATTTTGTTCAGTGGATTGTGATTACTAACTCATTGTCCCCCTGCTAGCCTTGTTTCCATTAGGGTTCATTCAATATATGGGTCGGATTTTCAGAAAATGTACAATTAACAGCGCTACACATTTAGGAAATTCTCCTAGATAAGGCTGAAAAATGATGAATACCTGGCATATCTGAGTATATTTGGTATCGCATTGATTTAAAGTATCAGTTCTGTTATGTTAAACTGCATTTTGAAACTCATTTTTGTCTTAAATATGGGTTGTTTGAGAGGATTGGTGAAGGTGAATTGTACATTTTCTGAAAATCTGACCCATATAAATCACATAGAAATATAGGAACAATGTTTAGAAGACACAGAAATGAGATTAACAAACATGCAATACCTTTATTAAATCATACATCTTAATACAGAGTTATCTTTGTGTACTTAGTTTAGTATCTTAATATTCAACTTAGTTTTATAACATCTTGGACTCATTCAGTTTCAAATATGACTAATATTAGTGAAACACATACAAAGTAAAAACAAACTCTTGATTAAATACACTAGAGATACAACGCTAAGAAACTAAAGAATGTCATTGTTCTATGTGGCATGGAGGAAGGTAGGTAGGCTGGAATCCTGACAGATGTATGTTATCTATACTGTGTGCTGGGAGGGAGATAAGCAGGTTAGAATCTTTAAAGTTGTATATTGTCTATAGTGTGGCAGTGCAATTTGACCACATGTTATACTTCATCATTTTGTGTACATGTTCCCATTTGTCAAACATGTGGCATAGTTTGGTGTGATACAGGTCACTTATCCAGGCACAGCATCATATCAGTACTAGTAGCGCAAATGTTTGAGCCCCCTCATTTCCTTTAATAAATGTTCTTTCAGTAAATATATCTGCTTAGGTGTTAGTTAGACAAGGTCGTTTTCATCAGTTGTTCATGACACCATACAGAGCTACCTTTTTGCTATTAGTTTAGTATCTTAATATTCAGTTTAGTTTCATAACATCTTGGAATCATTCTGTTTCAAATGTCAATAATTCTAGAGGAACACAAACAAAGTAAAATAATACTATTGATTTAATTAACTAGAGAAACATATGTGTATGTTAAAAGTGTATTCGCTTTAAGTGGCATTGTTTGATGGGATACAGGTTGCTTATCCAGGGACACGACTCTTGATACAAGACTTCATAAAGATAAACGGCCATCAGCTGCAGTTGTTTCACTGATTATCATCATTCATCAGCACATGTTTACCTTCTGCCAATTGACTTCCAATTCTTGTATAAACATGAAACAGCAATAAAGTATTGATGACTTCAGTCATATGGGGCAAACAATGTGTAAATATAGATTACTTCAGTCTAATGGGGCAAACAATGTGTAAGTATAGATTACTTCAGTCTAATGGGGCAAACAATGTGTAAGTATAGATTACTTCAGTCCTATGGGGCAAACAATGTGTAAATATTGATAACTTCAGTCCTATGGGGAAAACAATGTGTAAGTATAGATTACTTCAGTCTAATGGGGCAAACAATGTGTAAATATAGATTACTTCAGTCTAATGGGGCAAACAATGTGTAAATATTGATAACTTCAGTCCTATGGGGCAAACAATGTGTAAGTATAGATTACTTCAGTCTTATGGGGCAAACAATGTGTAAATATAGATTACTTCAGTCTAATGGGGCAAACACTGTGTAAATATAGATCACTTCAGTCTAATGGGGCAAACAATGTGTAAATATAGATTACTTCAGTCTAATGGGGCAAACAATGTGTAAATATAGATTACTTCAGTCATATGGGGCAAACAATGTGTAAATATAGATTACTTCAGTCTTATGGGGCAAACAATGTGTAAATATAGATCACTTCAGTCTAATGGGGCAAACAATGTGTAAATATAGATTACTTCAGTCTTATGGGGCAAAAAATGTGTAAATATAGATTACTTCAGTCATATGGGGCAAACAATGTGTAAATATAGATTACTTCAGTCTTATGGGGCAAACAATGTGTAAATATAGATTACTTCAGTCATATGGGGCAAACAATGTGTAAATATAGATTACTTCAGTCTTATGGGGCAAACAATGTGTAAATATAGATCACTTCAGTCTAATGGGGCAAACAATGTGTAAATATAGATTACTTCAGTCTTATGGGGCAAACAATGTGTAAATATAGATTACTTCAGTCCTATGGGGCAAACAATGTGTAAATATAGATTACTTCAGTCTAATGGGGCAAACAATGTGTAAGTATAGATTACTTCAGTCTAATGGGGCAAACAATGTGTAAATATTGATAACTTTAGATATGGCAAACAAGTCATCAGGTCATCGCTGTCATCAAGTGCTTTTAGGTGTTCACATTTCCATCCCCAGGAGCTGGATTCACAGCTCTCCTCCAGAAAAACCAATCTTTAGTCAGCAGACCAAATGCCTTGCGGAAATCTTTACTTCTCCAGACATAAATCAGAGGATTAACAACAAATGTCAAATCAAACAAAACCGTAGCAACTCTGTACAACACAAGGAGAAACAGAGGTGAATCTTTGTCTGTGATACTGATTAAGATTGACATTGGTAAATACATCAAGAAGAAGAAACCAACCACCATGCCCAACATTTTAGCCAAACTAAATTCCTGCTTTCGTTTTGTCAGTTGGGAACTTGTCGGAATAGCACCAGCAACCTGGGTGTTCCTTTTCATGTACATGAAGCCAATTAGAATGTAGAATGTCAATGTGACACCTGAAGTGGAAATGAAGACCAAAATGACGTAATAAGTTACAATGGGCTTAGCATAATTTCCCAGAGTGCATGCTTCCAAGGCAGTTGGAGATCTTCTAAATATAATTATTAAAGCAACACACAAAGCTCCAACTATGGAACAGATCACCACACAAATCACATACCTAGAAATTTCCCATTTTCTCCATTGAGCAACTGCTGCCTTCAAAGACACAAACCTTTCAAGGGCAATTGCAGAAAATGTGGCAAGTTGTGTTAACACAAGTGATCCATCTATACAAAGGCTCAAGAAGCAGAGAGTTACCCAAACTGAAGCATGGCTCTGGCCGAGGTATATTCTTAATGGTAGAAATACAAATGAGAATGCACCATGAAGTAAATCACCTACAGTGAGACTAGTAATCAGAATATTAGAACGTGTCCTCAGGAAACTGTACCTTTTGATGCATATCAAAGTCATGGAATTCAGGACAACTGCACTGAAGCCAAGTATTGCCCTCACACTGATTGTAGTCGCATAAACCTTATCCATTTCTACAGTTATTCTCTGTTGCACTGATTGTCTGTTAATGTATCCACTTGTAGTAGGAAACTCAGCAATACACTAAGCCCAGGTGATAACCTTCCATATAAAGGAATAGAGGCGCAAGAAGTAAAGACATATGTGCAAACAGAACATACCACAGACAAATTCTAGCCTCCAGTTTCTTATCCAATCAGAGCTCGTTTTTTTCAGTCACATGTTCAGCACTGTGTTACTATGGTGCTGGGAGGGAGGTAGGTGGACTAGAGTCCTGAAAGATGTATGCTATCCATAGTGTGTGCTGGGAGGGAGGTAGGCAGGTTAGAATCCTGAAAGATGTGTTATCTATACTGTGTGCTGGGAGGGAGGTAGGCAGGTTAGAATCCATAAAGACGTATATTGTCTATACTGTGTGCTGGGAGGAAGGTAGGCAGGTTAGAATCCTGAAAGATGTGTTATCTATACTGTGTGCTGGGAGGGAGGTAGGCAGGTTAGAATCCATAAAGACGTATATTGTCTATACTGTGGCAGTGCAATTTGACCACATGGTATACTTCATCGCAAAATCCTGCCCTGGGGTGAATCCCTTTGTATGCAACTACACATAAATTTCTCTTCAATCTATGTGAGATGTGTCCCAGGGAAATGGAAAAAATTGATTATGAGATATCCTCATATTTGAAAAGTTCAGATCAAGCCAATTCCACCAATGATGTAACGATTAAGGACATGAGAAAAGTATTTGTATATTATGTTCCATATATTTATGTATAAAACAATGTTGACATTTACTAGTAAAGTTGCTAAGTAGACTCAATACAGTGACCTTAAAATGGATGTATTTATTACATAGCCCTGGAAATTGGTACATGTATTCATGCTACAACAACCATGAGGCAACCAACAAATTTAAAACCTTTCAACAAATATGTGTTACAATACATTTTGAAAAATTCAGGTCATTTTTGTGACTGGTGCCACATCACATACTTACTCCACTATACAGTGAAGCGTTCCCTCCAGGACAGCTGGGGGATTTGCTATGGTGACACCTTCATACCTCCTAATGTCCTTCCTATGTCACATCCTCCCAAAGGTTGGATCAGTTGCTAATGCGCTCTCATCTTACACTAAGTATGGTCAAGTCACCTGTGTGTCATCCATGGTAAAGTGGGTTAACTTCTGTCAAAAACTAAAGACTTTTTCCTTTTTGTTCTATTATTTTTTTCCGGTGAAATAAAGGTAAATAACTGTGTGCTGGGAGGAAGGTAGGTAGGCTGGAATCCTGACAGATGTATGTTATCTATACTGTGTGCTGGGAGGGAGATAAGCAGGTTAGAATCTTTAAAGTTGTATATTGTCTATAGTGTGGCAGTGCAATTTGACCACATGGTATACTTCATCATTTTGTGTACATGTTTCCATTTCTATGTCTTCACTGATTACATACTCTCAATGTATATCATAATAGCTAGACCAGTTGAACATGTGGGATTTGTTATACTCTCAATATATATCATAATAACCCAGGAAAATCCATGGTTGATCTAGCATTTTTTCAATGGATTTTTTTGTAAATATTTTGTTATTAACTTTTAATGAAGTCAATATAAAAGCTGAATGATGAAGCACATATCTTATCAAGTGCAACCTCTCTATTAAGACCACCCGTGGGACTGTATGATTTTTTGTCTCATAGTGAGGTGGTCTCTAAATCTCTTAAATCTAATAAGAGGGAGTAAATCAGGACGGAAAACAAGTACTAAGTTAACTAATTATCAAGTTATGCACCGATTTGATCAACTGTTAACATATTTAACTTTGTAATCAGTGTCGACTTAATTCATATACTTGGCGTTTCCACTGGAAACGATTTTCTCAGCCACAATCATTTGTGCCTGATGTCAACTTATAGTTATACAGTAGTTTGATTCTTGAAGTGGGAAACAGTGTGCAACGCAATAGCCAGGACTGTAAAAAAAGTTGGTTGAAAAAAAATTGTTGTTAAAAAATAGTTGGTCGGGGAAATTGTCGTTAAAAAAGAGTTGTCGTTAAAAAAAAAATGGTTGGTCGTTAAAAAAAGTTGGTCGTAAAATAAAAGTTGGTCGTAAAAAGTTGGTTGAAAAATAGTTGGTCGTTAAAAAAATTGTTAAAAAAAGTTGGTCGTTAAAAAGTCGGTCGTAAAAAAATGTTGGTCGTAAAAAAAATGGTCATAAAAAAAAGTTGGTCGTAAAAAAAAAGTTGGTCGTAAAAAAAAAGTTGGTTGTATAAAAAAGTAGTAAGCTAGGCTAGGTTAAATAGTGGGTAACTTACTTTTAAAATTTAGAAAATGTGTTGGGCAGCAGTGTCCATTTGAGCACCTGAGGCAGGTGAGGGGGGTGGTGGGCAGAGGGATGGTGTGGGAGGTGGGAGGGCCTTCTGCAGACCTATCATGGTTGGGGAAGCATCTAACTAACAGCCAATCAACTCCCTTGGCTAAACCAAGAAAGGCTGTCAATCAGCCTTCAATAACGTCTAGGTGTGAAATCTATGACTGATTGAATCAGTGAAGTGTGAAATATAGGACCTGATCGAAAGGATTAGATAAGGCATCCTTAAACACCTCACAGACAGCTAAAGAATATTATCAGATGTAGATCCAGTATCAGTGATTGGCACATTTCATAGTGACTCATATGTTTTCTCAGCTATAAATAGCTGAGAAAACAAAAATGATCTTAATAGAGGGGTGGTCTCTTTAATGAGGTGGTCTTTATGTGAGGTTCCACTGTATTGCATAAATGCTAGAAATTCAAATAAGTAAAGAAGGCAAGGCAATAAATGAACGAAGCGAGGAGGTAGCATGCTGACACTTCTAGCAGAAGTGCGGTGCTTGACAAATAAAATAACCATACTTCATTAAGAAAGAAAAAATAATCTCAGTCTCAATGTCTTTTCACATCTGCTCAGATCAAAGCCTAGGGCCTTCTGGTATTTCTGCAAGGGGTGCTGGGAGAAATTCTTTATATAACCATCACTTGCAATATGGAGATCAAGGCACTTTGGTTTTTGAAAATCCCTTCCTGCATTTATACGCAGATTACTAAATTAATCTTTGACAAACATCTTTTACATCTGTGTACAACTTTGTAGTTATTTATCTATTCATGTTAATACTGTTGATGTAATTATATCATCATTCATCATTCAGTGATTTATAAATGTCAAACAAGGTGGAATGACCTCCCACAGATATGTGTGGATACAAATAATTTCAATTTGTTCTTTCATCCAAAATCATTGATTTTCCCCTGTAAATTCCATATACTTTATCTTATAATACTGCTCTTGATTTATGTAAAGCACATACTACTGATGTTAGGCGATAATGTAAAAAAAAGATGAATTACAGCTGTCACCTATGAATTACAACTGGAATTCTATTATTTTAGGAAGACTACCACTCAACAAGACCATATGAAATGAGTACATATAATATATGGTTAAATATGAATCAAACATTTACTTTTATAGCAGTAATATGACATAATAATATATGTCATATTACTGCTATAAAAGTAAATGTTTGATGTATATGTGAGGTGTTTCAGGAAAATGAGTCACAAGTCGCAAAATTGATATCAAAGTGTTTGCTTCACAAGATCTCTTAATTGAAATGTTCTGAGTTTTATCGGGTTTAGAACTTATAGTCATACAAACAAACTCATGTTCCGAAAACAGATCACATATGTATGTATATTGTATCAGTAATCACCAGGCGGGCGTTTCATAATTAACGCATGGCTTGGTAAAAAACGGAACGCAACGATGGTCTGGTAACGACCAAAATAGCGCATGTTCGCTAGTCCCATGCGTTAATCAAGGTGTTGTTCATTAAGCTAACAACCAAATTTAGCGCCCGCTACTTTTAGCCAGCGAGCGCTAGAAAAATTCAACAATACGCCATCTACCTATAGTGTGGGAACGAAATTAGCATAGCATATCTCCACCTTCACTACAAGAGACATACACAGTATTGTTTGTGACGACGCAACATATCTCTTTATCCAGGCCAGCGGAACAGATAAAATATTGGGGTATTGATATTTGCAACAGCCTTCCCAAACTTTATCTGCATTATGGGGGGTGGGGGTGTCATCATGTAAACCTGTATGTGTGAGTTGGACAATATACATGTATATTTAGCCAAACATCAATCTCCATGCAGACTCCACCAAAGTCTCCATGAATATCCTTGTGATTTTACTTGATATATTTATTTGGAATATATATGTTATAACTATGCTTGGCAAACAGAACCATGTTCACTACCTTGTGTTAAGGGACTGGAAATCCCGTTATTGTAGAGAGATTTATTTCCGATCAAAATAGGACTGAATTGTCTAATAAATGGCTACTAGCAAATACCTGTGCTACGCACAGGATTTGCTAGTGGGACATTGGGGCCCACATCCTCATCTCTCCTTTTTCCCTCTCCCACTATCTTTCGCTTTCAAGTTGTCTTCATACCACAAATGGAACTCTGTTTAGATGCTTTTGTTGGTCACTGTTCAGTGTTGTGCTGTTGTTGTGTTGCCTGTCCCTGTCCCTGTCCCTGTCCCTGTTTCACTCCCTCTCCCGTTCCATCTTTCATTGTGAGGTAATTAGTTGGCGGGTTCCCCCCGCTCGACTTCAAAAACCATCACAAACAATAGTTTATGAACTGATTCAACTCTGACGATGCTCCTTTCGGTGGAAATATATCAACTCCCATCCCATAGTGAAGCAATGATGTGCCCGTCCATGACTTCATGCTTTGGGTGACCCAGAAACCTGGTGGAGTGGCACTGATAGGTTTGTTTTCAGGCAGTGCTGGGGGCCCTGGATGGGAGTGCTCCATGTAAACCCATTTCTAACCCCATTCCAACCCTAATTTGTTAATGAAACATAGTGGAATGGTTCGGCACTATTTTTGGCCATGTGCATGTGAAATATAATGGAGATCTGGCCAGCGGTTTCAGAGAAGATAGGGGTTTAAGGGTCCAAACCCTTATTTTTTTAATATAGAGATTTTTCTTCCTGGTACTGAGATAAATTACTAAAGTTATTATTAGTAACATTTTAGGGGACACAATAAAAGGGTTATATTAATAATAAGTAAATGAAATATTCCGCACTATATTAACGCAACGATTTCTGCGTTGCGTTGATTAACAATAATAGTTGTTCATTAACGAGCGTTGTATACAAATTTGTTGTTGCGCTAAAGCATTATGAAATGGAATACTGTTGTTAAGTGCAATAACGCGCACTGGTCTGGATTATGAAACGCCTGCCAGATGGCTCCGCACTCTCCAGTCACCAGCCCACTTTACTACTGGCCTTTCCTCATCTTGCCTTCTCCGTGTCAACACCTGTTTTTTTTTCATTTCTAATAAATTGGTGGTCACAATGTCTGTCACACCTGTTCCAACTATGTGTTTTCATTCAGCTTATTACCTACAACAATACATCGGTAGAACCTATACTGATGAGAATATTGCTGGAACTTTGTCCCACTATAAACTGCATACCAAAAGGTGATTTGACTAACATAAAAACGTATTATTATTATCTCTAGATGTGTAGTATAATCACAATATCTTACTTGTCAAATGAGAACTATGATGCATGGGAAACTTTGGCCAATAAAATTTTATTAGAAAAAAAAACTCCTATGTATTTCTAAAAGTCATATACTGAGTGACTAAACTCATAACTCTTGGTTATACTATTACTACATTTCCTCTCTTTAGGAAGTACAAAAATGTTAGTTTTACAAATACAAACTTTGTTGATGCTATGGTTGATATATTGTATGAGAACCTCTATATGTCAAACACAATGCACTGGATGGCTCACCAAATCATCAAAGTTATAATTAATAGGGGAATTGCATGTCTCACTGTGCATGTCTTTTAAAGTACATGCTGGGATAGATTCTGATGAAATCTGACATACAAATATCATGTAGAAATATGGGTACAATGTTTAGAAGACACAGAAATGAGATTAACAAACATGTAATACCTTTATTACATCATGCATCTTAATACAGAGTTATCTTTGTGTACTTAGTTTAGTATCTTAATATTCAGCTTAGTTTCATAACATCTTGGAACCATTCAGTTTCAAATATGACTAATATTAGTGGAACACATACAAAGTAAAAACAAACTCTTGATTAAATACACTAGAGATACAACGCTAAGAAACTAAAGTATGTCATTGTTCTATGTGGCATAGTTTGGTGTGATAGAGGTCACTTATCCAGGCACAGCATCATATATATATCAATATTAGTAGCGCAGATGTTTGAGCCCCCCTCATTTCTTTTAATAAATGTTCTTTCAGTAAATATATCTGCTTGGGTGTTAGTCAGAAAAAGTCTTTTTACTCAGTTGTTTATGACACCATACAGAGTTATCTTTTTGCTATCAGTTTAGTATCTTAATATTCAGTTTAGTTTCATAACATTTTGGAATCATTATGTTTCAAATTTGAATAATTCTAGAGGAACACATACAAAGTAAAATAACACTATTGATTTAATTAACTAGAGAAAAGTATGTGTATGTTAAAAGTGTATTCACTTTAAGTGGCATTGTTTGATGGGATACAGGTTGCTTATCCAGGGACATCCCCAATCAGTCCCAGTAACCCAGACATTAGCACACCCTCATACAAGACTCTTGATAAAAGACTTCATGAAGATAAACGGCCATCAGCTGCAGTTGTTTCACTGATTATCATCATTCACCAGCACATGTTCACCTTCTGCCAATTGACTTCCAATTCATGTATAAACATGAAACAGCAATAAAGTATTGATAACTTCAGTCCTATGGGGAAAACAATGTGTAAATATTGATAAATTCAGTCTTATGGGGCAAACAATGTGTAAGTATAGATAACTTTAGAAATGGCAAACAAGTCATCAAGTCATCACTGTCATCAAGTGCTTTTAGGTGTTCACATTTCCATCCCCAGGAGCTGGATTCACAGCTCTCCTCCAGAAAAACCAATCTTTAGTCAGCAGATCAAATGCCTTGCGGAAATCTTTACTTCTCCAGACATAAATCAGAGGATTAACAACAAATGTCAAATCAAATAAAATTGCAGCCAATCTGTACAACACCAGGAAAAACTCAGGAGAGTCAGCATTTGTGAAACCAATTAACAATACCAATGGTAAGTACATCATGAAGAAGAAACCAACCACCATGCCCAGCATTTTAGCCAAATTAAATTCTTGCTTTCTTCTTGTCAGCTGGGAACTCGACGGAATAGTACCAGCAACTTGGGTGTTTCTTTTCATGTAAATGAGGCCAATTAGAATATAGAATATCAAGGTGACACTTGAAGTGGAAAAGAACACACAAAAGCCAAAATAAGTTACAATGGGCTTAGCATAATTTCGCATAGAGCATGCTTCCAAGGCAGATGGGGATCTTTTAAATCTAATTATTAAAGCAACAAACAACGCACCAACTATGGAACAAATCACCACACAAATCATATACCTAGAAATTTCCCATTTTTTCCATTCACCAACTGCTGCCTTCAAAGACACAAACCTTTCAATGGCAATTGCAGAAAATGTGGCAAGTTGCATGAACACAAGTGATCCATCTATAGAATGGCTCAAGAAGCAGAGAGTTACCGAAACTGAAGCATGGCTCCGGCCGAGATATATTCTTAATGGTAGAATTACAAAGGAGAATTCACCATGAAGTAAATCACTTACAGTGAGGCTAGTAATCAGAATATTATAACGTGTCCTCAGGAAACTGTACCTTTGGATGCATATCAAAGTCATGGAATTCAGGACAACTGCACTGAAGCCAAGCATTGCCCTGACACTGATTAGAGTTGTGTGAACCTTATCCATTTCTACAGTTATTCTCTGTTGCACTGGTTGTCTGTTAATGTATCCCCTGGAAGTAGGACCTCAGCAATACACTAAGCCCAGGTGATAAGTGTCCAAGTGAAGAAGTAGAGGCACAAGAAGTAACAAGTTATGTGCAAACAGAACATACCACATACAAATTCTAGCCTCCAGTTTCTTATCCAATCAGAGCTCGTTTTTTCAGTCACATGTTCAACACTGTGTGTTACCATGGTGCTTGGGGGAGGTAGGTGGGCTAGAATCCTGAAAGATGTATGTTATCCAGAGTGTGTGCTGGGAGGGAGGTAGGCAGGTTAGAATCCTGAAAGATGTATGTTATCTATACTGTGTGCTGGGAGGAAGGCAGGCAGGTTAGAATCCTTAAAGATGTATGTTATCAATAGTGTGTGCTGGGAGGGAGGTAGGCAGGTTAGAATCCTGAAAGATGTATGTTATCCATAGTGTGTGCTGGGAGGGAGGTAGGTAGGTTAGAGTCATTAAAGATGTATATTGTCTATATTGTGTGCTGGGAGGAAGGTAGGCAGGTTAGAATCCTGAAAGATGTATGTTATCCACACTGTGTGCTGGGAGGAAGGTAGGCAGGTTAGAATCCTTAAAGACGTATATTGTCTATACTGTGTGCTGGGAGGAAGGTAGGCAGGTTAGAATCCTGACAGATGTATGTTATCAATAGTGTGTGCTGGGAGGAAGGTAGGCAGGTTAGAATACTTAAAGTTGTATATTGTCTATACTGTGGCAGTGCAATTTGACCACATGGTATACTTCATCGCAAGATCCTGCCCTGGGGTGAATCCCTTTGTATGCAACTACACATAAATTTCCCTTCAATCTATGTGAGATCTGTCCCAGGGAAATGGAAAAAATTGATTATGAGATATCCTTATATTAAAAAAGTTCAGATCAAGCCAATTCCACCAATGATGTAACGATTAAGGACATGAGAAAAGTATTTGTATATTTCATGTTTCATATATTTATGTATAAAACAATGTTGACATTTACTAGTAAAGTTGCTAAGTAGACTCAATACAGTGACCTTAAAATGGATGTATTTATTACATAGCCCTGGAAATTGTTACATGTATTCATGCTACAACAACCATGAGGCAACCAACAAATTTAAAACCTTTCAACAAATACGTGTTACAATACATTTTGAAAAATTCAGGTCATTTTTGTGACTGGTGACACATCACATACTTACTCCACTATACAGTGAAGCGTTCCCTCCAGGACAGCTGGGGGATTTGCTATGGTGACACCTTAATACCTCCTAATGTCCTTCCTAAGTCATGTCCTCCCAAAGGTTGGATCAGTTGCTAATGCGCTCTCATCTTACACGGTCAAGTCACCTGTGTGTCATCCATGAAGCGGGTTAACTTCGGTCAAAAACTAAAGACTTTTTCCTTTTTGTTCTATTATTTTTTTCCGGTGAAATAAAGGTAAATAACTGTGTGCTGGGAGGAAGGTAGGTAGGCTGGAATCCTGACAGATGTATGTTATCTATACTGTGTGCTGGGAGGGAGATAAGCAGGTTAGAATCTTTAAAGTTGTATATTGTCTATAGTGTGGCAGTGCAATTTGACCACATGGTATACTTCATCATTTTGTGTACATGTTTCCATTTCTATGTCTTCACTGATTACATACTCTCAATGTATATCATAATAGCTAGACCAGTTGAACATGTGGGATTTGCTATACTCTCAATATATATCATAATAGCTAGACCAGTTGAACATGCGGGATTTGTTATACTCTCAATGTATATCATAATAGCTAGACCAGTTGAACATGTGGGATTTGTTATACTCTCAATAAATATCATAATAGCTAGACCAGTTGAACATGTGGGATTTGCTATACTCTCAATATATATCATAATAGCTAGACGAGTTGAACATGTGGGATTTGCTATACTCTCAATATATATCATAATAGCTAGACCAGTTGAACATGTGGGATTTGTTATACTCTCAATATATATCATAATAGCTAGACCAGTTGAACATGTGGGATTTGCTATACTCTCAATATATATCATAATAGCTAGACCAGTTGAACATGTGGGATTTGTTATACTCTCAATATATATCATAATAGCTAGGCCAGTTGAACATGTGGGATTTGCTATACTCTCAATAAATATCATAATAGCTAGACCAGTTGAACATGTGGGATTTGTTATTAAATGATAAAGGGATTTTTTTTTTCCACAAAATTTTATTCAGGATTAATCAGACAGTTACACTCTCACAAGAAGATTTTCAAGGCATGGATTAAAGGTTAATGATAATCAGACTTGGTATTTAGTGTTTGTGGCAGTAATGCAGTACACACAGATGAGAATAGAGTAATGTAATAAACACTTTATATGTGATGTGTCACAGGGAAAAGAGTCACAAGCTGCATTAAATGGATTTTGAGTTATAATCCTACTTGAAAAGATGAGATCAAGCCGATTCTAATGGTAACAAACATTGAGTAGGAATAAGGACATCTAAGAAGTGTTTCTCAATTTCATGTTTGATATATTTATATTTGAACAAATGTTTACTAGTAGAGTAATTAATGTACTCTAAAGGTTGACCTTCAAAATGCACAAATATCTTTAATTTACAATCAAAACACATGGATACATTTAATTCAATGTCCTGCAATTTGGTATATAGATATAATTTTATGAGAATGAGGTATGAGGGACACTATTGCACTGTCTGAGATGTTTGGTTTTTTTAGGGTTACAAAAAAATGAAAACACCTCAGATAGTGCAATACTGTCCGAGTTCCACATTCAAATTTAGGTTCTATATTCACTCCCATGTTGCTATGTATAAGTGTAGTGATCTCGCAGGTTTGTATCCCTTAACCTTACCGATGTATAAAACAAATGGAACAAAAGGCAGTCACTACCTGTTCGCAAAGGGTTTTATTCTCGTGAGGATTTGCAAGCTGAGCGTCAGTTTACACAATCCTACCTCAGTCCGAGGATCTCGGGCCTCCTAGCCAGCTAGGTGACCCTTGACCACAGGTGTCTGAGGCAACATGCAGGTTTAAGTAAACATGTCACAAGCCAATATAAGAGTGGTTGCCGTTACTCTAGCAACAACAGCTGGACTGCTGTTATATGTAAAATGCAACAGGTAAAAGTTAATACATAGACTAAAAAGTCACTGCGGACCAGTACTGCCCACTGGGGTAGATCGGCTGAACTAACCCACAGCAGACAGCACCTAGAGGCTAGCTCTAGTAAAACCCAATAACACCACATAAGTATATATAAGTATAAGAATAACGAAGGCATGTTTACTTTCAAAAATAGATCCAGCCATCTTGACTTATGTTGGGACCAGCCTCCCTAACCCAAGAGAAACCCTATGTGCGCAAGCCAGTTATTAGCTCTCTGAAGCAGGCTTACTGAAGCCTCCCACGGCCATCTTTCACCCTGGCCAAATGTAACAGGTTGCACAGCCTAGTTTAACAGAATTTACTCAATGTGTACAGCTGTCAATTGTACCTCTTTTGTTTTTGTTTCCATGTACACCAACACCTCAAGCATTGGAAAATAAAAACAATTTCCCATACTCAACTTGTGGGCGTCATCACTGGGGGGAGAAGCTCGTAATGGGATGTATATGGGTCAGATTTTCAGAAAATGTACAATTCAACTTCGCCAATCTTCACAAATAACCCAAATTTCAGACGAAAATAAAGTTCAAAACACAGTTCAACCTAACCAAACAGATGGCTAGAATCAATGCAATGCCGAATATACTCGAATTTACCTAGTATTGAATAAATTGCAGCTTAATTTAGCAGAATTTACTAAAAGTGTACAGCTGCCAATTGTACATTTTCTGAAAATCTGACCCATATATATTGCTTACAGTTAACTGCAGTAACCATGGTTGGGGATGGTTAAGATATTTTAGTTTATTTATATGAATAACCTATCAGTCCTCTAGATTTGACAAAATCCCTTTGAACATATGTCATGTCATTTAAAGTGGCTAAGATCACTATATTAATTATATGTCATTTTGAAATTAGATAGAACTTAACGAGAAGTTAGAACCACAAGTGTGATTTAATGGCTTTAAGTTTAGACTTTATTTGCATCCAACACGTGGCCATTGAATCACACAAGTAGTTCCTAATGGCCTTGGGGAGGCAAGCCGTACTGATTTGCCTGCATTTCTCCTATCTAGTCCTGTTGGTTATTTATATCCCACTGGCGTTGATAGGGATCTCGTCTAGGCAACTGAGGCGGCTGCCTAGGCAACTGAGGCGGCTGTTGATGTACATGCTGAGGGGTCGTATTAGCAAACACAGGAGGTCTGGTAGTTCGAAGAAAGCATTGGGCTGAAACAATGTACTGCAATACAATCACATCAGAACAAAGCGGTTAAAGATTAATAATAAATCATTTAATATATTTAATACAAACTGTGAGGACATTCATAAAGAAATGGTGCTGAGGAATCAGCCAGATTATGTTTAAGAGTTTGGGACAGTATTGTCGGAAATCTTCAGATTGATCCAGAGAAATATTTATTAAGCATTATTTTTAAATACCTGTTAAATGATGTATCAAACCTAGATTGCAAGCATTGCAGTATAGATTTATCCACTGAATGATCTGCTGTAATGAGTACCTTAATCAAATTCAAATACCTTAATCAAATTAGAATTGTGAAATAAGCTAAATGCAGATATTAGAACTTAAAACCATTCATGTGTTAGCTGTTCAATGAGGATGCGTATTGCCAAATAGCATCATAATAACAATGTTATTTGGTGGTAGCGACATTACGGGCCGTCCTTAAGTTACATGATGTTATTAGAAAGTGCATCATCTGGAGACAAGTGGAAGCGGTGGACTGTCGTCCTGATGTGACTGAACAGATAGTCATCCCTATGACAATGACTCACTTTATTGCTTAAGAAACTCAACCATGAATGTAATACAATAAATGTATACACCAAATGTTATACAATAAATAGTCATCATGAAGACAATGCATTGTACAAAATAACACAGGAATGTTTCACCCAAGTATTTGGTCTATCCAACTTAATGAAGAGCGTCAGATATTAGTTGTGTGATGTCAGCCTCACCAAGGCAAGGAATTCTTATATTTGGTGCAATCTATCAACAAATAATTTCATATAGGCAACACCCAGGAAAATTCATTGTTGATCTAAATTTTGTTCAGTGGATTGTGATTACTAACTCATTGATCCCCCTGCTAGCCTTGTTTCCATTAGGGTTCATTCAATATATGGGTCGGATTTTCAGAAAATGTACAATTAACAGCGCTACACATTTAGGAAATTCTCCTAGATAAGGCTGAAAAATGATGAATACCTGGTATATCTGAGTATATTTGGTATCGCATTGATTTAAAGTATCAGTTCTGTTATGTTAAACTGCATTTTGAAACTCATTTTTGTCTTAAATATGGGTTATTTGAGAGGATTGGTGAAGGTGAATTGTACATTTTCTGAAAATCTGACCCATATAAATCACATAGAAATATGGGAACAATGTTTAGAAGACACAGAAATGTGATTAACAAACATGTAATACCTTATTACATCATGCATCTTAATACAGAGTTATCTTTGTGTACTTAGTTTAGTATCTTAATATTCAGCTTAGTTTAATAACATCTTGGAACCATTCAGTTTCAAATATGACTAATATTAGTGGAACACATACAAAGTAAAAACAAACTCTTGATTAAATACACTAGAGATACAACGCTAAGAAACTAAAGTATGTCATTGTTCTATGTGGCATAGTTTGGTGTGATAGAGGTCACTTATCCAGGCACAGCATCATATATATATCAGTATTAGTAGCGCAGATGTTTGAGCCCCCCTCATTTCTTTTAATAAATGTTCTTTCAGTAAATATATCTGCTTGGGTGTTAGTCAGAAAAAGTCTTTTTACTCAGTTGTTTATGACACCATACAGAGTTATCTTTTTGCTATCAGTTTAGTATCTTAATATTCAGTTTAGTTTCATAACATCTTGGAATCATTATGTTTCAAATTTGAATAATTCTAGAGGAACACATACAAAGTAAAATAACACTATTGATTTAATTAACTAGAGAAACATATGTGTATGTTAAAAGTGTATTCACTTTAAGTGGCATTGTGTGATGGGATACAGGTTGCTTATCCAGGGACATCCCCAATCAGTCCCAGTAGCCCAGACATTAGCACGCCCTCATACAAGACACGACTCTTGATACAAGACTTCATGAAGATAAACGGCCATCAGCTGCAGTTGTTTCACTGATTATCATCATTCACCAGCACATGTTTACCTTCAGCCAATTGACTTCCAATTCATGTATAAACATGAAACAGCAATAAAGTATTGATAACTTCAGTCCTATGGGGAAAACAATGTGTAAATATTGATAAATTCAGTCTTATGGGGCAAACAATGTGTAAATATAGATAACTTTAGAAATGGCAAACAAGTCATCAAGTCATCACTGTCATCAAGTGCTTTTAGGTGTTCACATTTCCATCCCCAGGAGCTGGATTCACAGCTCTCCTCCAGAAAAACCAATCTTTAGTCAGCAGACCAAATGCCTTGTGGAAATCTTTACTTCTCCAGACATAAATCAGAGGATTAACAACAAATGTCAAATCAAACAAAATCAAAGCAACTCTGTACAACACAAGAAGAAACAGAGGTGAATCTTCGTCTGTGATACTGATTAAGAATGACATTGGTAAATACATCAAGAAGAAAAAACCAACCACCATGCCCAACATTTTAGCCAAACTAAATTCCTGCTTTCGTTTTGTCAGTTGGGAACCTGTAGGAAAAGTAGATGCAACCTGGGTGTTTCTTTTCATGTACATGAAGCCAATTAGAATGTAGAATATCAATGTGATACTTGAAGTGGAAATGAAGACCAAAATGACGTAATAAGTTACAATGGGCTTAGCATAATTTCCCAGAGTGCATGCTTCCAAGGCAGTTGGAGATCTTCTAAATATAATTAATAAAGCAACACACAAAGCTCCAACTATGGAACAGATCACCACACAAATCACATACCTAGAAATTTCCCATTTTCTCCATTGACCAACTGCTGCCTTCAAAGACACAAACCTTTCAATGGCAATTGCAGAGAATGTGGCAAGTTGTGTTAACACAAGTGATCCATCTATAGAATGGCTCAAGAAGCAGAGAGTTACCCAAACTGAAGCATGGCTCTGGCCGAGGTATATTCTTAATGGTAGAAATACAAATGAGAATGCACCATGAAGTAAATCACCTACAGTGAGACTAGTAATCAGAATATTAGAACGTGTCCTCAGGAAACTGTACCTTTTGATGCATATCAAAGTCATGGAATTCAGGACAACTGCACTGAAGCCAAGTATTGCCCTCACACTGATTGTAGTCGCATAAACCTTATCCATTTCTACAGTTATTCTCTGTTGTACTGGTTGTCTGTTAATGTATCCACTTGTAGTAGGAAACTCAGCAATACACTAAGCCCAGGTGATAACCTTCCATATAAAGGAATAGAGGCACAAGAAGTAAAGACATATGTGCAAACAGAACATACCACAGACAAATTCTAGCCTCCAGTTTCTTATCCAATCAGAGCTTGTTTTTTTCAGTCACATGTTCAGCACTGTGTTACTATGGTGCTGGGAGGGAGGTAGGTGGACTAGAGTCCTGAAAGATGTATGTTATCCATACTGTGTGCTGGGAGGAAGGTAGGTGGGCTAGAATCCTGAAAGATGTATGTTATCCATACTGTGTGCTGAGAGGGAGTTAGGCAGGTTAGAATCCTGAAAGATGTATGTTATCTATAGTGTGTGCTGGGGGGAAGATAGGCAGGTTAGAATACTGAAAGTTGTATATTGTCTATACTGTGGCAGTGCAATTTGACCACATGGTATACTTCATCATTTTGTGTACATGTTTCCATTTCTATGTCTTCACTGATTACATACTCTCAATGTATATCATAATAGCTAGACCAGTTGAACATGTGGGATTTGTTATACTCTCAATATATATCATAATAGCTAGGCCAGTTGAACATGTGGGATTTGCTATACTCTCAATATATATCATAATAGCTAGACCAGTTGAACATGCAGGATTTGTTATACTCTCAATATATATCATAATAGCTAGGCCAGTTGAACATGCGGGATTTGTTATACTCTCAATATATATCATAATAGCTAGGCCAGTTGAACATGTGGGATTTGTTATTAAATGATAAAGGGATTTTTTTTTTCCACAAAATTTTATTCAGGATTAATCAGACAGTTACACTCTCACAAGAAGATTTTCAAGGCATGGATTAAAGGTTAATGATCATCTTGGTATTTAGTGTTTGTGGCAGTAATGCAGTACACACAGAATGAGAATAGAGTAACGTAACACAGGGAAAAGAGTCACAAGCTGCATTAAATGGATTTTGAGTTATAATCATACTTGAAAAGATGAGATCAAGCCGATTCTAATGGTAACAAACATTGAGTAGGAATAAGGACATCTAAGAAGTGTTTCTCAATTTCATGTTTGATATATTTATATTTGAACAAATGTTTACAAGTAGAGTAATTAATGTACTCTAAAGGTTGACCTTCAAAATACACAAATATCTTTAATTTACAATCAAAACGCATGGATACATTTAATACAATGTCCTGCAATTTGGTATATAGATAGAACTTGATGAGAATGAGGTATGAGGGACACTATTGCACTGTCTGAGATGTTTTGTTTTTTTAGGGTTACAAAAAAACGAAAACACCTCAGATAGTGCAATACTGTCCGAGTTCCACATTAAAATTTAGGTTCTATATTCACTCCCATGTTGCTATGTATAACTATATATAAGTATAAGAATAACGAAGGCATTTTACTTTCAAAAATAGATCCAGCCATCTTGACTTATGTTGGGACCAGCCTCCCTAACCCACGAGAAACCCTATGTGTGTAAGCCAGTTTTTAGCTCTCTGAAGCAGGTTTACTGAAGCCTCCCATGGCCATCTTTCACCCTGGCCAAATGTAACAGGTTGTGCAGCCTAATTTAACAGAATTTACTCAATGTGTACAGCTGTCAATTGTACATTTTCTGAAAATCTCCTATATAGCCCCTGAGGATCATTACAGGTAAGTGGGCATTATTACTCTATTCAGGGGTAGGTTTTCCATCTAGAGGAAACTAATTAAGATATTGGCCTGCTAATATTATGGCAAAGGAATATATAGCCCCTGTGGATCATTACAGGGATGTGAGGATCATTACCCTATTCAGAGGAAACTAATTACATAGCAATTAGGATGATACTCACCATATAGAAAGAGTAGATCTCTCTTTATGTGTAGCCTTTTGTATCCGTAAATGGCTCCAAATCCATGATGGTGTATGAAAATACGTAAGGTCACATGACTAATTGTTTCCGGTGCCAAACATGTGTACAATTAGCCTCCCTGAGCAGGCTGTATGAGGTCTATAATGGGACGCTTCTTGTAGCCTTGTCCTCCATTACCCATTTGCTCATCTTTCATGGACAAATATATAATAAAATCATGTTTTATCAGCTGCAAAAAATAGCAATTATATATATATGAGCAGTTCTCACGAAATCGGCTCAATCCCTTTTTCCATCTTAACCAAAGTGTAACTTACCAGATTTATCAAGTAGTGAGAATTAAATCCTCCAGATCGATGCATTCATCTCTCCATGACAATTTGTGCCATATATACTTTTGTATATCTAACATGAGTATTAATAATAATAATAATAGATTTTATTTCCATTTCACAGTTACATACATATTAAGTCAAAAGAAGAATGGAAGTGGAATACTGTCTGTGCTAGTCACAGCTCTTCCGAGTACCCCGTTGGTTGTTTTGGAACATATAAGAAGTTCTAAGTAATAACAGTTGACTAGTTGACTATGCGTAATATAAAAAGATAAGGCGTACAAAAGTGTACGTATATACACATGGGCGGGTGTGCAAGCGTCCTGTCCGACCGTTGTCGGTTTTATCAAATCTGTAATTTATCGTATAGTATTTTATTGTATTAATACTGTTCTGGAGCTTTAGCTATACTGGCTAGTGAGATTTGCCGCATCTGTCTGTCATTGTTGGTAATATTAGGATAATACGTGGACAGTAGCAGCAGTTGTGGTATAATAGACATGGTCCCCAGTCATGAGGAAAATATATTAATCATTTATTCGTTGTCTACTTGTCGGTGGTGTTAATGTCTGTAGAGCATAGACACTACAATCAGGGATTATTACTAATGGATTACGGAGTTACTCTAATTACTCGGATCTCTCGCGATATACTTATATATAGGGGTAGCTTCAATTGGTTAGACATCTCTAAAGGGATATAGTGCTTGGCTTGTAGTTTCAGTAGGTATAAGGTAAGGCGTGGAGTACAGAATGGCTTCTTTTATTAGACTTCAATATAACACAGTGTTCATGTATAGCAAGTTATAGCATGGTCAGTGTTCAAGGTGGCAGGGCTTCCAGTCAGTTCATCATCATACAGCATACGGTAGTACAGCTCTCCACAGAGAAGTCTGACTATACAGTGACTGGGGGCCCTTATATATTCTAGGTATTGCACCAGACCTGGGATGCATTTCATCATCTTTCCCGGGCATACTGCAATGGTCAGTGGGCATTTCGTCAGCCACCAGGGCTGTTGAGAATGCGCTGCCCCTTGCATCAGCCTCCAGGTTAATGGCAGAATAGCTCACATGCAATGTCGCTGGGGGATTTCATCATCCAGAGACATTGCATCAGCTCTCTCCGCCCAGGGGTCAGACCCCCTCCCTACCACCTTTCATATGATCGACCAGTAAATAAGTAAACAATCGACACACATATAAATACAACATACACATAGGCTTAAATATTATTAAAAATAAATTGGGACATTGACAGTGGTATAGTGGGTGCCTAGATATTGCTGGAAGGCCCTGTAGTCTGGTATGCTTCTTGTTTTGATTCATCATACTAACTCCACAAATATCACAATTATCTGTACTTATCTCATACCTTGATAACCTCGAAATACATTGTTTAATGGCCAGAGATTATGCATTGTGCTAAATGTTCTACACATCAACTGTACCATATGTTTGATTATTACTGCAAACAGTCACACCCCTAAATAAGACCAGACTGACTATGGTTGGAATGCTTATGGTTTAATAGTAACAAGAAGCACATCTCCACGTCTCTACACAGGGTGCTCTTAGGCCACAGATGAGTTCTAATATCATTCTTGTGCTGCCACAAATGGGTTTGTTGCAGGAACAAATTCAACCTCTTTAAAAAAGATATTTAGGAAAAGCCAGGTAACCTCACTTGAGATCTATATAAGCTATCCTGAAAGTTAGCGCCCTGTACATACAGTGAGTACAAACCCTTTTAAGGGTTTGTGTACAGCATTCAATGTTGTGCACATGAAATAATTACTGTGGTTAATGACTACATTTTTTCAAAATGTGAAATGTTTCAGGAAAATGAGTCATAAATCGCAAAATTTATATTTTTCAAAGCGTTTATTTCACAAGATCACATTATTAGAATCTTCTGATTTTTTGAGAGTGTGTCATTTATAGTTGTGCCCATCGATGTATCAAATTTCAGGACAATCTATGTAATATATCCTTTCGTTTTAAAGGTCCTTATATGGATTACATTTAGTTACTTTGCTGTTTATTGACCCCAAGGAATATTGGAACCTTTTTTTTCAAAAACGAAAATATCAAACTTAAAATCTAGAAATACATATTAGATTATTAGAGTCTTTACTACCATTGAAATCGGCTTGATCTCATCTTTTCAAATATAATGATATCTCAAAATCTATTTTTTGCGACTTATGACTCATTTTCCCGGAACACATCACAAATTCCTCTGAGAGCACTTGGTTATTAATAAAACGATCTCAAAGACCATTGACAAACACTCTCCACTTTTCCCCTCCCCCCCCCCCTTCTTTTGATTAACCCTTTCCCCGTATTGAATAGCCATAAACTTTCTACACGTCTCTCCAACAAATTGGTTCATGCAGATGTCATTGCTATAAAAGATGCGCTGTCTGTGAATAAAATTCTTAGCCTGAATAAATACCCAGTTGATGAAGTCATATTTTTTCCCTTCCTTCACCGGCCCCAGAATGACCTGGGTAGGTGTTACAATTTCAGGGGAAACATCATTAAACATTTTGTGAAACCACACTTGAATCATAGACCAGAAATTCTGGACCTTTTCACATTTGTAAAAAAAAAAATGCACAATATAATCTTTGAAACCACAAAATTGACACAAACTTAACAGGATGCATCTTTGGATTCACCACATTACCAAATGTATAGTTAGAATAGGAACTAATTGTGATGTGTTTCAGGAAAATGAGTCATAAGTCGCAAAAATGGACTTTGAGATGTCATTATATTTGAAAAGATGAAACCAATTCGATTCCAATGATAGTAAAGAGTTTAATAATCTAATATGAATAATGAATCTTGTCGCCCTTTACTTTTGCTGACGAGTCAATACTTTTTTTTTTTTCTTTTTTACTTGATGTTCACAAAAATAGTGGTTTCGAATGGTGCAATACCAAGGTTATAAAATTCTTCCTCTCTAAGTGTCATATGCATTTCACAAAGCTTTTGAGATTATGTGTAAACAGTTCTTTAATTCCAACAGAGTGGAAAGAATATTATATTACCCCGATTCCGAAATCGGGAAACCTGAGACTACTAAACAACCTCAGGCCCATTGCGATAGTGCCAGTAACCTCAAAATTAATAGAACATTTCATCACCAACTCTATAAGAATGCATCTCGAAACAAACAATTATCTAACAGATGTACAGGGAGGTTTCAGGAAACTGCATTCAACAAATCATTCGTTATTTGAATTTCTTGACCCGGTCATCAATGGTATTGATAATGGTGATGTAAGCATGGCCTTATACTTCGATGTGGCCAAAGCATTCAACTGCCTAGACCATTCGATCTTAAAGAAAAAGCTTGAGCACTATAAACTAAATCCATCTACTATCAGGTTAGTCTCAAACTATTTGCTTGACAGAACTCAAATCACCAAATTGAATAATGTGTCATCTGAACCTGTGAATATAAATGTAGGCGTCCCCCAAGGAAGTGTCATCGGACCTTTGTTGTTCATTATTTATGTCAACGACCTACCTGAATGTATTAAGGAAATTAATTATCCAGGCTATAAATTAAACATGACTACATATGCCGACGATACCGTGGTGACAACTACTGGAAGGAGTATGAATATTTGCACTAAAGCATCACAAGAAATCTGTACAAATGTTTACTACTGGATGTTAAATAAGAGGTTACGCATTAATGTAAAAAAATGTCAAGCACAGGCTTTAGGCTCGACTAGAAAGGTGAAGAAAATCAAAATGAATGATATTGGTAAGATCTATCTTGTAGGTGAGGCCATCAAATATGAAAAGAATGTGAGATATCTTGGCTTTACAATCGATAATAATTTAAGTTTTCAGCCGCACTTTTCGAGAATGAGATCTATTGTCCAACAAAAGATAAACTTACTCTCACGAATACGGTTGTACATTACCAAACAAGCTGCTATGTCCATCTTTAAGGCTCACATTTTATCTCTGACTGAATATGGTCTGATTGTTCATGGTCTTACAAGCCATAATAATTATCATAAATAAATTACAGAACACGTTGAATAGAGGGGTACGATTGATTGATATTGAGGTAGACCAGCCTGTGCATCAATTACTGCAAGAGTACAACATCAACACTGTAAGAATAAGAGGAAACTTGTCAATTGTAAGGCTGATGTTCATTTTCAAAGACATACAAGGTTATCAACAAATAATGCCTCGAATTACAAGATTAGCTGATGGTATCAATATTAAAGTACTAAACCCAACCTCCCAGAAACTCAGAATCTCACCAATGATGACTGGCCCAATCCTTTGGAATAAATTACCACCAAATGAAAAATGCAAATCATGGCCCAAATTGAAGAGTTTTCTAAAATCAAATGAGAACTGGCTGGCGGACTGATCCATAATTGTTGCCATCAAGCTAAAAAAAATGATATTGACATGTATTGATACGAATGATTATATAGGTGCGTACTAGGTTAACAATACCAACTCATGTTTTAATCCAACAGCGATTCATTGTATATTGAACCTCTTGATAGGGCACAAAAACCAAAAAAAAAAGAATGTTTGTTGTGATGAAACAAAAGGAAGTATTTTGACTCTCCTCATTTACAGTACTGTTAACTTAGTAAATTGGATACATATATGTCAGCTAAAAATCTAAAACAAAGAAGAATTAATTGACAACTGTGTACTCTCTCTTGTATTTTCTATTATTATTTATGCTAAATTGATGTAGTTATTGTTTGACTGAATGAAACGTATCGCGTAGCGAAATTTTCAGCAAATAAAAATGTTTAAAAAAAAAAAAAAAATGTTCCCTGATTTGTACACATCATGTAAAATATTGATGTTAATATTCCCTGAAAATTCATGTTTTCATTCCTCTTTAGTGAAGGAGCCCTATGTGCACAGATGGCGGCTAAGGTGTTCCATGAGTGTTCCATGGGTGTGGATAACTAGGCTCCAGCTACAGGTAGCCACGCGTCCACACTTGTGGACACACCTGTAACCCCATTTGACTGGACAAGCAAGGTTGTCCATTGGACGCTTCATGTAGCCGCCCTATTTTCATTTAGGAAAAAAACTGTATAACTACTGAGAATGTACACTGAATTGACACTGATTTAAAGAACATATAATTGCTATTTCTGAGGCTGATATGACCATGCTTTTATTATATGTTGATACATAAAGGATGAGCAAACATTTTTAGGGCGACAATGGCTACATAAAGCGTCCCATTACAGACTTCATAAAGCCTGCTACGGCAGGCTGATTGTACACATGTTTGGCACCGGAAATAATTAGTCATGTGACCTAACGTATATTTTCAAACATCATGATGAAAATACAGCCTGTTGCGGCTACACAAGGCTACACATAAATATGGAATCTACCTTTCCTATATGGTGAGTATCATGCAAACTTCTAACTAATTAATTTCCTTAAAGATATGGAGAATGAACGATCCAAAAATGCACATATTTTATAGTAGATACATAACAAAAAGCTGGCATGGTGTATATATGTGTAAAATGAAGGTTCAAATTGTCGCCCAAATTACCAGCATTTACACCTTTAATCTCTGTCAGTCGGGAGTGAAAATAGCGGGGACAGTCATCGTTTATTTGCGCGTCCAGAGTGGTCTAGGGGAGGGTTGGTCATGTAATATATTCCAGTCAGGTTGTTTATATGGTAACCCCCAATGGACAATAGTCACCAAATATGCTGGTTGTTTCTAGCTAGATTTAGGACCAACTTAAAATCCAGCGTTCCAAAATCCACATATTCATAATTTCATTACCTTTCATGAAAAAGTTTAAAGAACGAAGTGGATTGGAGATCAACTGAGTATCAATGTAAAAAAAAATGCTCGACCTACCCCCAAATAGGGTAATAATCCTAATGTCTCCGTTCCAGCAGTACTTTATGTAAACTTGGGGATATGTTAATGTCATTCATTTGTCCCGTCCTGGTATGTATCCATTAGTAGACTTAATATCCTACTTCCTTTCAGAGTAATCACTTCAATAACATCCAGTATAATCCTTATTTCTCCAATTAAACATCTAAAGCTCAGCTCAAAGTCAAAATAGGGTTATGTAAAAACCGATTCAAACCAGAATAGTCATACTCATTCCATGCGTAAAACCCTTCCAAATCAGAGCTCCTAATTATGTACATTGAACTGACTCATTTCATATTCCCTCTCATGAAACCTATTATAAACTATTCCACATTATGGCAGGTATATGCGCCCACCTTCACTGATGCTCCTATATGCACAGAATGAATAACAAAAATAGCTTTAGCTTTTTAAGGTGTCAAAAAGATACGAACCCACCCCCCTTCCTCACCCCTTCCATTGGCATGGCTAGCTCAATAGCTGAGCGAAAGTGTCAATAGGTGTGAAATATACCACCCACCTACAATATAGCTGTTAATAGTGGATTTGCAAAGAGATGTTTTGCACAATGCAGGGTTACATGTCAAGATAACTATAAAGTGGCTATTACATGTTCAGTTAAATTTCATGTTATTCTTGCAATTTTTATGTGAT
This sequence comes from Sthenelais limicola, assembly GCA_942159475.1. Lineage (NCBI taxonomy): Eukaryota > Metazoa > Annelida > Polychaeta > Phyllodocida > Sigalionidae > Sthenelais > Sthenelais limicola. The sequence goes on along the minus strand of OW804102.1, from coordinate 63,447,865 downwards.
GTCTTTTCAAAAAACATATCGAAAAAAAATTCGCTCCAATAACATAATAAAATGAGCTTAGAATGGGTTGGTACTTGACGGATAAAGGACAGATATTTGCTTGTGTGACTGGATAATATAAGTGACATGTGTTTTAATAAATTGTTTTATCATTATATTGCAGTGATCTGTGCCAATGCCAGGGCCTTGGCAAAATAGTAGAACAATGAGGAATGAATAGCGGTTGATAATGGTTTCATATAATATGGTCGATTTTCACAGAAGAAGAAAACAAGCCCTTTCGAATGGTATATGGGAAACAAACCTGCACCCATAGGATCATTATGAAAAGCAATGAAAAAATATGGTAATGGACGGTGACGGCGGCTGCCATGGATGGTGATGGACAAAATACTTCCCCACTTTGAAACATAGACCTTTAGATTAATAAGATATATTGGTCGATTTTTTTCTTTGTGTTTCTTTTTGTCTATTTTGTTATTGTATTGTATTTATTACATGCTCCCATGATTCTATGAGTGTTTACTGACGATTTATGTGTACATATTGATGTCAAATGAAATAAAGAGAAATACAAAACATTATCTTTATTATCTACTTTCTTCATCATATTATTTCCATGACAGCACAATTAGTTAAATACTATTACTTACAATAAAAGGCAGACAAAGGCAAAATATCTAGTTCCCATCCCCCTAAACCTAAATAAAGCTAGTTATGAATACCCCTAGCCATATTGGGTGTTCCCAGGACGACCTATGCACAGCACCCATGGACGACTACATCTAGCGTCCATGGGCGGCTACAGTTACACACCTGTAGCTGCGCAACTGGTTACGTTTGGCCAGGGTGAAAGATGGCCATGGGAGGCTACAGTAAGCCTCCTTTGGAAAGCTAACCACTGGCTTGTGCACATAGGGAGCTCCAAAACAAAAGAGGATTTTAGAAGAGAATAGAATAGAAAAACATTTCATTGAGTCAATGACTGCAGTCAAGGGAATGTCTCCGGCAATTGGGAGGTATTCTTGCCCCTTGTGCTATCTTACAGTTTCAGTTTTTAGCTGAGAACAATACTGCAGCGTTCGATGAAGGCTGTCAGCTCTCTGCTATTATGGTCATATTATACTTATTTACAGTGTTTTTGAATATGGCGTAATCTATTACAGTGGTGTCACTTGAGTAATCATCACAGTATATTTTCAATATTGTGAGCGTTCTGCACTAAGTTCTTACAAAAAATATTCATCGTTCCATATGAGGGTTGACCTGGCTAGGTTCTTAAATCTTTGTTTTTCGATGGCTAGGTGGGCCACAGTTGGCAATTTATTCCATGTGTAAGGAATCCTGTTTAGGATTGACTTTCTTACTTGTGCATTTTCCAACGTCAAAGTGGAAAGATTTGGGAGGGTGTCTAGAAGGACTCAAGAAAGGACTTTACTGAGTCTGCTCTCGCTTAAGAAGGCTTTAGAATAGCAAATATTAGAGACCGTCGGAAAAGGGACTCAATAAAGTCCAGTCTCAGGATATTTTGAGACCATCTCTATCTGACCAACTACTTGACCTGACTGCGACTAAAGCCTCTTGATCAATCTGTGGGAGCAATTAGCTGATGAGATATTTTCACTTTAATAATTATCATCCTTAACATGCAGGTAGTAAGGCTTCCTCACCTGCTGCTAGTAATAAGCTTCCTGCCCAAGGACCATTTTTTGTGAGTACATCCTTCCTACATTTTACTGACTATGAATTAGCCCATATGTGATGTGTTTAAGGAAAATAAGTCAAATTGATATTTTTCAAAGTGTTTTTTTTTCACAAGATCACATTATTGGAATGTTCTGATTTTTGGGGTACTCCATTTTAAAGGTCCTCATATGAACTACATTTAGTTACTTTACTGTTTATTGACCCACAGAATATTGGAAACTTTTTTTTTCAAAAATAGAAATATCAAACTTAAAATACTTATTAGATTATTAGACTGTTTACTATCATTGGAATCGGCTTGATCTCACTCATCTTTTCAAATATAATGGTATGTCAAAATCCCTTTTTTGCGACTTATGACTTATTTTCCTGAAATATATCACATATAAGATGTCTTAAAATGATACATTTGTCGGAAAATTGATATTATTTGAAGTGTTTTATTCACAAGATCTCATTGCTGGAATATTTTCATTTTTGGAGTGTCTAGTCCTTGTGGTTGTACCAAATGTACCAAATTTCATTACAAACTTTTTTTTCGAAAATAAAAATATTGAACTAAAAATATAAAGGCAATCCCCTTGGTCTCATCGTTTCAAATATGGTATGATCTCAAAATCTATTTTTTGCGACTTCTGACTCATTTTCCTAAGATATCACCTATATGGTTGATATTGTCAGAAAGAGTAGTAGTTAGCTTCACCTTTCCCAATAAATAAATTGAGACAACAAATACGGTTCAAAATACAGTTCAACACTATCAAACAGAATTATTAAATCAAAACAATATCATATATTTTAAAAATGTATTGACTTAGTTGATATCTCACAAAGAAGAGGCACACATTAATCCCTGCAAAATAAAATCTGAAATCGACAATTACATTATAATCTTCAAATCAAGTTTCAAACTAACTAAACATTTTGATCTAATATTTCAATCACTCCTGAAGAAGGGCAAGTCGCCCGAAAGCTCGAGAAATTTAATAAAACACAAGATCAAGTTTATTAGGCTTTCTCTGTTATTCTGTTAAAATTGGCAGCCTATGTTGAATAAAACCTTTTAGAATAAAAAAAAACATCGGAGGGGGGAGGCAGGAATCTTTGCGGGTTTAAATGCCTAGGTGGGTCAGGTTTGCACAATTGGCAGATGTACACATTTAGTAAATTCTGCTAAATAAGCCTGCAATTTGGTCAATACTAGGTAAATTCGAGTATATTCGGCATTCCATTGATTCTAGCAATCTGTTTGGTTAGGTTGAACTGCATTTTGAACTTTATTTTCGTCTAAAATTTGGGTTATTTGAGAAGATTGGCGAAGTTGAATTGTACATTTTCTGAAAACTGACCCAGATGTATCTTTCCACAAACGGACAGATGCTTCTGCCAATGTAACAAGGGATACAATATTTTCTTATTACCTTATATCTAAACGGCACATCTGAGTCAAACATAACATGAGCAAAACTTATCAAAACTTATTGTACATTTTTACTATTAATATTAATAATAGAATAAACCATGTTTACTAAATATAGATGTAAAGCAATATGCCTTAGTATACCTACTTATATATATTTTTTTAAACATTTTATTAGGCAGATTTTCACAATGTGGTATGTCTCATCTCCTATAAAGGTATTTACAACTTCAAACATACATGACGAATATAGAGACAGTTTGTTCTCAGCTGTAGGAATTTTATATTATACATGCATTGCACTGAAAACAACGTATTTAGAGTGAGTTTCGCATGGTGCGTATTTGATTAGTGATTTATGTGGGGTTGTCATGGCAACCAATCTTCTTTTTTACCAAGATTACCGCTGAAATTCAAATTTGTGTCTCGATTTTTTTCTATTTTCATGATTAAAAGCATGTAGAATAAATCTGTTAACTAACGAGTTGGTTTTAGTTGTTTAGAATATTGCAATTGTTGCTAAGCAACTCGTGCAATATTCACGCTCCTTCAACCAACTTGTTAACCTGTATATATCTCACAGGGATTCTGTCAACAGCAAACGGTCCACTTGAGATGTGACAATAGCTAATAAGCGTGTTTCTAACAGCATGCTTCACCGAATTTACTCTATTCTTGCTCTGCACATATGTGATGTGTTTCAGGAAAATGAGTCATAAGTCGCAAAAATTATATTTTTCAAAGTATTTATTTTACAAGATCACTTCATTGGAATGTTTTGATTTATGGTTGTATCAATCCATGTATCAAGTTTTAAGACATTATATATAATATATCTTTTCGTTTTAAACTTTTTTTTCAAAAATAAAAATATCAAACTTAAAATATGGAATTACTTATTTAGTCCGGCAGTGGGAGAGCTTAACCCGGAAATCCCGGATAAAGTTTTTCTCTCTCTTGATTTATCATCTATGGGGTCCCTATATCACATTCCTGTGTGATGTGAACTTCCTGACCTTGAGCAATTCGAGATATTCAAGATGGCTGCCATCGAACATGTCAAATCTGTAAACTGGCATATCTCTGCTTCTAATGGGGCTAGGAACACATTCTAGGTGTCTAAATGCATATTTCATTAGCCTACAAATGTGATACAGTCATTAAAAAAATCATTGACCCAACAATTTCCAATAAAAATTGCATTATAGCATAAAATAACTTAATTTGGCCTCAACCGATCCAGCAAATCTGTAAACAGGCTTATCTCTGCTTCCAATGGGGCTAGGAATACATTCTAGGTGTCTAAATATATGTTTTGTTAGCCTACAAATGCAATACAGTCATTAAATGAATCATTGGCACAACGGTTTCCAATGAAAATTGCATTATCGTGTAAAATAATTCAATTTGGCCCATACTAACCCAGCAAATCTAGGCATATCTCTGTTTCTAATGGGGCAAGTTATACATTCTAGATGTCTAAACATATGTTTTGTTAGCCTACAAATGCAATACAGTCATTAAATAAATCATTGGCCCAATAATTCCCAATGAAAATTGCTTTTTTGTGTAAAATAATTCAATTTGAACAGAACTCAAATTACATGTCAAATCTAAAAACAGGCACATGTATTATATAGATCCCGGCTTCTAACAGGGTTAAGAATACATTCTAAATGTCATATGTCTACAATACATTACATTTGCATAATTGAATCATTGGCCAAATATTTGTCAATGAAGATTTCATTATTGTGTAGAAGAATTTATTATTTTGCTACTAACACTAACCTCATTATGCTTTCTATTACATGCATACAATGGAAAGCATCCTCAACTTCTGAATGAATGGAAAGTATAATGTGCATGGGCATGTTTGATGGCAGTTGAGTCAACTGAGGTTTGGTAAAGACTAATCAAGTATCACCCATCACCCTCAGACTTTCAAAACTTACTCACACCTTGAGCAGAGTTTTCAAAACCTTTGTCACAATGAGTGTCAAGGGAAAAGTGGCATCATATTGTTGATTGAACATAAGGAGGATGCATCATCAAAGATTATTATTGTGACAAGCTATCCAATGGGCTAGAATCTCTATCCAGCTGGACTTGTGGACATCACAACAGGTTATGCTATTGGTTAGAAGTTCAGTCCTCTGTCTCCTCTGCTGTTGCTTAATAGTTTTCTCATCTCCACCTTCATCCATCTTTCTAATATCTTTGTTCTTCTCATTTCAAATTCCAGATTAGGGAATAAGACCAATGCCCCTGCCAGAATATTTGCTTCTTCCCCAGCATATTTAAACTAACAAGGCAAGGTAGGGCCTGAAGGTACACCAGTCATGGTTAAGCTCTTTGGTAGACCAGGTTCTCTACAGCCAGCATCAGGAAAACAGAAATTTATATCCATTTAAGAGTCAAGAAGTCTGCATGTAATGTTGAATGACAGGTTGCCTGGTGATGTCCTGCATTACCCATTTACTGACCATCACACACTCAAAACTACTGAATAAATATTGTATAAAATGATGTATTCCTGCATTTCATTTGGTTGTTCAAATTAATCAGTAATGAAATCTATCATTAATTTTACCTCAAACATGAGGCCATTGCTTTCAAATATTGACAAAATATATGAAGCAAGTTTACAGGACTGTGGTTTGTAAACAGCAACATTGCCATATGAAAACCCTCAGCCCAGGTTAATTGAAATGAATTATGCTGCTTCTGTTAATGTCTCATTGAATTTGATGTGTGGAACAGGGTAAACTCCAAGGACATTTACACTTCTTCCCAATATCTAAGGCACAGTCAACTTTGTAGAACTGATAGAAATTCCTTAAGCAATGTTCACAAGTCTGTCTGGGTACAGTGGTTCAATAGAAATGGGTAGAAATTGTCCAACAAATCTGTTCTCATCTTTGGCACTTCCTCTGTATGCTCTAATCACATCACTTTTTCCTTGGCCCACATTGTGTTTATTATTTTAACAATTCTGCTCCAGGATTGGAAACAGTTAAGTCTAAGTTTTTGCAGTCTAAGCATGCTGGGAAACAACCTATAAAAACCTGCAGGCAAATACCAAAGATTATAAGGGTTGGTTCAAGGGCCTGGTCTGTCAATATTCCTAGGAACAGGCCTGCACCTAGGTGAATGATTTTCCCTCCATTCATTCAGGAAAGTTTAGGCAACCTATTAGGCATGAGTTCCCAAAATGAGTTTTATAGGAAGTAATACATAGTATTCACATGATGTCACTCAGTCAGTGGCTATCCCCATTGGCAGCCATATTGTGTGTCTGCTTAGAGAGTGTAAGTCAGCAGATTGAAAGGCTTTTCCCATTTTGACTATTTTGCTAACCCCTGACTATATCAGCATACTTTATATTACATTTGCTAAAACTTCTGGAGGTGAAAATGGCAGCCTTGGAGCACATAATTACATCCAGCTAACATTTACAAGGGGGGATACAGAACATAGCTAGCCTAGGCAAGCACTGTGACATCAGTGAATACTATGTATAGCTCATGACACCCGGCTGTTAAGAAGTTTAGCAATATTTTTATCACATTTGAAGTGCAAGACAATGGGATGATGAACATAGACCAAATCTGACAAACATTAATGCATATAATGAATTCTTTTACACCATAATGAAACTTTCATTGACAAATATTAGGCCAATGTATGCAGATATAATGCATTTGTAGGCAAATAACATTTAGAATGTATTCCTAAACCCATTAGAAGCAGAGACCTATATATTATCTGTTAGATTTGACATATAATTTGAGTTATGGTCAAATTGAATTATTTTACACAAAAAAGCAATTTTCATTGGGAATTATTGGGCCAATGATTTATTTAATGACTGTGTTGCATTTGTAGGCTAACAAATCATACATTTAGACAACTAGAATGTATAACTAGCCCCATTTGAAGCAGAGATATGCCTAGATTTGCTGGGTTGGTATAGGTCAAATTGAATTATTTTACATTATAATGCAATTTTCCCTGGAAACTGTTGTGCCAATAATTTATTTAATGACTGTATTGCATTTGTAGGCTAACAAAAGATACATTTAGACCGCTAGAATGTATCCCTAGCCCCATTAGAAGCAGAGATAAGCCTTTTTACAGATTTGCTGAATCGGTTGAGGCCAAATTAAATTATTTTACCCTATAATGCATTTTTTATTGGAAATTGTTGGGTCAATGATTTTTTTAATGACTGTATCACATTTGTAGCCTAATGAAACATGCATTTAGACACCTAGAATGTGTTCCTAGCCCCATTAGAAGCAGAGATATGCCAGTTTACAGATTTGACATGTTCGGTGGCAGCCATCTTGAATATCTCGAATTGCTCAAGGTCAGGAAGTTCACATCACACAGGAATGTGATATAGGGACCCCATAGATGATAAATCAAGAGAGAAAAATACTTTATCCGGGATTTCCGGGTTAGGCCAAAATTTGCCTTTCCACTGCCGGACTATATTAGAATATTGGACTGTTTACTATCATTGGAATCGGCTTGATCTCTTTTCAGATATGATGATATCTCAAAATTCATATTTTGCGACTTATGACTCATTTTCCTAAAACAGATCACATATGTGATGATGTGTTTCAGGAAAATGAGTCATAAGTCACAAAATGGGTATTTTTCAAAGCAGTTTATTCATAAGATCTCTTTGTTGAACAAATCCAAATTATGGGGTGATTAATGCTGCTAGTAACATTAAAGCACGATATCCACATACACGTCGACCGTCTGCTGAGCGGTCACCGTCGGACGGTTACCCTAGCAACCGCTCGACGTGTAAGTGGATACCGCAGCCACCGTCGGGTGCTCCCGTCCGACAGTCCCTCGACGGGACACCCTCCCGTCCATATCTAAAATTTTAGATTTGGACGGGAGGGTCACCGTCCGATGGTACCCCACCAAAAAAAATTTTTTTGTTTAGATTTGTTTATGGACATAAAAAGTGTTCTTATGGTCTGAATACATTGTCTTGAAGTCTGGGAGTACTTTGGAGTACCTTAGTAAATGATTAATCGATTGAAATTGATGTAGATTAATTGGGATTAATGTACGTTAAGATAAGGTTGGCATTTAAAGGGTATTTTCTGTCCGTTTCCTATGTATTGTAACTAAATGATTTTATTTATATTAACTGGATTTATTTGCGAAACCTTTCTCATAGCCTATTGTTGTTATCAAGATTAATTTTAATTTGTTCATTTCTATCGATTAATGTATAATAATATGAATTTTTACTGAATATTTCGATTTGTGTGTGGTTTGCTGGTCCCTGATTTGGGTGAATAGTTTGGCATTAATTTTATTATTGCGACTATTTCGACTTCAAAAGTCTCCAAATAATACAGTATTTTACACCACGTTGTAGCATAATTATTTAACTTAATATTTCTTTAATCACATGGCTAACAAGGTGGTAATACAACCAAAAACTTAAAAATTAAGAAAAAGCCCTAATTATTTGGGCCCCCACATGTAGAACGGGCTGACTGTGGAATATGTAAAGGTATATCGTGGACCAACTTAAAGAAAGAACTGAAAGACAGAGCTGTCTTATGACGTGATTGGTAATTGGTATGCACTCTCAGTACACACTAATTAATTTGAAATTAACATGATTATATAGTATAGATGGAGCACTTGTGCTAGGTTTCGAAATGTATTTGCAACTGATAATACACTCAAAGTACTTGGGTTCGTTAAATATGTATGATTTTATTTTTGTGGACTGACCCGCGTATGGGTATGTATTTAGTAATGGCAAAAAAAATGTAGAAAATGATACATGTAATGGAGTATGATGTTTAAATGTGTAGTATTTGATTAATTTAATATTATTGTATCTAGACTATCTAACCTGTTCATTAATTGTCATATATTTTTTTGAGCTATGGAATCGATTCTATTATAGGAAAATACATCAACGGGCGCAGAAGTGAAAACAGAATTTTTGGGTAATAATAAATATATTCAGGCGGGAAGAAAAAACATAGCCAGGGCATGGTGGGATATAGCAGGTTTTAGAAGGGTTGGTGATATATTTAAGCCAGATGGAGATCTCGAAATAATGTCATGTCATAAGAAATAAAATGGTATAAGGTGGTCATTTCTAGACAGTAGAAAGCTTTCCCTCCCTTGGAGGCGTTTTAGATAAGATCTCATGGAGAAAACGGTCATATCTGGCATATAATAATGGACGTGCAAGTAGATACCGGGGACCGTCCACCGCCACCGTCCGCTGTGGCCACCGTCGGATGGTGGCCATGGGCGGACGGTCGACGGTTGACGGTCGTACCAATTGGACGTGTAAGTGGATACGCTATTTTACACACGTACAAAATTTCAAGGCAATGTATTAAATACTCTATATTTATGCCATTCTAAGGTCATCTTAGGGAGTATATTTAAGAACTTTATTAGTAATTATCCACCCAAAACATTAATACCTTTTTTTTTCAAAAATAAAGATATCAATTTTAATATATAGAAGCAATACTTAGATGTCCTATTGTTTAATACCATTAGAATCGGCTTGAGCTCATCTTTTCAAATATGATGTTATCTCAAAATCCATTTTTTGCCATTCATGACTCCCATCCCCATCCCCAACTCATCTTCCCATCACTTAAGGGTGGTCTCCACTGGCTGTGGTAAGCTCTGTGGTAAGCCTTGGGATGGTGCTGTGTTGTTGAGGAGTGGCGAGGTCCTGCCTACATCGTTTACTGACCATGTAGGCAGGACCTCGTCATTCCTCACCACCTACAGAACCAGCACAAACCATCGCAAGGCTTACCGCAGAGCTTACCGCAGCCAGTAGAGACCCCCGTTTACCTTGCTCACCCCCACCCCTTGTTATTATCAAATTGTCCTGGCCTAATACATTGCACCTCATAGTATGTAACCAGTAAGTACTATTTACTACTTGTCGCACTGTTTCACAGGCAGCAGTGTAGTGGGTCAGGAGGCACTACTTTGAAGCGCCTCAAAACACAGTACTAATAAGTAAAATGTGTACCATGAAGCTATAGCAATCTTATTCAATACAGTATATTATATGCACATCAAAATGCTCATTTATGCGCATGATATTTAGCTCGTTTTAGGGTAAATTTTCATTAAGTTATGAATAGTTTTTAATGATCATTCAGATGAAACGATTATCCAATTAGAGTTGCTGAGGAACCCAATAATTGACAATAATCACCAATAGAGCATCCTTAGAAAGACATCCATTTATTCATCATTTTGCCACGGACTATGGACAGTATCCACATGAGTGTAGGTGTCTATCATTCTCCCTTTGTGTGGTGTAGGTTGTGGGTTGTGGAGTTGGTAGACCCACTGGGGTAGAGTACATACATGTGTAAATGATTGGGGGTGTTTTGATTACACATCCTCTACAATTGCCCACAAATGACTACACAACCAAAATATAGAAGAATATCACCGAAAACAATTCAAGAAATATAATGGTTAATTCCAATAGTACATACTATGTCAAAATACTACATGGGTTGTGCTTTTATAAAGAGAATTAGTAATAATGACAGGCTTGCCTGTAGCGCCCTCTAGTGCTAAAATGCACAATTGCCACTATTTGGTTTTAGCGCAGAGAGGGTTTATGAATACAGGGAGGGAGAGGTGGGTGTAATGGGCGACAGGTGAGTGTGAAATGCCAGCTTTAGGTGAGTGAAGTGCCAGTTATTGTGGCTTTTCACGCCTGTGGTAACTCAATGTAGCCTAGATGCTTGAGGGTAGTTTTGTGATGCGTTTTCATGCACTGTGAAGGACACACTGGGAACATAATAATATATTGCTAAATACAATATCTCGGTGACTGCAGTATTGACAAATGCTGAATTGATTCAAAATACTATCTATTTGTTATCGACCTAATTCTTAATAATACAAGTTTGCAAATGTTCACTGTCAAATGCAAATTTATAAATGCTTATAGTTGGGAATGTGCAGTAGAAAAAAAATGGTTCAGTGCAAGGGTTATTTTCATGGTGAAAGTTTGCATAGATATCTAAGATATATAGGTATATAGGCCGTATATGTCTTTATGTAGATTTACTTATCAAATTGAAATCTATGGGGATTGACAGTGTGTGCAGTATGCAGTCGCGCACTATGCCACCCTAGGAAAGCTTGATGCTTGACCAGTGAGTGGACTGCTTTTCATTTGCTGGTTGCACTGAAGCATACACTTTACATAGGTCTATAAAGCTGTGAGGCAGAATGGGTGTGCGCATAGGGTAAGTCGCAAAATATGGATTTTGAGATACCATCATATTTAAAAAGAGGACATCAAACCTATTCTAATGATAGTAAACACTGGGACACCTAATAAGTATTTCTATATTTTAAGTTTGAAAATTTTATTATGGGTAATTACCAGTAAATTAACTAAATATACTCCATACAAACGCCTTCAAAACGCAAGGATATATTTCAGACAATTTCCTGAAATTTGTTACATGGGTTCATAAGATTATAAGTACTAAATTCCCTAAAAGTCAAAACATTTTGATAAAGAGATCTTGTGATAAATACACTTTGAACAATATCAATTTTGCGACTCATTTTCCTGGAACACCTCACATTTTTACTGTAGGTAGTCTTTGTTAATTAGTTCATTAGTAACTACAACTCAACTCCTAAGTTCTATAAAATGGCAATCCCAGGGAGAACTGGCATCATTGTTTATGTCAGAGGTGATCCACCCTTGTAATAACATCAGCAATAAAGAATTTTTTAATTTAATTTAATTGAATGTAGAATACATTATTCGCAGTGCTGGCGGTTTATTTGGATCCAATTTCATAAACTGGTATTGTTTAAGGGTCAGATTGTCAGAAAATGTACAATTGGCAGCTCTACATATTTAGGAAACTCTCCTAAATGAGGCTGAAAAATGAAGAATACCAGGTATATCTAAATATATTTGGTATCGCATTGATTCATAGTATCAGTTCTGTTATGTTAAACTGCAGTTTGAAGCTTATTCCTGTCTTAAATGTGGGTTATTTGAGAGGATTGGTGAAGGCGAATTGTACATTTTCTGAAAATATGACCCATAAGCTAAGTGAGTGTGGCTATTTTTCTTGCCACCAGGGTGCAGTCTTGTCATTCTCTGTTGATTATAGCATTTTCCACTAGATGGCGACTCCTTTTAGTTATCTCGTCGTAGACACTTTATATTTGGAATATGTCATTTTGAGATTGAATTGTGTTTTATGTTCTGTCATGCTTTTGTGGACACAGTCACCGGTGTGAGGTTTTTATCCTATTTGATTAATATGTATTGTACTTTGGAATTTTACACTGATTGTAAATATGATAGAGATATAAAAATATATTATTACTATTATTATTAGACCAGAATTGGCAGACATTACTACTATAATAACATGGAATTAGACCAGAAATGGTGGACATTACTACTTTATTAACATGTAATTAGACCAGAAATGGTGGACATTACTGCTTTATTAACATGGAATTAGACCAGAAATGGTGGACATTACTGCTTTATTAACATGGAATTAGACCAGAAATGGTGGACATTACTGCTTTATTAACATGGAATTAGACCAGAAATGGTGGACATTACTGCTTTATTAACATGGAATTAGACCAGAAATTGTGGACATTACTGCTTTATTTACATGGGGTGGAATTAGACCAGAAATGGTGGACATTACTGCTTTATTAACCTGGAATTAGACCAGAAATGGTGGATATTACTGCTTCATTAACATGGAATTAGACCAGAAATGGTGGACATTACTGCTTTATTAACATGGAATTAGACCAGAAATGGTGGACATTACTGCTTTATTAACATGGAATTAGACCAGAAATGGTGGACATTACTGCTTTATTTACATGGGGTGGAATTAGACCAGAAATGGTGGACATTACTGCTTTATTAACCTGGAATTAGACCAGAAATGGTGGATATTACTGCTTCATTAACATGGAATTAGACCAGAAATGGTGGACATTACTGCTTTATTAACATGGAATTAGACCAGAAATGGTGGACATTACTGCTTCATTAACATGTAATTAGACCAGAAATGGTGGACATTACTGCTTTATTAACATGGAATTAGACCAGAAATGGTGGACATTACTGCTTTATTAACATGGAATTAGACCAGAAATGGTGGACATTACTGCTTTATTAACATGGAATTAGACCAGAAATGGTGGACATTACTGCTTTATTAACATGGAATTAGACCAGAAATGGTGGACATTACTGCTTTATTAACATGGAATTAGACCAGAAATGGTGGACATTACTGCTTTATTAACATGGAATTAGACCAGAAATGGTGGACATTACTGCTTTATTAACATGGAATTAGACCAGAAATGGTGGACATTACTGCTTTATTAACATGGAATTAGACCAGAAATGGTGGACATTACTGCTTTATTAACATGGAATTAGACCAGAAATGGTGGATATTACTGCTTTATTAACATGGAATTAGACCAGAAATGGTGGACATTACTGCTTTATTAACATGGGGTGGAATTAGACCAGAAATGGTGGACATTACTGCTTTATTAACATGGAATTAGACCAGAAATGGTGGACATTACTGCTTTATTAACATGGAATTAGACCAGAAATGGTGGATATAACTGCTTTATTAACATGGAATTAGACCAGAAATGGTGGACATTACTGCTTTATTAACATGGGGTGGAATTAGACCAGAAATGGTGGACATTACTGCTTTATTAACATGGAATTAGACCAGAAATGGTGGACATTACTGCTTTATTAACATGGAATTAGACCAGAAATGGTGGACATTATTGCTTTATTAACATGGAATTAGACCAGAAATGGTGGACATTACTGCTTTATTAACATGGAATTAGACCAGAAATGGTGGACATTACTGCTTTATTAACCTGGAATTAGACCAGAAATGGTGGACATTACTGCTTTATTAACATGGAATTAGACCAGAAATGGTGGACATTACTGCTTTATTAACATGGAATTAGACCAGAAATGGTGGACATTACTGCTTTATTAACATGGAATTAGACCAGAAATGGTGGACATTACTGCTTTATTAACATGGAATTAGACCAGAAATGGTGGACATTACTGCTTTATTAACATGGAATTAGACCAGAAATGGTGGACATTACTGCTTTATTAACATGGGGTGGAATTAGACCAGAAATGGTGGACATTACTGCTTTATTAACATGGACTTAGACCAGAAATGGTGGACATTACTGCTTTATTAACGTGGGGTGGAATGACATGGTTGTACAGGGGGCTGAGAGGGGGCGCCACGGTTGGCTGACTAGGGGCACATGCTTTCCACAATGGAGGTCACTATGTCACCAGTATAGGTGTCAACACCCGACTGTACACCTCACTCACACATCCTAAACATGGGTCAGATTTTCAGAAAATGTACAATTGGGCAGCAGTACACATTTAGTAAATTCTGCTAAATTAGGCTCCAATTTGGTCAATACTTGGTAAATTGGAGTATATTCGGCATTGCATTGATTCTGGTAATCTCTTTGGCTTAGTGGAATTGCATTTTGAACTTTATTTTCGTCTGAAATTAGGATACTTTGAGAAGGTTGGCGAAGTTGAATTGTACAATTTCTGAAAATCCGACCCACATGTATACATCCTACACACACCTCTCACACACACACACAACTCAGAGACACCTCACACACACACACACACGCACAACTCTCACTCTTATATCCTACAAAAAGATCCTGAAGATGTGTCCTATAAAATTGTTATTAACAAAATACAAGCGTTATGCAAGGCCCCATGGTGACCCGGAAAGTGACAGAAGTTTAACATCATTGTGTGGTTAACAACAGCGTGCATGAGGTCACGTGGAGGGCAAGGTCACTGGCACCGAAACTGGAGAGAGGGAATCCCCAGACAGCAGGTCAGGCGTCAGGGGTCAGGGAATCCCCAGTCTACACCATGCGCCACCAACCAGGGCTTGTTGCATACAAACACTTACTTGAATTGAATTGGAAAATCGTTTATTTGTCAAAGCTTCACATAATTATAAGAGGTATGACTAAAGGGTTGACAGGATTCTGAACATAATCCAGCTCTTCCAGCCGTCATTATTTGGGTCAGATTTTCAGAAAATGTACAATTGGCAGTTCTAAAAATTAGGTAAATTCTGCTAAATTAGGCTGCAATATGGCCAATACTAGGTAAACTCGAGTATATTCGGCATTACATTGATTCCAGCAATCTGTTTGGTTAGGTTAAACTGTATTTTGAATTTTATTTTCACCTGAAATTTGGGTTATTTGAGAAGATTGGCGAAGTTTAATTGTACATTTTCTGAAAATCTGTCCCATTTAGTACAACAAGAGTTGCAATGTTTCTGGATGGGTAATTACCAGGAAAGTAACTAAATATACTCCAAACAAAGGCCTTCAAACCACAAGGATATATTTAATATAATGTCCTGAAATTTGTTACATGGATTTGTATGACTATAAGTTCTAAACCCGCTAAAACTCAGAACATTTCAATAAAGAGATCTTGTGAAGAAAACACTTTGAAAAATATCAATTTGGCGACTTGTGACTCATTTTCCTGTAACACCTCACATATATACATCAAACATTCACTTTTTTAGCAGTAATATTTAGCACTTATTTTGACAAGTTGCCGCACGGCGCGTAAATCTGACGAGATCAGAGATTGAGTCCTTTATTTACGCGTCCGTGTGGCAACGAGTCCTATAAGTTCATTATTATACATGCCTAGATTTGCATGTAAAACGTGCTTAATTAAAAACATGATAACATAATTTGCCATAATATCTGGTTTTCGTATAAGAGTCATACGTGCGTCGGCAACTTTGCACAACGTGCCGGTAATGTACTAGTCCATTACCGCATTGCAAGTAATGAGCGGCTGTCGGGGCCTTGGTAGTGAATGCGTGCATAATAAACAAGAATAGGGGTTTGCTATGATATAAGAGAGTAAACTACACAGAGTAAAATTAAAATAAAGACATAATGCGGACATACGCCTAACATAATATAGGCCTACAATACAGTACTTAGTACTTAGAATAGAATATAAATTGGTGTATCATACGTCTTGTTTTTTTTTGTTTTTACAAAAGACTTTATTTACTGTAACCTGCCGTCTGGGCTTCTACAATTCTAAAGACATGTATGGATAGTATGGTAGTTGGGAAAAATAAAAAATCAGCCTTTCAGCACCTCAATATACTCTGTGATACCTTCGGCTACACGCCGCCATATTTTTTTTTCCTCTTCACTATTTTTCTTAAAATCGAAGGCATATATAACAACATTACATCTCATACGAAGTTCATACATTGCAGTCAAAATATCAATGTTACCTTTGGCAAACAACTTCTGTCTATATATAAATGATTTTACCTGGAGAATAATCCAGTTTATTATTTTGGAACTTAAATTCGTGACATCGATTCCAAAAATAATCTCAATAGGTCTTATGACTATATATCTTCCTTTTCGATTAAATATTATTTTACCACTGCTGTCAATATTTAAATAGCCACATTCATAGATCCACCTAAGGATGTTTTGCCATAGCTCTTTTGTTCTCTTGCATGTTACTAAAAAGTGAATTAAATCATCTTTTTTCTTACAGTAGGAGCATGTGTCAGTTTTTATCACATCAATTTGTTTCAAATATACATTGCAAGTTAGCACGCCATGTAAGATTTTGTACTGAAAAACATGAATTCTTGCCTCCGTAGAGACCTTATAAGGCGTGGAGAAAATATCATCCCATTGGATCTTATCATATTCTTCTTTAGACAATTCTAACCTTTGTTGCCATTTCTGTAATTTTTGCCATTTTGGTTTTAATTTGGTTAGTAGCTGGTTATAAACACTCTTTGCTGTACATTCGACAATGTTTAACTCCTTTCCTGCAATTTCAAAGACCACAGAGTTTCTTAGAGTATAATTTCTCTCCCTTTTTATACAATTAATCCATTCTTTCGGAATTGCTTTCTTTAACATTTGTCTAGAAAAGCATGAGGGTCTAAATTCGAAATTAGATGCTAGTTCATTTGTAGACATCATACTACCATTTTCATTGAAAATATCTCCAATGACAGTAATTCCCTTTTGCTTCCACTCTGACCAATACAACATCTGGCCTTTGTCTTTTATATATCTATTAGCCCAGATTCTTTCTCCAAGAATTTGTTCGATACTCTCTGGCTTTAGTTTAAAATAATATTTATTCCATATTTCGAATAGTTCTTTGTAGAATTTATTAATCGCGATTGTAGGTTTGAATCTACACAAGAATATCTCATCTATATCTCTTTGGTGAAAAGCTTCTAAGACTTTAAACCACGATTTATTTCTATTCAAAAGAATTCTTCTAACCCACATTATTCTATTTGTTTGATATATTTCTCTGATTAGTCTGAGATTTAAGCCACCTTCCCCTGCTTTTTGAGCTAGGAAGTTTACACCTATGCTGTGATGGTCACTGTTGTATACAAATTTAAGTACAACTTTCTCTATCTCCTTTAACAATGTTTCATTAAAGTGGATACACGATAAAGCATGTTGAAACACCGGCAACAAAAAGACATTACAAATTAGTATTCTGCCCTTTATAGTTAAGAAGCGATTTTTCCATGCATTGATGGTTTCTTTTATCTTGTTCAACAGCTCTGAGCTGTTGATTTTGAACATTTCATCTTCATTTCTTGGATTTAAGAGGTTAATTCCAAGTATTTTCATTTGGTTAGTCCAATCGACACTGAGAAGAGTACGGTTTGTTATTGTGATATTTCCAATTATGAATCCCTTTGATTTACTTGGATTTAGCGATAGACCAGATGCTAAAGAGAAATTTTCAATAACTCTTACCGCCTGTACTAGGGAAAATTCATCTTTGACCAATAAAGTCAGATCGTCGGCAAATTGTACCAGTTTTGTTTCAATATTTGCATATTTTATACCTATTATATTCTCATTTCTTCTGATTTGTTCTGATAACTTTTCAGCGACAACTATAAAGAGGATAGAAGATATGGGATCTCCTTGTTTTACTCCTTTCTCTACATTAAACCATCTCGACGAAAAGCCATTGTTCATAAAGGTTGCTTTTGAGCCTTTTAATAAAGTTTTAACCCAAGAAATAAACATTGAATCGATACAGTGAGCTTTTAAAGCTTTTTCTATGAATGTCCAATCAATGGAATCATAAGCTTTGGAGAAATCGACCGAGGTAATTAGCCCCGATTCATCGCCATTCTCTAACCAAGAATGAATATCGTCTATTTTTCGTATAGCAGACCCGATAAAACGACCCTTAATAAAACCAAATTGATCATCATCAATGATATTCGGAATAAAAAAGGCTAATCTGTTGGCTATTACTTTAGAAATAATTTTATAATCGACATTCAAAAGAGTGATTGGCCTCCAGTTTTTTAAATACGATAAATCATTGTCTTTTTTAGGAATAACACTAATTAGACCTCTTTTCTGATTTTCTGTCATTTCTTCTTCAACTAGACATGTTTCAAGCATAGACATAAATAGATCTTTAATACAATACCAGAAAAATTGATAGAATTCAGCTCCAAATCCGTCACAACCCGGAGATTTGTGCTTTTTGAAGCTTTTTACCACCTTTTCAACCTCATCATAAGTAATTTCTCTACACAGTAGGTTGTTGTCACTTTCATCTAGACAAGTATAATGATCAGGATTTACAAACTCATTCATAACATTAACATCGGTAAAGCCTTTGCTGTACAAGTTAGCATAGAATCTCTGTCCTTCGTTAATTATGTCATCTTTTTTGTTTTTTAATTCTCCATCAACATTTAAAACATTGATAACTCTTTTCTCTGATTTGTACTTCTCTAGAGAGCAAAAATACCGTGTAGGTTTTTCACCCTCTGTCGCCCATCTTGCCTTGGACCTTAGCAGGGCACCTTCAGCTTTTTCAAGATCATATTCTCTAATTTTTTGTAGAGTTTTATTTCTTAAACTTACTTCTTCTAAGTTCATTCTACGTTTTGAATCAAGTGCTACCAAAATTCTTCTGTTCTCTTCATTTTGACTTCTCTTTTTCCTTGATCTTGTTAAGAACTTGGTGTATATCCTGGTTATCATATAATTATATGATACTTTCTGGTATGGCAAGTAGGGCGAGTAGTTTTGGTACGATATACTTCATACACTTGTCACTGTATATAATATTTTATTATTTTATGAGCTAATTGGGGACTTGCATAGCCGCCATTTTGAAACTAGATTCGCATGGAATTATGGGACTAATGGTACAGTATAAAATCTATAGAAAACATGACATGTTCAGCATGGAATAATTATCAATGGTTTAATGTCAATATCCATGGGTTATACATGTTTCCATAACACAAGTCCCCATCTTTCCAAGCATGCATTTGGTTTTCATAGATCATTTATAAAAGCTGTGATATTGGTGAGAACATTCTGGAAATTTTCGATAAAAATGTTGCCAAATATTTGTATATATCGGATTTCATCAGAATCCGCCCCAGAATGCAGTGTGATAGACATGCGCAGTAGCACATGCAACTCTCCTATTGTCCTGGCTAAGCAGCTGGTAAGGAGCTTTCCGAGGGAACCTCCTGTTCCTGATGTATTTATTCCCACTAATAACAGCTATTATGGAATGTATTTCTTGTCGCAATTTAAACAAACCCCGCCATACTCCCTCACCAAGTGATTAATATACATACTGTGATCATAAATAAAATGACTACTGTATTCTTATACTTCGACGATCAAATTTATACCAATGTATACCGTTGTAATGGTCCGATATTAACTCCCTGCGATGTAAATGTATGAATTGAAATATGCATCAGGGCAAAACGAAAATCACATGAATTTCTGAGATTGTAAATGATGCTTTTTGAATAAAAGAATCATCTAGTAGTCAGTAGTCATAACAATAAAAGTAAAAGTAATTCAGGGTTTCTTGGAAGAGCTGTGAGCGCACAGAAAGTATACTATCCTTTTTCCTGTCTATTGTAACTGTTTATTGAGGAAATAAAAGCATTTATATATATATATATATATATATATATATATATGTGGAACAAAAATCTTATGCAACAGGCCCCTGTCCGTGCGTGAGTGAGTGAAGGCGGATTGCCATGACGACCATTTCCTTGAGTCATACTGGTAAATCACTCTAGAACGGGAGATAGATCCAGTCTAGGATTTACACACAAACACTCAAGTGTCGAGAGAGAGGAGATTACGGACACATAAACAGAGGGACAAGACTGTTGTAAAAGGTAACTCATGAATTCTATACAATTTACATATCTTTATTTCCATATTTTAAACCAAGTTTGTATTCTTCCCATGTGTCTGCACACTGTAGATGGGTCAGATTTTCAAAAAAAGTACAATTGGCAGCTCTACATATTTAGGAAATTCTCCTAAATTAGGCTGAAAAATGATGAATACCGGGTATATCTGAGTATATTTGGTATCCCATTGGTTTAAAGTATCAGTTCTGTTATGTTAAACTGCATTTTGAAGCTAATTTTTGTCTTAAATGTGAGTTATTTAAGAGGATTGGTGAAGGCAAATTGTACATTTTCTGAAGATCTGACCCAGATATTAATATTCACATGGCACGGTTGAAACAAACAAGTAAGAATATATTGGTCAAACACCAGAATTACACGAAGGAATAGTATAGGTACATTTCAACTAAACATAACTTAACATTGAAAATCTCATGGCCTATTCTAACACCGTGCCAAATTTCAAAAAGGTATGACCATTTGCACGATTTGTTGAAATTCCTCCCCAGCTATAGGTCAGATTGTCTACAAATGTACAATTCACCGTCACCAATCCTCTCAGATAACCCAGATTTCAGACAAAAATGTGGGTCAAGATACAGTTCAACATAACCGAACAGGTTATATCTTATCCACTCAATACCAAATGCCTAGTGTTTATTATTTGTCTGTTTAATTTTGCAGAATTTATTAACCAAATAAAAATAATAATGCAGAGTTCTGTAAAATGAGCGTTTCTATTCTAAAGTTTACCTGACAAAATGTGAAGACATATAGATATATCTAGATGTACGAGTATTTGTAGTTTTTTATTCAGCGAGTAAATCAGTTTATAACAATTACAATTAATATACTTAATATATTAATATAATGTGCTGTTAAATATTAATAATAATAATCAATTTACAAACTATAATCTAATTTAGATTCATTTGTGATATGTTCCAGGAAAATGAGTCACAAGTCGCAAAATTGATATTTTTTAAAGTGTTTTTTCGCACTAGATCTCTTTATTGAAATGTTCTGATCTTAATCATTAGATGGAGTATATTTAGTTACTTTCCTGGTAATTACCCATCCAGAGACATTGCAAACATTTCAAAAATAAAATTATCAAACTTAAAATATAGAAATACTTATTAGGTGTCCTAGTGTTTACTATCATTAGAATCGGCTTGACCTCCTCTTTTCAAATAATTATGGTGATATCTCAAAATCCATATTTTGCGACTTATGACTGATTTTCCTGAAACGCATACATACATATGAACTTAATAATAATAATAACAAATACAGGTAAATAAATTCCCTCACCGGGATTCATGTTGGGTGGATCTTATTTAAATATTCATGTATATTTAATATTCCTATTATATACAAGGATGTCCCTGTTTGTATGTCTACTAAAGGAAATAAATGTTGTCTTTTGCCTGATTAAAAACAAAGTTGGGACAAAAATTACAGTACAGTACTTCAATCATCAAAATGTATCCTCAATGTATTTCCTTGTAACCCTTTTTTTCTTCTCGAAAAATCGCAAACGTGAAAATTTCGCGAAATAAATTATTTTTAAAAAGAAATTTGATAAAAATAATATATGGTAGGTCTCGTTGGTAGGATCGAAGAGGAGTAGATAACATCATTTAGATTATATTTGATTATATTAGATGTGTTTCTGGAAAATGAGTCATAAGTCGCAAAATTGATATTTTTCAAAGTGTTTTTTTTTTACAAGATCACATTATTGGAATGTTCTGATTCTTAGAGAGTTTATCACTTAGATTTATATCAATCAGTGTATCAAATTTCAGGACAATCTTCATAAGACATCCTTTAGTTTTAAAGGTCCACATATGGACTACATTCAGTAACTTTACTGTTTATTGACCCCCAGAAATATTGGAAACTTTTTTTTTCAAAAACGAAAATATCAAACTTAAAATCTAGAAATACTTATCAGATTATTAGACTGTTTACTATCATTGGAATCATTGGAATCTCATCTTTTCAAATCTAATGGTATCTCAAAATCTATTTTTAGCGACTTATGACTCATTTTCCTGAAACACATCACATATTAGAATACAGTAAAGTAATTGCTGATGTAATTGCTGATTTTGACAATGTACAATGTTCTTTCCTCAGACTGAGGTACAACTAGTATTGTGAAAACATTCGAGAAATAAAATATTTTTTAACAAAATATTTTTATTTCCACCACCCCGACAGAAATCAACCGTGATGACTTCCCCGCAAGAGCACGGATGGTCCAAGGATTATTTTGAACCCATCGATCCAGGAGACAAACAATCCACAGACACAACAGGCTACATTATACCAATCAACCCTGACAACGGCTACCTCAAACCCACCAACCCTGACAACGGCTACCTCAAACCCACCAACCCTGACAACGGCTACCTCAAACCCACCAACCCTGACAACGGCTACCTCAAACCCACCAACCCTGACAACGGCTACCTCAAACCCACCAAACATTACCAACATCTGCAGCACAAAAACAATGAATCACAGCAGGAAACCCAAGAAGCTGTTTATGAAGATATCAATCAGGTGCAATCACGGAAACTGCCTCCAATACCAGCCACTACAGTATATAATTATAATTATGCTCAGAGGAAGAAAAGATGTATTGCAATACTCGTGGTGGTGTTAGTGATTGTAGTGTGTTTTGCCTCTATTGGGGTGGGATTGGGTCTATATGTGACATCTCAGACAAGTGAGGCCAGTGAGAAAGTGGACCCAGTGCAGACTACGGAGGTACCGGAAGTAACGGTGACGCGGGGAGTGGGTGGGGAATCCCCCACAATGACGCGGCGGGTGGGTGGGGAATCCCCCACACCAGCTGCAGGCATGACACCGACAACATCATGTAAGTATAGAATGATATTTAGATAGAACTGAATGAGAGCTTCAAGTGTGATACAATGGCTTTTGTTTACACTTACTTTTGCATCTGTTGCATCCCAGACTTATTATGCATAGCCAAAATATATTACTAAGACACCTTTTCCCATTACAAAACAAATAGATTCATGGCACCAACTATTTCTTTATTACTCAGATCTTTTCACCCATTACAACGAGTCTTTTTACTATGATGACTCCCCTATTACCCATGACATGTGTGATCTGCTGCTATTGCACATGGCACAAATCCCATGACAGTGATCGGATCCCATGACAGTGATCAGATTTCTGACTTTTCGGTTCTTTTCCTCAACGTCATGGATAGACTGGAGGCATGGTTATACTCACCCATCCCACAAGTTCTCCCCTGACCTAGATTCGAGGTCGCTCTGAGTGTGTCAGTTGAGGGAGGACCATTCATTTTGTGTGGCTAGGGGGAGATGCAGTTCTAATCAACTGAGTTGTGCACCATCAAGTTTATATCATTTTTATTGTTTTCTCAGCCTATGCCTGAGAAAACAATTGAGTCAGTATGAAAAGTGCCAATCACTGATACTGCATCTACATCTTGATAACTTACTTGTGAGGTGTTTAAGCTTAGATGTGACATCAGGCGAGGATGCCATATCTAATCCTTTCGATCAGTCATAGATTTCACACCTAGACGTTATTGAAGGCTGATTGACAGCCTTTCTAGGTTTAGCCAAGGGAGTTGATTGGCTGTTAATTAGATGCTTCTCCAACCATGATAGGTCTGCAGAAGGCCCTCCCACCTACCACACCATCCCTCTGCCCACCACCCCCCTCACCTGCCTCAGGTGCTCAAATGGACACTGCCCAACACATTTTCTAAATTTTAAAAGTAAGTTACCAACTATTTAGCCGAGCCTAGCTTACTACTTTTTATATGACCAACTTTTTTTAACGACCAACTTATTTAACGACAATTTTTTTTTTACGACTAACTTTTTTAACGGCAATTTTTTTACGACCAACTATTTTTTTCCGACTTTTTTTTTCGACCAACTTTTTTCGTTAAAATGTAAACTTTGTAGGTAAATATTTTGCATTTTCAGTCTAAACATGCCTAAAGTGCAATAACTATAAGTTGACATCAGGCACAAATGATTGTGGCTGAGAAAATCGTTTCCAGTGGAAACGCCAAGTATATGAATTAAGTTGACACTGATTACAAAGTTAAATATGTTAACAGTTGATCAAATCGGTGCATAACTTGACAATTAGTTAACTTAGTACTTGTTTCCAGAGATATTAGATGGTTGCCATGGAAACTGATTTTATTGAAAAAGCTCAAGCATTTAATAAAATAGTAAGGACTTAGTACATAAACTTAGTCCAAACAATGTATTAGCCTCCCCTTCCTATACACGATGACCAGCATGCAGCAGACCTATCTAGGAATGACATCAGATGGTGGCTATGTGCACATTTCTGTGAGAAAAAGAAAATCCGAAATCCAAGAAAGTATCTATTTGGATATTAAGATATCCATAAGTCATGTTGAGAAGTGCCCCCTGAATGTCCATATTCTGGCAATACAAAATATTTATAATAATAATCAATCAATCCAAAGTTTTAAAAAGAATCCATGATTACTTCATTTTTTCAACACTGGCATTCGGGTCAAATTTTCAGAACATGTACAATTTAACGTCGCCAATCTTTTCAAATAACCCAAATTTCAGACAACAATAAAGTTCAAAATACAATTCAACCTAACCAAACAGATTGCTAGAATCAATGCAATGCCGAATAAATTAAGATCGTGATTTGGATTTCTTGGCGACGCATGAAACAAAACTACTTTGTTAGTCATGCGTATTTTCTAACTCTTAAAGATCAGTGATGTTAAATTTAAGGCCAATAAAAAATATTTCAAAAAGTAATTAGCCAATTTTATGTTAGAAGGATTTTACAAGGCACACGCGGACTATACTAATGGAGTCTTTTTTATCCATGATGTACTTTTTTTTGTTTTTTTAAAATATCTTTATTTCTTTATCCTGCCATCTTGGCTTCTACACTTCTAAAAGTTGCTGTCCTTTCAATGATGTTTTTATTCTGAAAAGGAAGAAAAATAACAATATTCGCAACTCCTTATATCCCTTTTAGGAAGAACTAAGAAGGTAGAAATCAATTGGTATGTGGGATCTATAAAATAGGAACTTTTGCTTTTGTATTATGATGGGATGTAACAAGGCTGTGGCTTCTCGTGAAATCCCTGGTCGAAAAGAATGAGTGACCATCGTGTACAGTAAGTCAGAAACTAATTAGTTACATCCTATTTTTATACCACATATGTTGGGACGGGGGCTGACGAGGAGTAATAGAAGAAGTTCGACAAGGAGTTTGGTCGAAACCAAGCAAAGCTGGGTTTTAATATGCCATAAACAGATACAGTAAAGCAAAAAATTATCTGTTCCTGCACGTCTGTGCGTGGCGATGCTGCAATTGAAAGTGAGTGAACAAGAACGTTTCAGGTGAACCGAGACGCAGCAACGGTTCTGATTGGTTAAGAGAACAATGGGCGCATCATAATAAACTGGATGATGGCCTGTGATTGGTTGAATAATTGTGGGCGTGGCCCAGAAGGAAAGTAACCGCCCTTGGTCCCAAATATGGGCATCGACCCGTCGATTATATATATGTTGGGACGGGGGCTGACGAGGAGTAATAGAAGAAGTTCGACAAGGAGTTTGGTCGAAACCAAGCAAAGCTGGGTTTTAATATGCCAAACAGCCAAACAACTAGGAGAACAGTTAAATATTTTCCAGGCCCGAGACCACTTTGGCCTCACTCTTCTGTAAGTCACTGGTAGAGGCTACGATGTATGATTCCACAATCGAGGATTTCCAATTTCCCCGAAGCTTGATTTCAGATAAGGGGATGCCGAGAGATGACATGAATGACGCGCCTCCGCGGCGGAAGGAATGGGTAGTGAAACCAGTGTCAATACCAGCTGACGATAACAGATCCGATAGCCTGTGAGATAGCTGATCATAAGTCAAACATCCATGGTCCACCGACGAGAAGAACTGGGCTCTAGGGGGGAGAGCTTGGGCGAACAATTTTTTGGCCCAGAACACAGCACACAGTTGCTTAGTAGTTGTCTTCTTCAGGTCGAAGATGAAGTCTTTGACGTGCCAATCTTGACAGACACACCATCATCTGAGAAAGACACATCCTGGCGACGCATCATGTGGGGTGAGATCACCACATGACTAACCCTCAGTAGAGAGCGAAACATGAAGACCAATGCGCTCCAGCACAAAATGTCAAGTTCATCATGTAAATCAAGATGGGTGTAAAGTTGAAGTAAAATTTCAGGGGTGATAGGAGGAGCAGGGGAAGGGGCCGATCCTGGCAACTTCTTGATACCCCTAAGCACAGATTTAAGTCCAGGGTGCGATAGTGTAGGGCAATCTAAGTCCAACATCCTGGCATATGAGATTACACCTGCCAAATAGGTGGTAACCGAAGCATACTTCATGGAAGAAGCTAAAAAGGCAGCAAAAGCTGACAATTTAGGCACAGTCAATGGAATTAAGGGAGAAGAGCTGTCCCGAAGAAAATTGTTGAACAGCTTCCATTGTCTCTCCCTCTGAAGTCTGGTAGCTGGGGCTAGAGACAGGTTCCTAAGTTGAGCAACCCTGCCCATCCACTTGTCAAGTCCTGTAGGAGACAAATGTCGTTATTGACACAGCATAGATCAGCAGCTAACAAATCTTTAGGAATAGAGTCATTGTCAGATAGGTATGGTAGGCGAGACAAACCATCGGCTACTACATTATGATCAGTCTTAATGTATCTTGGCGAGAGGGAGATATTAAAGATAAAACACATCCAGTACAGCTCGTACAGCCACTGCATACATTGCCTACTAGAGCTAGTACCATTCCTCAACATGGCAATGACCTGTGTGTTATCTATAAAACACAGGACATTTTTGTCTTTCAAGATAGGGGCCCATCTACGAACACCAGCCACTATCGGATACAATTCTTGAATGTTAATGTTTGTCGCCAGGTTATCTTCCATCGGGGTAGGGCACAAATGGTTTTCAAATTTAAAACAAGCTGGCATATCATAGTTTTTCCAAGTCCCGGCTATCCAATCAGGACCTAGAAAGGCTGCAAAGCCTCTAGATGAAGAATCACTCACAATAGGTAAATGGTAATCTTCCTTTACCAAGACACCCACACCGTTGAAAGCTTTAGCAAAACTGCCCCACCATTGTAGGTCTAGTCTGGCTTCATCACTAATGGTGATCCTGGTCAGTTTCTTCATTATAATCACTTTATACATGTCAAAAAATCTACGGCAAAAGGTTCGACCACCTTTAAACACAGCCGCACAGTGCGAAATGTATCCACAGAACCGTTCCAAGTCCTTCTTGGTCATGTATTTCGCACTCTTGGTGAGGTCCACAAGTTTGATGAGCTTTTTTACTTTCTCAAGGGGGAGAGAAAGAGTCATATCAGAAGTGTTGATTGTGAATCCCAGGTAGACACATGAAGTGGAGGGGGCGGTTACTTTCTTCCAGGCCACATGAAAACCCAGGAAGCGGAGACAATTCAAGACAATATCACGGCAATATCACGGTACAGTCATCATAACAATCACCAGCGACAAAAAAGTCGTCTAGAAAATTTACCACAGGAAATTTAAAAAGTTCTACAATACATGTGACAAAGAAGTTAGAAATGTGGTTAAAAATGCATGGGCCTGTCTTGAGACCAAAACAAAGTCTGTTGTCGACGTATAGGGTTTCATCACCTTCTTCACCCCACCTAAAACCACAGAATTTACGATGGTCAGGATTGATCGGTACCGCTCTGTATGCCGATTTTATGTCCACGACTGCCATGTGAGAGTCACTTGATACCATTCGAACTGCATCATCAATAGATTTGTAGGAGAATTCATTAACTAACCTACTACAATGTTCGTTCACCGACTTGCCGATGGGTCTACTGCAGTCAGTTATTGGACGGATACCACCGTCCGGCTTTGCTACGGCACCTAAGGCGTGAATACATTCCGGCGTAGAATCAGCTACCGAAATAAAGCCTTCACCCAGTTCATTTTCAACGATAGTGTCCATTTTGCATTTAACATCAGGTTCTAAGATCGATTTGTAGTTAGCACAGTCATACGGTTCAATATCTGAATCTATCACATCAAAACCGTCCAATACTCCGTGAAAAACATCAATATAGACATCAATACAGGCATATGGTAAGCAGAATAAAAGGTAAGCGAACCTACATGGTTTTAATTGTGCACGAGTACCACCTAAAATATGTATACAAGAACAACATCCACGGGCGCAAGCAGCAAAAACATCAACAATACGGCCTCGCGGTGAAACTGGACTTCTAAATAGTAATACATCATTACATACATCGGCGCCAGCACTACCAAACTCGGTAATACTCAATCTAATATCACCATAAATACCTTGTTCAGGATTTGAAGATTGTTCGAGGTCCGTCGAGAGAAATAATGGAAACAATCCACTTGCGAAGTTCGAAGAAACTTGGCATTGTTCCAATTCATCGGCCATGACAGTGTCACTCAATGTCAAGGACGGGTCAGCCGGAACCTTGGTAACCACTTCCGGGTCATAGTCACGAATGGAATCATCGCACAACAACACACCTTGGTTACACAATACACTCTCCGCATGGTCAACAATAACATCATTACATGGTATAAAAGCACTATTTATACAATTAGATTCAATATCATTAACCTGAACTTTCTCTCGAACGGCCTCATCCTATTTAGTGTGCTTCACACTCGTGCATGCCCTCGCTCCATGTTCCGAAGCTCCGCACGCCGAACACTTGTGTGGGTACTCGCAGTTCTTGACAGTGCAACCACCCTGGTTATTAAACTTGAAACAGATCCTTTCCTTCTTGGTAGACTTAGTAGATTTAGAAGGGATTTTACGGGAGTTTTCAAAAGAGTAACACCTAAGTACTTCCTCCTGTTTAACTTCCTGGAATGCGGCAAGACCAGTTTTATTGGCACGGGCCCTAACAGCGTTATCGTAAGCCAAACTAGCTTTAAGGGAATAGACTTGCGACCCTGCTTTCTGGCAAATGGTAATACAATGGCTGACGACTCCCTGGATTTCAGTTAAAGGTCTAGCATCCGTTACCAACTTGTCTACAAGTTCTAGATTTAGCAATAGCAACTGTTCAATAGATTCAATACTTTCACCTTTCTCCAGGTCTTTCTTCTGGTCGAAAGGACGACATCTGGATCTTGAGCGAGAACGATCACGGCCACGGGCCCTGGAGCTGCCTGCCCCGCCCACATTATAGATGGAACCGTCATTCGAAGGGCTACGACCCCTGTTCTTGTAAACAAAGGAGATCTCAGGCTCACTCCCAACTGATGATCCACTTGTAGACGTCTCGGCCTTGGCCTCAGTGTTGGGTTCAAGCTTCGCAAGGATATTCTTCATCATACCTTCCAACGAGCCCATCCGCGCATTCAAACTCGGATTTTCAGCATCAGTGTCTTTCTTGCAGTTCTTCCCAACCGGAGGAACATGGTCCTCCTCGCACTTGGAACAATACTTAGGACCAGCCATTCTGAATCCAACTAAAGCAGGTTAGCAAAAAATTATCTGTTCCTGCACGTCTGTGCATGGCGATGCTGCAATTGAAAGTGAGTGAACAAGAACGTTTCAGGTGAACCGAGACGCAGCAACGGTTCTGATTGGTTAAGAGAACAATGGGCGCATCATAATAAACTGGATGATTGCCTGTGATTGGTTGAATAATTGTGGGCGTGGCCCAGAAGGAAAGTAACCGCCCTTGGTCCCAAATATGGGCATCGACCCGTCGATTATATGATCTTATATTTTAAAATAAATTGAAGAAACAAAGTATTTATTTACCTCGCTTCTCTCCAATGATCCGCCATATTGTTTTTTTTATGCCAAAGCGCTAGACAAGCATATAGCTGATTGGCTAATCAACGACGGCACAGTGGCATATGACGTCACAAATGGGCGTGACGTCATGAGCGAGCGAAACGTCAACCAATAGGGAGCGTTGTTATAATCAGGCTTAAAAAACGTCATATTGTCACGCGTGGATCGATTCAACCATACATGATAGCAGGTATTCACTCATTTGCAGCGTGTACAACCCCCGATCATGGTATAAGAAGCTATTCCTCAGACCTTGCTGACGATATGAGAAGTTAAAAATTATATTATTTTGATTTTAAGAGTTCTATTTGCTCTTCTATGTCCGCCTTTAGCCTTCTCCGTATTATTTTTTCTTCCTTACCGATTGCTTTAAATGAAGGTGAATAAATGTGATGCGTTTCAGGAAAATTGGTCATAAGTCGCAAAATTGGTGTTTTTCAAAGTGTTTTTTTCACAAGATCTCTTTATTGAAATGCTTTCATTTTTGGGGTGTCTAGTCCTTGTGGTTGTATGAATACATGTACCAAAATTCAAGACTGTTCATTAATTACATCAGTGCGTTACTCAGATCATTCTATTGAGTATATTTAGCTACTTAACTGGTAATTATCCACATAAAAATATTGGAAACTTTTTTTTAAAAGTATCTGACTAAAATGATGCAATTACGTATTAGATGTCCTTAATGTTTACATTCATTGGAATCAGCTTGGTCTCATCTTTTCAAATATGATGGTATCTCAAAATCTTTTTTTTTGCGACTTATGACTCATTTTCCTGACACATATCACAAATGGTAACCGTACATCTTGATCTGAGTTCATACAACAGCATGATGTACTTAATGTTACTGCCAGTTGGTGCAGCGGTACGCACAGAAAGGCAGAGAGGATATGGGGCGGGAATGCGGAAGTTTTGCTGTGAGAAATGCCCGGGGTTTCGCATGGGTGCACACTTACACACACGGGTCAGAGTTTCAGAAAATGTACAATTGGCAGCTGTACACATTTAGTAAATTCTGCTAAATTAGGCTGCAATTTGGCCAATACTAGGTAAATTCGGGTATATTTGTCATTGCATTGATTCTAGCAATCTGTTTGACTAGGTTAAACTGTATTTTAAACTTTATTTTCGTCTGAAATGTGTGATATTTGAGAAGTTTGGCAAAGTTGAATTGTACATTTTCTGAAAGTCTGACCCACGTACATGTATCGAGGATCTTTTGTCCAGGACGGCTCGACTCGACGAAGTTTTTTTGTCTTTTTTATTCAAAATTTGTATACAGCAAGACATGACTATTTGTCAAGACCAAAGCTCACAGCTGTAATAAAATTCTGCATGGCGCTGTGTCTAGTGTAGTTTTAACTAAAGATAAAGAAGGATTGGGGCGAGAGAGCACGATTGAAGGGAGGGTAGAGGGAAAGAGTGAAGAGAGGAGAGAGGAGAGAGACAGATACAGGAGGGTGTCATGGACAGTAACTTAGTAAACCGACAAAAAGTAATGTCTGAAATGCAGGGATGTCATAATACACCATTTATTATAATGTTGTAATAGTCTCTCATTCTGATAATAGTTGTTCTCTTTATACTTTATTCATTACATATCGTTTTCGATGACTTGAAACGTACCACCTGCGTGGAATTGTTTGTCGAAATAGTATGTTTTTTTAAAAAAATACTCTCTAGGTCGGTGCGGTTTCTGCAGTGCATTCTCAATCTGAATATAATAACAAATACGGAGCCGGTAGTCAGAGGAGAGTCTTGCACTCTACGTCCAAACCCTCAGATCAGATAAGGAAGGTATGTCAGTGATTAGACGCCTACTTCGCTAATCAGTTTCCTGGGCTAGGACTCGGCATTTTAATGGGAATATAATGATATTTTGCAGTCGTTATGGTATTTATTATAATATAATATTATTATGTATGGTCTTTATCAAAATGGCGGTTTGAGGAGAGAGACTTTCCCTTCGTTTAAAGAGCAGGTTAATTTCCCTTCTCTCTGTTCCCTCTCCCTTCTTCTCTCTCCCCTCCCCCTCTTTCTCTGGGTACATATCCTGAGAAAAATGGAACGATATCTTCATTATTTTGAATATTTGACTTGCCAAATTTAACACTGGAAATGAGCTAAATAAGATGTCACTAGTTTATGTTTCAGGGACCACTCAACCTATACTTGGGTGTAATGCATACAGGTCAGATTTTCAGAAAATGTACAATTGCCAGCTGTACACATTTAGTAAATTATTCTAAATTAGGCTGCAATTTGGTCAATACTAGGTAAATTCGAGTATATTTGGTATTGCATTGATTCTAGCAATCTGTTTGGTTAGGTTGAACTGTATTATGAACTATTTTCGTCTGAAATTTGGGTTATTCGAGAGGATTGGTGAAGGTGAATTGTACATTTTCTGACAATCTGACCCATTATACATGTACTCCTCCCATCCCCAGTTGCTCGTCACATGTCCTTGAGCCACCCGGATGAGGTTTATATCTTTTTCCATTCAAGTAGGGAAATGTGGTACAATATTCCTGGTGCATTGGACTAAGCTCAAATCTTACCAATCCTTGTGGAAATAACTTTCGCATGAGCATATATGGGTCAGATCTTCAGAAAATGTACAATTGGCCTTTACCAATCCTCTCAAATAACCCACATTTAAGACAGAACTCAGCTTCAAAATGCAGTTTAACATAGCAAAACTGATACTATAAATCAATGTGACACCAAATATACTCAGATATACCCGGTATTCATTATTTATTAGCCTATTTTAGCAACATTCTTAAATGTGTAGAGCTGCCAATTGTACATTTTCTGATATGTATGATATATATGATGTGTTCCAGGAAAATGAGTCGCACGTTGCAAAATTGATATTTTTCAAAGTGTTTTATTCACAAGATCTCTTTGTAGGAATGTTCTCATCTTTGAGGTTTGTACCTTTTAAAGTCAAATAAATAAATATATCAAATTTCAAGACAGTGTCTTTAATATATGGGTCAGATTTTCAGAAAATATACAATTCACCTTCACCAATCCTCTCAAATAACCCACATTTAAGACAGAAATAAGCTTCAAAATGCAGTTTAATATAACAGAACTGATACTATAAATCAATGCGATACCAAATATACTCAGATATACCCTAAATTTATCATTTTTTAGTTGAATTTAGCAGAAATTACTAAACATGTACAGCTGCCAATTGTACATTTTCTGCAAATCTGACCCATATATACATCCATTTCTATGGTCACCCAATAGAGTAGGCTATATTTAGCTACTTTACTACTCCACCCAGAAATATTGCAAACTTATTTTTTTCGAAAATCACAATACGAAACTTAAAATCTAGAAATACTTATAAGGTGTCCTAGTGTTTACTATCATTAGAATCAGCTTGATCTCATCTTTTCAAATATCATGATATCACAAAATTCAAAAAAGTACAATTGGCAGCTGTACACATTTTGCATGCTAAATTAGGCTGGAATTTGGTCAATACTAGGTAAATCCGAGTATATTTGGCATTGCATTGATTCTAGCAATCTGTTAGATTAGGTAAAACTGTATTTTGAATTTTTTTTTCGTCTGAAATTTGGGTTATTTGAGAAGATTGCTGAAGGTGAATTGTACATTTTCTGAAATTCAGACCCACATGTGGTCTCGATTCCGGCGGAATTCCGTCCCACACATGTTGAACTACAAGTGGGTCAGACTTTCAGAAAATGTACAATTGGCAGCTGTACACATTTATTAAATTCTGTGAAATTAGGCTGAACTCTGGTCAATACTAGGTAAATTCGAGAATATAAGGTTGAACTGTATTTTGAACTTTATTTTTGTCTGAAATTTGGGTTATTTGAGAAGATTGGCGAAGTTGAATTGTACATTTCAAGAAAATCTGCCCCCTCTCTCACTCCATGTTCTGGCTTTATGTGCTGGTAACATATGTTCTACACGTCATTTGGAATTTGAAGAATAAATCGTTAAAAAAAAAAGAGTAAGCAGGTCTCTATACTATAAGCTTTAGAATGGTTTCGATCTATCTCCATGTACCAATAAGGACTTTATTATTAGGTGCTAAACATATTTATTTTGTATAAAATCGACATAGTATGACTTATATCTATTTTGAATTAATTAAAAGCCTTTTGCCTAAAGCAATTAGGCAACGCTGAGAATATCAACGTTAGTCGCTGAAATGTTTGTTTGTTTTTATTCATAAGCTCATGTACCAAGTACAACATTTTCAGCCTATATAAACATAATTAAATAATTGTGATACAATACAAATTACTTTATGAAATCGTACAAACACTAGTCAAATTAATTACGCAATTAAATCATAGTCAAATCGATGATAATGTCAGGTGTCTAGATATGTATTCTGCATAATAGGATTCATGTAAGGTAATTGAGGTATGTATATAGGGATATATAGAGGCTTTTGGATTGGCTGGAAAGGAATGAAATTGAGACTCCAGCTTTAACCAAGTTATTATATATACCATAATTCAGGCAATTCAGGCACAGAGTTCCATATACCGCTAGTGGTATATCAGATGTTCAGAACATGTACAATTCAACTTCTCATTCAGAGGCTTTATTAGCCACTGTATGTAGTATGAGCGCCAATGTTGTAGCCTATGACATTCCATATTACCTGCTAGAAAGGTATGATACACAGGCCATACCACACACACAGTAGTATTGAGTACTAATACTGTATCCTATATATATTCCATATTGCCCTCTAGAAAGGTGAAATACATAGACAAAAGTGCCTGAGGCGGATATCAGAGGTGCATATTGCCTGAGGGCTACACGATTTTAGTGAGTGCATGTAGTGCACGAGCTAAAATCGTGTAGCCCAAGGGCAATATGCAACGGAGATATCCACCAAGGGCACTTTTGTGTTTATTATACCTTTTTCCGACATTTTACGCGGAAAAAATGGTGAAAATCGATGAAAAATAGCCTAAATGTTGATCCCCTCGGCGACCCAGTGGCCCCTCACACTTCCCTCTGTTTACATATCAATGCGCGGTGATTCACTTGTGGGGTGTGAGACGTCATCGGTAAACCTGGTCCGCAGCAAAATCTAGTTCTATTTTTATTCAACTCCCACACTTAATATTACGAATATTGCTAATATTATCACATAATAATATCTCGATTCTTCTATTATAGTCCAGTAGACAAACCCCCAAATATGGAGGAAGCGTGACTTGGAGTACTACTACGTATTTTTTGCTGAAATGGATCCAGCAGGTGGTCAGGTTCAAGAAACTGATCTATGCCAAGCTGTGTGTGTGTGTGTGTTGCAGTCTTGACAGAGAAATAGAGTGGCAATGCTCTTTTCCTATCACGGAGCCCTGCACAGAAGCCCGCTACGGCCAGGCGTTCTGCCAGACTGAAGGTCTGGTGTTGGCTCCTGGTGAAGTTTGGATGATTTGGAGAAATGATGAGATGTGCCGATGATAAAGGTTGTCAAGAAGAGCAGGTAGGATCCGTACTGGTAGGGAGGAGGAGAGAGGCTGCGTATAGAGGTGTGAATTGAGGAGAGGCACCCTTGCTACCGTGATGTATTTGTGAGAGTAGATGGAAGTGAAGGCAGGATAGTTTGGAATTTTCCTATTTTTTCCCCTTTTTTCCCCCCTTTTTTCCTTTAGGAGCTTTTCCCCTTATTTCCGTTTTCCCTTTCCCCTTGTTCCCCGCCCCTGATTGAGTGGTAGAGTGATAGGGTTGTAGGTATGGGGTCTTGGAGAGGAGTTTAGTGATTATTGGGTATCCTCTGGTTGCCTGTGTGTTGATTATGGCTTGGGCCCTGAGCATGTTGGAGAGGCCGTGAACCTCTTGTTCTATTGGATCGAGTAGAGGAAGGTGAAAGTGTGAGGTGGCTCCACACTGGGTGAGGAAGTGCACCGGAAAGAACTCGGTCAAATCTTGCTGGCAAAGGACACAGGTGGGGCCTTGTGTTAGACTTGGTTGGGCGCCCACTCTGATGGCAAGTACATGTCTCCTGAGGTGCTGGGGGACAGAGTGTAGCCATTGGAGTGATTGGGCGTCATGAATTTGGCTCTGCCAGAACCATAGAGGATCAGAGTCTCTGCGCTGTTCGCTGAAGTATGAGATGATGTTATTGGCTATGAGTTTGTCGTTGATGGTCTTGGTGATAGTGGGGAGACCTATTCTTGCTGAGCCTAGGTCGGTAGCGGCTGATTTGGCTAGGTGGTCCGCCCTTTCGTTGCCTGGTATGCCTACATGGCTTGGTATCCAGGTGATGGTGATGGGGTGCTCCTTAGAGAGGAGGTGGATTGTGTCTGCTATTTGACACTTGGGGTTTTCGTGATGGGATCGTAGGATGTGGATGGAGGTGAGGGAGTCAGTGAAGACTTGGGTGATGGCGTTGCCTGATTTGATTGAGTGAGAGATGGCCTGTTTGATAGCCAGCATTTCGCAGTAGGTGATGGAGGTGTTGGGTGGAAGGGTAAGGCGCCATTCCATGTTGGTATTTGTGTAGGCTGCGCCGGCCCCTAACCCTGGTATGACTGAGCCATCTGTGTAGTAAGCGGTGGGAGAGGTGTCCAGGGTAGGATATAGGTGAAGGAGTTGTTCCTTGGACATCTCTGTCTTGGAAGAGAAATCGGGGTGGATGATGAAGGTGATTCTAGGAGGTTCCCATGGAGGGGACTTGTCCCAACAGGTGATGATTGGTTCATGATCGGTAGAGTGTCTTTTGTAGATGGCGGCAGCTCTCATTGGCCAGATGGGCTTGTGGAGGTCCTGCCGTTTTCTGAGACTCTGGGTGATGGAGGTGTGGAGGGGGTGTGACGGGTCTCTAGCAATCTTGTTGACTAGTCGGGCAGTATGCTGCTCCATTCGGAGATGGAAGGGGAGAGTGTTTGACTCAGCCAGGATGGCGTTGTTCCCGGCTCGTGTGGGCAGGAACATGGTGGCTCTGATGGATGACCTTTGTATGGTGGAGGCCTTGTCGACAGAGGACTTGCAGGCATTGAGTAGGGCGGGGGAGGCATATTCCAGGATTGAGTCTATTGTGGCCTTTCTGATGAGTTGAATGTTCTTGGGGGAGGGACCATCGGGATGAGCTGAGAGTATTTTGAGAGGGGTGAGGGCTTTGGAGCATCTTGTGGCAAGATCTGATGAGTGTTGGGTGAAACTGAGTTGGGAGTCCATGGTGACCCCCAAGAATTTGTGTTGGTATGTCCATGGGATTGGTGTGCCTCGGATGGTTAGGCGCTCTAGTGGGGGCTTGGCTCCGAAAACCATGCCTGCTGTTTTGGAGGGTTCTACATCAAAACCTATGGAGTTTAGTGCCTCTATTATGTTGTTGACCGATGATTGGGCACGTTTGATGCTCTTCCCATAGCTGGCATGGTTGAGCATTTTTAATGAAATCCGTTTCCATGGCAACCAACCATGAAAATGGGGATTTTAGAATTTTGCATATCTCTGGAAATAAAAATGATATAAACTTGATTCAAGTGACCAGACATATATGTAACCTGGTACGTGCTATCAGATGAACACCTGACCAAGGTCATTTGAGGTCAAGGTCAAGGTCATTTCAAGGTCAAACACCAAAAATTGGCATTTTTAGACATATGAAGTTGTGTTGTTACATGCTGAATGTTCCAATGTGGTTATTTTGACAAGTCAGACTCCAGCAACCTTGTACATGACATATGACAAAAACTTTGCTAGATGCATGTTGCCATGACAACAGCCTTTGATGAATTGGTACTTCTAGTGGGGCAAATAAAGTGGGTTTTTTGGGGCAATCATTCAAATGATGAGGCAAGCACCAAATTTGGCACAAATGTTTCTCATACATAACCTTTCAAACAATGCCTGTTGACCACTTGAAATTTCAAGATGGCCACAATTTTTTTCAAGATGGCCGCCATTTGAGGCCTGAAAATGCTATTTTTGCCATAGAATTGGCTACAATAGTCCGATTTGAATGATCTTGACATTGAATCATACTTTTTTACTAATGTAGTGGCCATATTTGTATTCCTGGGCCACTTGAAATTTCAAGATGGCCACCATTTTCCAAGATGGCCGCCTTTTTGCCCTGAAAATGCTATTTTTGCCATAGATTTGGCTACAATAGTCTATTTCAAACTGATTTTAACTCATTATTCTGTTTTAATTTGTATACTTTTCATTTTTGAACTCGTGAAAACGATCGACAGTTTACCGACCTCAGCAAGATCAAAACAAGTGCTAAAATCGCTCACGGTTTTGAATCAATTTATTGCCTTTTTGCAGCTTTAAGTCTTTTAAAAACACAAGTAATGCT
This sequence comes from Sthenelais limicola, assembly GCA_942159475.1. NCBI lineage: Eukaryota > Metazoa > Annelida > Polychaeta > Phyllodocida > Sigalionidae > Sthenelais > Sthenelais limicola. The sequence goes on along the minus strand of OW804102.1, from coordinate 63,409,073 downwards.
TTGGTAAAGGTATAGCTTCGATAAACATGAAAGTTGGAGTACCTAGCTTTATTATTTCGAGAGAAAATCGGGAAAACAATTGACAGTTTACTGAGCCGTACGGATCATTTCCAGATGTCAGTAGGAAAATAGCCACACAGCCACAGGCACATTCGGCTTTGGAATGTGGTTAAACCACCGATGGAATTTGTTTCTTTCAAATACCTTTATCTATGATCGATGTATATTAGGCCTATGAGTACCTTCAGCCAACATAATTATTTGAATAAAAGTAATTACGATCGGCACTATTTAAAAAAAAATGCGGGCAATATGACAAAAATGCGGGAGTATCATACCAACTCCACCAAAGGTATAATAAATGCAACATATCTAACTCTAGATACCTTGTTTCATATATAGGAGTCAGGTCTTCAGAAAATCTACAATTCACCTTCACCAATTGTCTCAAATAACCCATATTTAAGACAAAAATCAGCTTCAAAATGCAGTTTAACATAACAGAACTGATGCTTTAAATCAACTCAATACCAAATATACTCAGATGTACCCGGTATTCATCATTTTTCAGCCCAATTTAGCAGAATTTCCTAAATGGGTAGAGCTGCCAATTGTACATTTTCTGAAAATCTTACCCATATAATGCCAATATAATAATGAAGACTAGCAAATACCCATGCTACACACGGAATTAGCTAGTAGGATGGTCGGGCCCACATCCTCATTTCTCCTTGTTCCCTCTCCCACTATCTTTCTCTTTCAAGTTGTCTCTACATTAGTATCTTCATACCACAAATGGAACCCTGTTTAGATGCTTTTTTTGGTCACTGTTCAGTGTTGTGCTGTTGTTGTGTTGCCTGTCCCTATCCCTATCCCTGTCCCAATCCCTCTCCCGCTCCCTGTCCCATTCTCTCTTTCATTGTGAAGTAATTAGTGGGTGGGTTCCCCCCGCTCGACTTCAAAAACCATCACAAACAATAGTTTATGAACTGATTCAACTCTGACGATGCTCCTTTTGGTAGAAATATATCAACTCCCGTCCCGTAGTGAAGCAATGATGTGCCCGTCCATGACATCATGCTTTGGGTGACCCAGAAACCTGGTGTAGGGGCACTGATAGGTTTGTTTTCAGGCAGCGCTGGGGGCCCTGGATGGGGGTGCCCAATTGTAAACCCATTTCTAACCCCTTTCCAACACTAATATGTTAATGAAATATAGTGGAATGGTTCGGCACCATTTTTGGCAATGTGTATGTGAAATATAATGGAGATCTGGCCAGCGGTTTCAGAGAAGATAGGGGTTTAAGGCTCCAAACCCTTATTTTATTAATATAAAGATTATTGTGTTTACAGCCACCAAACTGTCATGCAGGGGCAGCACGACTGCCAGACTCACCGGTGCTGCGGGGCACATAGAGACGCTCGGTTATGGAGACAACTCAGACTGTCGCTGGATCATTACCGTTCCACAGGGCAAGGTAGGTATTTACATCTACAATACATCTTGGATCATCACCGTTCCACAGGGCAAGGTAGGTATTTACATCTACAATACATCTTGGGTCATCACCGTTCCACAGGGCAAGGTAGGTATTTACATCTACAATACATCTTGGGTCATCACCGTTCCACAGGGCAAGGTAGGTATTTACATCTACAATACATCTTGGGTCATCACCGTTCCACAGGGCAAGGTAGGCATTTACATCTACAATACTTGGGTTTTTGAACGACCGGTAGTTTATTCCACCATAGCACAGTTTAGGCACAAATTACAATATGTGATGAGTCATAAGTCACAAAAAATAGATTTTGAGATTCCACTATATTTGAAAAGATGAGATCAAGCCGATTCCAATGATAGTAAACAGTCTAATGACCCAATAAGTATTTCTATGTTTTAAGTTTGATATCTTTATTTTGGAAAAAAAAGTTTGCAATATTTCTGGGTGGTAGTAAACAGTAAAGTAACTAAATAAAGTCCATATAGTCCATTTATTTTCGTTTGAAATGTTGCCAGTCTTCTCAAATACCCCGCATTTCAGACGAAAATAAAGTTCAAAGTACAGTTCAACCTAACCAAACAGATTGCTAGAATCAATGCAATGCTGAATATACTCGAATTACCTAGTATTGACCAAATTACAGCCTAATTTAGCATACTTTACTAAATGTGCACAGCTGCCAATTGTGCATTTTCTGAAAATCTGACCCATGTAGATTCAATAGTGAATATGGCTAGGAGACACAAGTCTAGGCTCAGAACCTCACAGATCAGATAAGATTGGCATGTCAGTGATTTGGCTTTCTCAGTTTTAATCGAGAGGCTTTCCCTCAGTTTGGAGGGGCTCTTCCAACCCTGAGCCTAGACTGGAGTTACTTTCCCTCAATTTGGAGAAACTCTCTCAACTCAGAGCCTAGACTGGAGTGTCTTTCCAGTAATATATCAGTAAGATTTGTTAATTTATTTATTTATAGATTGCGTTAGTGTCGCTGAAGCAGCTGGACCTACAGAGAGCCAGTTCCCCGGGAACATGCCCAGATCGTCTTGGCTTCTACGACAGCTTCGGTCGTGCAACATACTACCTGTGTGGGACCATCAGCCAGCCACCCAGTCCACCCATCCTCTTCACTACCGGCGAGCAAACCATGATCGTCAGGCTGTCCTCGGATGAGGCGGTATCAGCACAGGGGTTTAGGGCCACCTGGACCGCAGTCAACTATGGTAAGTGCCTCGGAGTGTTATATATATATTGTAGTAGAGGGATCGGGGAGCGGGGGACGAACGATGTATAGGGTATGTTCGTCTGCCGCTCGGGGCGCTAGGGTCTCGTACTGTGAGCGAGGACGGGTCTCTGGGGGGAGGGGAAGTATAAATAGGGGTGGGAAACGGGGTAAGGGCAGTTGGAGCCCAGGCAGGGAACGCGATAGAGCCCCTTGATACTTGAAGAAATAAAGCAGCAACATCGCTAAACTGTACTTTACGACTTTGAGTCTACATTCAAAGGGGATAGACGTCAACCAGCCCTGCTGGGCATTCGTCCCAATCCAGCTCATTTAATTAACTCTTACAGAGAGCCCTGTGTGTGTGCGATCCCCACCAGGAAGGATAATAGCCTCTGCTAGGTCCCAACACTTTCCCTTATATCCTAACTTATAGTAATTGATGAACCGCGAAGAACGTGGCAGAACACAGACGAACTCAGACGAATTCAATAACAACACAACAACGTGAGAATGTCTTTCGGGTTATTTAATAGAAGTTCAGACGAACGCGACGGTGACAACAATATATATGTATATATGGGTCAGATTTTTAGAAAGTGTACAGTTCACCTTCCCCAGTCGTCTCAAATAATCTACATTTCAGATAAAAATAATGTTCAAAATACAGTTTAACCTAACCAAACACATTACTAAAATCAATGCAATGCCAAATATACTCTAACTGACTTAGTATTGACCAAATTGCAGCCTAATTAAGCAGAATTAACTAAATGTGTACAGCTGCCAATTTTCTGAAATTCTGACCCATGTATATCGTATTTTTATTCTGAATTTGTAATTCTTCACTTTTACTTCTCCCTAGCAGTCTTTCTTTATATAAAACCGAATTATCAGCGAAAAGTTGTATGACACTTCTCCACTACTTTATATAAATCATTAATATATACAACAAACAACAGCGGCCCCAAACTAGTACCCTGAGGTACGCCACAAGTTACAGGCTTTAGGGAGGATAGATTATTTCCAACCAAAACTCTGTGTTCTCTCGTTAAGATAATTAGCAAACCACATATGATAATTAGCAAACCACCTTTAAAACATTTAAAGATGTCTATAAAATATTTGAATAATCTTTAAATATTTGAAGATAATTATCTTAAAACATTTGAATAATTTTTTAACATTTGAAAATAATTATCTCAAAACATTGGAATATATCTTTAATACATTTGAATATATTTTTAAAACAATTGAATATAATTGTGATGTGTTTCAGGGAAATGAGTCATAAGTCGCAAAAAATAGATTTTGAGATACCATTATATTTGAAAAGAGGAGATCAAGCCGATTCCAATGATAGTAAATAGTCTAATAAAATAATAAGTAATTCTAGATTTTAAGTTTGATATTTTCGTTTTTGAAAAAAAAAGTTTCACATGTTTCTGGGAGTCAGTAAACAGTAAAAGTTACTAAATGTAGTCCATATGAGGACCTTTGAAACCAAAGGATATATTACCTAGATTGTCCTGAAATTGGATACATCGATTGAGATAACTATAAGTGACAGACCCTCCAAGAATCAGAAGATTCCAATAATCTGATCATGTAAAAAAACACTTTGAAAAATATCAATTCTGCGACTTATGACTCATTTTCCTGAAACACAGCACATATGTTTGAACATTTGAAGATAAATATCTTAAAACATGGGTCAGGTATGTGGTCTAATTCTAATTAATGAATTTCCTCATTCCCTCACCTATTTGTGTATCAAGTTGAATTGAAGTTTGACGTGAGGTAGTAAGGGAAATAGTAAATGTATTGGACTGTCCCCCTAGTTCTCAGTACACTTATATTTTCTTGACAGAAAGCATCTCTAACAAATATAAGTGAGTTTTTATAATAAGTCAATGTAGTTCAATGTTGTTAACAGAATGTTGGGGCACAATTATCCGCTTAATCGTCAACCAGATCTGTCTGTGCACAGAGTATGATCCTTTTGCCAGTCATTATGCTGCCACCTGTTGGAAATGACAGTTACTATAAGTGAGACTTAGCGGAGTGAACAATGAATGATTTGCAACGACTGTGAGTGAGATATCACAGAATCTTGAGTCTTAATTCACACATACCATTATATTTAAAGGAAAATATTGACCTAGTGAATATTTTTGTGTCTTTATGTTTGAAATATAATCTATATTTCACAATGAACAATCACTCATGGACTTGTTAATTATAGTCCTTAGAATGTAGAAATGCAAAGATAATTATTCATAAAAAAGTAAAAAATAAAATATATAAAAAAAAGATATTATTCAGGCGACAGTCTTCACATTTGTGATGTGTTACAGGAAAATGAGTTATAAGTCGCAAAAAATAGATTTTGAGATACCATTATATTTGAAAAGATGAGATCAAGCTGATTCCAGTGATAGTTAACAGTCTAATAATCTAATAAGTATTTCTAGATTTTAAGTTTGATATTTTCGTTTTTGAAAATAAAAACTTTCCAATATTTATGTTGGTCAATAAACAGTAAAGTAACTAAATGTAGTCCATATGAAGACCTTTAAAACGAATAAATATATTACATAGATTATTCTGAAATTTGATACATCCATTGATATATAGCTACAAGTGATAAACCCTCCAAAAATCAGAACATTCCATTCATTTTCCTGAAACACATCACATTTAATACATGTACATGTACACGAGGCTGATATGAACCATTCCGACAAGGAGTTCATGGGAAAATACATTTCCAAAAGAATCATTCTATTGCTGAGATATTAATATTACACCTGTGAAAATTGTGTCAGTAAAATGTGTCAACTTTGTTGTGTGTGTTTTCAGATGATGTTTTGTGCCGAGGCCGGAAGTTGTTAGGGGGCATGTCTGGTGAGCTCTCGTCCAATCAGGGCGCCTACACATATGTCAACAACGCATACTGCGAATGGCTCATCACCGTGCCAGAAAACCATGTATGTTTCATGCTCAATTTCATTTTTTTTTAAAGATTTTTATTGCATAGAATTTCGTGGACAAGTCCCGATATTCTCATGTGGTACAAGTAAATATTCAAAAATTATCAATATTGTTCTACCGAAACTCTAAGTTTCACTTAGTTATCTTAGTAAATAAGTAAGTATTTAACATTAATCATCCAGGAATAAAGAACAAACCCTATAATCACTTCACGTCAGAAAAAGACAATGCAGTACATTGTATACAATATATGTACAAAGGATAAATTTACCACCATTTTTTTTGTATGTCACAATTCTTGTAAAAAATATTTAGATATCTAATCTTCAAATCTTAAGAATAAGTACAATTGACCTTAACCTAGATCCTTTCAAATAACCCAAATCTAAGATAAAATGTGGTTTAAAATACAGTTCACTGTAACCGAACACATACTTTTATTCAACGTAATACCAAATATATACTGGGATATACATAGTATTTATCGTATTGTCAGCCTAGTTTAGCAGAATATACCATAATATGGGATGTGCTTCAGGAAAATGAGTCATAAGTCGCAAAATTGATATTTTTCAAAGAGATTTCTTCACAAGATCTCTTTATTGAAATGTTTTCATTCTTTTCAAATATGGCGATATCTCAAAATCCATAATTTGCGACTTGTGACCCATTTTCCTAAAATCACAAATCACGAATATACTATAGAATTGTGAATAGGGAACTTGCATTGCCGCCATGTTGAATCTTGATTCACATGGAATTATGGGACTAATGTTACAGTGTAAAACCTATAGAAAACATGCTATGTTCAGTTCTAAATGAATGATTCTCATGAGTAAACTTGTATTGATTTCTATTTTTTCAGAGGATTTCCTTGGTTCTAAATGAACTTGAGATTAGTGATGGCGATGAGCTCAAGATCTATGATGGAGCGTCGACCGATGGCACATTACTGGTGGATATCTCAGGCACGTCCCCTGCATCTCCCACACTACTGTCACAGGGCAGGAACATGTTGGTAACCTTTATAACTAATGAGATCGGTACATTGCGGGGCTTCACTGCCAGATATACAGCACTGCCAGGATTCTCATAGTCAGCCAATATTGGAGTAATGTGACTGTGGTTCTAACTACCCACTGAATACCTACCCGCCAGACATCTACCTGCCAGACATCCACACATTGAACATCTATCCCTGTACATCTCCCCACCGGACATCTATCCACCCGCCACCGGACATCTATCCACCTGCCGCCAGACATCTATCCACCCGCCGGACATCTATTCACCCGCCGCCAGACATCTATCCACCCGCCACCGGACATCTATCCACCTGCCGCCAGACATCTATCCACCCGCCGGACATCTATTCACCCGCCGCCAGACATCTATCCACCCGCCGGACATCTATTCACCCGCCGCCAGACATCTTTCCACCCGCCCGACATCTATCCACCCGCCGCCAGACATCTATCCACCCGCCAGACATCTTTCCACCCGCCCGACATCTATCCACCCGCCGCCAGACATCTATCCACCCGCCACCGGACATCTATCCACCCGCCAGACATCTATCCACCCGCCACCGGACATCTATCCACCCGCCGCCGGACATCTATCCACCCACCGCCAGACATCTATCCACCCGCCGCCGGACATCTATCCACCCGCCGCCGGACATCTATCCACCCGCCGGACATCTATCCACCCGCCAGACATCTATTCACCCGCCGCCAGACATCTATCCACCCACCGCCAGACATCTATTCACCCGCCGGACATCTATCCACCCGCCAGACATCTATCCACCCGCCGCCGGACATCTATCCACCCACCGCCAGACATCTATTCACCCGCCACCAGACATCTATCCACCCGCCGCCGGACATCTATCCACCCGCCGGACATCTATCCACCCGCCAGACATCTATCCACCTGCCGGACATCTATCCACATGCCGGACATCTATCCACCCGCCGGACATCTATCCACCCGCCGCCGGACTTCTATCCACACGCCGGACATCTATCCACCCGCCGGACATCTATCCACACGCCAGACATCTATCCACCCGCCGGACATCTATCCACACGCCGGACATCTATCCACACGCCGGACATCTATCCACCCGCCAGATTTAAAAGTCTCTTTGATATTAGAACGACTTTTCATCTCTTTGATGTTATATTATATTATGTAAGACATTTTCAACTACAATCCAACCATTATGGATTATTGGCAGTAAAGCTGCAACAATTAATGAAAGTAAATATACACCAAGTCCCTCTAACTGTATTGTAGGGGAAAGTCTTGCTGGAAAGTATAAAGGACTGTTATGATTGACTAATGAAGGGTCTAGGATATATGTATGTTGTTGAGTCCTCAACCCCGCGTAGTAGTAGATTTACCACTGTATTATAATGTTTGTACTGAATGGAATAACATAACTGTAAATATTAGATCAAACTATTTGATGACTCCAAGCAGAGGGTGAAAATTAGTCTTTTACCTTAGAAACAAAAAAGTAGTTTTATTGCCTGAACTCGGTAGACTTGTATAGAGATTTGTGGTCAATTGTAAATAATAAAGTATGTTTATGAAAATGTCAACACTGTTTATGAAAGCATGAAAACAATCTAATAGGGGATTTGCATAGCCGCCATTTTGAATCTTGATTCGCATGGAATTATGGGACTAATGGTACAGTCTAAAATAAAAAAAAACATGCCATGTTCAGCATGTTTCTATGACACAAGTCCCCATCATGCCTATGGACCGATGGTTCCGATGGCCATTCATAACAAACAGCCATCGGAACTTATACAACGGGCCAAAAGGGGATTTGCATAGCCGCCATTTTGAATCTTGATTCACATGGAATTATGAGACTAGTGGTACAGTGTAAAATCTATAGAAAACATGCCATGTTCAGCATGGAATATTCATCAATGCTCTAATGTCAATATCCATGTGTTATACGTGTTTCCATAACACAAGCCTCCATCTTTCCCATGATGCATTTGGTTTTCATCAATTATTTATACAAGCTGTGATAGTGGTGAAAACAGTGGCACATGCAAATCCCCTATTATTAAGATGTTAATGTTTGAAATCGATCTCATGCACAGGGATAATTAATAATTAATAAAATTAATTTCTCCACTTCATTATTATTATTTACCGTAGTATTTTTTCTCCCTAAAATTAGTGGAGGATTTATTTAACTCATTACTTATTTAGACAATTCATGACCTGTCGCTACCAGTTTCTGTCAATTGTTGTTATTAATCCATGACTAACTGTAGAAATGGATAGCCACAAAATGTGAAAATGTAAAGATTTTCTGTTTCTGAATGTTACTCATTGAAAATGTAAAGTTAGTCTAGTTAGTCTGGTTTCTATTATAATCGATATGTGATCCGTTTTAGGAAAATGAGTCATAAGCCGCAAAATATGGATTTTGAGATATCATATTTGAAAAGAGGAGAAAAAGGCGATTCTAATGATAATAAACTCTAGGAACCTCATAAGTATTTCTATATTTTAAGTTTAATATTTTCATTTTTGAAAAAAAAAGTTTGCAATGTTTCTGGATGGGTAATTACCAGTAAAGTAACTAAATATACTCCATACAAAGGCCTTCAAAATACAAGGATATATTTAATACAATGTCCCGAAGTTTGTTACATGGATTTATATGAAAATAAGTGATAATCCCTCTAGAAATCAGAACAATTCAATGAAGAGATATCGTAAAAAAAAAACTTTGAAAAATATAAATTTTTGCGACTTATAACTCATTTCCCTGGAACACATCACATATTACATATTACCCGGCGGAATTGCGTAGAAATTAACTAAATTGAATTATTATTACTATCATTACTATTATTATAAAGGGAATGTCTTGAATCTTGAGAAAACGATAACGAAAATGTGAATTTAATTACTTAATCTAAACAATGATTTGAAAATATGTAACCACACTGTCTTTATTAATTTCATTGTCATTATCCCATTGTATCATGATTTAAAAGGAACACCAGAAGACCTCTTAGTATGTTATACTTTGAGACCATTCCTTTTGGATACTGCATTAAAACATTTCTGTATATGTTTATTGAATAAAAGTTTATATATATATATTATTTAGTTTTTTTCCTAAACTGTGTATTTATAACTGAAACATAAGTGATAATGCTGTAAATATGACTAACACTAGTGTGAGGTGGCATGTACATCCTATATAGGTCAGATTTTCAGAAAATACCGAAACTGTCTTCCGAAGGCCTGTTTTAGTGCTTTTTATTTTTCGGGAACTTTCTAACCCGTCCCAGAAGCTAGACTCACCCAAGGGCAGCAAAGTTCAAATGGGAACATGTGTTACTTACTGAATAATTAAAAAGTTATCGCTAACCGAGGATTCAAATCGAGAGCTCTCAGCAATGGCCGCCATATCACAACAAGTAGCTGGAAAGAAGCCACTGGCTCTAAGCCACCGCTCTAAGCCAATCATATCATCCGATTCGGTCACATGACCATGTGCGCAATGACGTCATATATAGCGGCAGGTCGGGGATGCCCTCCAATCAGAAAAACAAAGCTGTTGCAGGTAGAAAATCCGGGATTATCATTTATTCCATTAAAAAGGTAACGAAATATAGATCCTTCTGCTAAAATCTTATTGTCTGCAGGCTGCAGGTCGTTGGGTTGGTGTAACCCATACGACCTGAGCAGACATACTCAAAGCAAAGTGTGGACGAGAACGGGACTCGGGAACCATGCCGTAACTGGCGTGAGCCAAGCAGCTAGAAATAGTTTAGTAATGGGGATTCCTGGGCGGTTTGGGAGGGCCGTTTTCGCGACAATGCTTCATTTGTATATATAAAAACAATATTAGGCGGTCAGAAATATAACCAAACTATTAAAACAATCCAATTCAAGGCGGTAACTTTCTGGACCGACGAATTCGGGCCCCCTGGCCAGCCAGGTAATCCTCATCCAAATTCTGAGGTACATGCAGGTTAACATAAACATTCAACACACACAAGCAAAAGTAACTTTAAGAAAACTGTGAGAAGCATCATGTTCTCCACAGATGAAACAATACGGTTAAACCCAGGTTGCTGTTACTTGAGCAACAACAGCTGAACTTGCTGTTCGGACATAAAATAGAACAGATAAATGTCAATAAAGACTAAATAATAGACTAAAAAGACCCGCGGACCACTACTGCCCACTGGGGAGGTTCAGCTGAACTGACCCACAGTGGACAGCACCTAGAGGCTAGCTCTAGAAAATACCCAATAACACCACACTTATTGGATTATTAAACTGTTTACTATCATTGGAATCGTCTTGACCTCATCTTTTCAAATATAATGATATCTCAAAATCCACTTGTGACTCATTTTCCTACAGGCTGGAAGACCTATTTGTAGAGGCACACGCCCTTTTCTGTATCATTTGATTGATGATGAATACAAATTCAATATATGGTCAGTTCTCACGAAATGGGTACACGGGGGGTATTTTTGGCTAAAATTTCAAATGCATTGAAACTTTTTGCCATTTGCACATATCATTGTACATATATTGAAGGGTTCAAAATTAAAATTGGGAACACTAATTTTGAAAACTGTGCATTTGGTGGGATATTCATTTTCTAACGTTGCCATACGAATGCTTTTAGATAGAAACATGTAGTGGTAATGAAGACCACTTTTTAGATTTCAATATTTTTGTTAATTATTCTATTTTTAAGCTAACGTTTCAACTGAAACATTGGTTGAAAATTGGATTTTTTTTTCATTTTTCTATTTTTAGGAACTACATTTGAAAATCGTATTATTATTTTGACACTTAAAATCAAAGGACATGGCCTTGTTCTATACCTTGTCAAATATTCATGATTTCTCAAAATCAATATTTTTTTATTGATTCTTATAGCAAAATGACATAGCTTTCCCATTATATTACATGTCATTGGTCTCAACTAAAATTATTCTGTACCATTATTTTGTGTTGCCACCCCACTGCTGCATCGGGGTGGCAACACCTGCTAAATTCAGTCCAAAAATAGCAGAAAAAATGTTAGATTGAAATTTAAAATTGTATGGCATGAACCTCTAAATAGATGCTTTAAAATGACTAAGTTTCATTAGATAATCTAAAATTGTTTAGGCACAGTTTTGAAATGAATGTCGTTGGGTTGGCAACATTAACACTTCCCCAACATTACCTTTTTTTAATCATTCAGTTCTCATTGAAACAGTTTTTCGAGTATGTGATTAGTCCATATTTCAATTTAAAATAGAGTTGTTGGAGATTACATTCCATGAACAAATTCTGACTAAATATTTATTTTTCATCCTTTGGCAACCACTTCAAAAGAGCGTTGGGGTGGCAACGTTAAAATTCCCCAAATCAAAAAGTGAATTTAAAGAAATTGAAAATATTTTGAAACACTATATTTGTTATGTATGAATAGCCAACAGGTGTAAGCATTATTACAGACACATATTATAATCATTTGATGTTTTTTACAATGCTGAGTAAACTTTATTTGACAAAATATATTTTTTCTCTTCAGAAAAGTGTGTAATTTAGGTAGTTTTCAGCATATAGGGCGGCCATTTTTTATTTTAGCTCTATAAAAGTATATGTCCCCTCAAAGGTCTATATAAGGTGCATCGTTTGATATAATATTTATTCATATACAAGAAAATGATTTTCATGTAGAGTCCAAAATTGCCTGTGTGCTCTTTTCGTGAGAACTGACCATATATATTTTGTTAACAATCAAGCTTTGTTGAAAACCTGAATAGATCTGGTCAAGTATACATGATGTGCATACCAGCTGACTCTTGCCTGGCCAGACATACTCTAAGGACATTAGATGCACATATGATGAATACTGCCGCAACAGCTGTGGGCCTTATGAACCAATCCATGGGGGAAATTGTCAGAAAATGTTCAATCGGCCCCACTACACATTTAGGAAGTTTTGCTAAATTAGGCTGATAAATGGTCAATTCCAAGTATATCTGAGTATATCTGGTATTGGATTGATTCAAGCAATCTGTTTACTTATGTTAAACTGTATTTTGAACCTAATTTTTGGCTTAAATTTGGGTAATTTTAGAGGATTGGTGAAGGCCAAGTGTACATTTTTTGAAGATTCAACCCAATGGAGATGTAAGAGAAGCAATGGCAGTCCTCCAGCCACCGTGTGCTACTGGACAAGTACTGTGAGGGACTCCATACTCATTAACACACAACCTGGTGTAGGATAACAACAACTGGTATGTACTATGACAGGTTCACTATTATATTTTACATTTTATATCTTATGTTCTATATTTTTTATATTAATTTTTATATTCTTTGTTTTATATTTTATATTCTATATTTTATATTTTATATTTTTATATTTTATATTTTATATTTTATATTTTATATTTTATATTTTATATTTTATATTTTATATTTTACATTTTACATCTTATATTTTATATTTTATATTTTATATTTTATATTTTATATTTTATATTTTATATTTTATATTTTATATTTTATATTTTATATTTTATATTTTATATTTTATATTTTATATTTTATATTTTATATTTTATATTTTATATTTTATATTTTATATTTTATATTTTATATTTTATATTTTATATTTTATATTTTATATTTTATATTTTATATTTTCCATTCTATATTCTATATTCTATATTCTATTTATATTTTATTTTCTATATATCATATTTCATATTTTATATTTTATATTTTAAATTTACATTTTATATTTTATACTTACTATTTATGCTAGGTGCGTTGTGGTTGCTAAATCTCCCTAATGACAGCTTAGAAACGTGTGAAATATATAGGTGTAGCCCCTTTTGCGCTACCAGGTTTAGATGCTATTCACCGCTATATTTATGTGTTTATATGCTCAAGACTTAGAGGTATTATGTACCGAGGTGGTTTCTATTCAATGTTCAAATCTCAATGGTCTGCATTAGACCTGTATGAACAAATTATAGTTTATTTACATGAGAATAGTAAATATCTAGAAACATTGGCCTTTTTGTGCCCGAAAGGTTGTGCCCAAATAAGTGCTTCTTTATTGAATAATTTTCCTGAGGAATATAGAAATTGCGATTATTTATAATGTGTAATAATGTGTAAGTGACTAATTAAGAAATCTATAACGGTTACAAATAGACAAGATGCTGTTATAGTATTGGGAACAGACAAGGCAACGCAAATAGTTGATCAACACAATACATTTTTCTCAACAAGCGACATAAATAGTTATGACATGTAATCAAATGAGATAAGAGCTTTGATGGGGGTCTTTTTGATTTTGTAATATACCCCCCGCCCCCCAGAGGTGGGGTTATATTACAATGGTATGATTCAATGATGCCATACAAGTAGGGGTCAATTTTCGATGGTACACATACAATATCATACCATATGTATACATCAGTTATGACAGAATAGTACTATACAAAAGGTGTGATTCAATGATGTACCACATTACATGCATCCCTCAGGTATGACAGAATATTGTTATACGAATGGTAGATTCAATGATACCATACATTTCTCGGCCGGTACCTGGAATGAAATGTGATGCGTAATCATTTACTATTAATCATTGAAAAATTCTCCTTAAAATCCAGATTGCCTTCCATTTCGAGCCAAACGAATATAAATTCTCTTTGTTTTTGCCTACATTCAGTGCCCCTATGCATCTAGCATTGAGTGAAACTATTTTTTAATGACTCATAATCATGAAATATAGGTCTAGGAACTCTGTTGAGGTCTCATGAGAAGTGCCCACATAGTCTGACCTTGAATAACTTTCAAAGTTGCAAACACCACACATGTAAGCTTAAAATTATTGTCAAATAATGATAAATGAATATCCGTAGTAACTGTATTTTCTACCATAAGTATCTAACATAGATGCTTGATAGTTTAAAATCTAATGGAAATAATCTGGATACATAGTATCTAAATGTTTGGTGCCCATATGTACATTAATTATGATTTGTGTAGTACAGCTTTAATTACCAATAGGGGAGTTGCATGTCTCACTGCGCATGTCTGTCACAGTGCATGCTGGGATGGATTCTGATGAAATCTGACATACAAATATTTGGCAACATTTTATTGAAAATTGCTAGAATGTTTTCATCAGTGTCATAGCTTGTATAAATGATCTATGAAAACCAAATGCATGATGGGAAAGATGGAGACTTGTGTTATGAGACACATATAACACATGGATAATGACGTTAGAGGGGATTATAATAACAAGCTATTCCCACAGCTTGGGGGATTGACTATTGGGTCAGATTTACAGAAAATGCACAATTGGCAGCTGTACACATTTTGTGAAATCTGCTAAATTAGGCTGCAATTTGGCCAATACTAGGCAAATTCGAGTATATTTAACATTGCATTGATTCCAGCAATCTGTTTGGCTAGGTTGAACTTTATTTTGAACTTAATTTTCGTCTGAAAAGTGGGTTAATTTTCGTCTGAAATGTGGGTTATTTGAAAAGATTGGCCAAGTTGAATTGTACAATTTCTGAAAATCTGACCCTATTACACTCAATTGTCTGTCCACCCTGCCCCCACAACCTATTACATACCGGCTGCTCACATCACTATATTACAATTATATAATTTCACTATATTGCCTGCCTGCACTTTAAAAAGTTAATTCATATAAAACCATTAATTTATCACATTATGTCTCCAATTTATATAATTATTTAATCAATTTTCTCATTCACTTAATTATCATTTCTCAACATTTAATTTAATTCAATTCATTCACTCTATTTAATATAAGGGGGGGGTCATTAATGATAGGACCATGCGGGAAAATGTACCAGGCAAATAGGTGTAACATTTAGCGTGACAATATTTGGGAGCTAAAACACATCCCATGTTCTTATATTAGCAGGTGTAGCTCAATAAGTGCTGACAAATGAACGCTCAATATGGTATAAAAGTCATGTCTCTATATCTCTGCATAAATTCATGGGTGGGTCACTTTTCTTCTTTTTTTTTAAATGTTTTTATTGGCCACATCTTTTTATATATTTACAAAAAATACGCATAACACCTCATGTGATACATCTTTCATGCATTGCCAAATATCGTTAAGTAACATGTATCTCACCTTTACTACCATATGCAAAAACTTTTTATATTCATATAACTAAACAAACAAACAAACACTGTCTACAACCTAATTATTAATGAAGAGGGTGTTTAACAGCAGTCAATTAAACTACATTCTACAATACAATGGTGTTTACAACAGGTAGTTCATAACACAATCAATGCAAGGGTCAATCTCAATAGGTATTTCATTCTCTTTTAATCATATGTTCATTTCATAGTGTAATTGATTTCTATACCGCTATATCCCAATTTGGCTTATACATGATCACGCAGCTAAAAAATACATTTCGACATTGAAAATCGAGCCATGGGTCACTTTTTGATGGGGACACTTTTCAATATGACACCGGCCCTGTATTTTTTTTTTTTTTTTTAATAAATTTTATTGGCGAAGTGATAATTCTCATGTATAAGCCTTATATAAGTGCCAGGGGCAAGGATGGCTGGAGAGAAATAAGTGACTGGGCGTTTCTGTGAATATGGTGGAATATGGTATATTGGAGGCTTGTGATTATTAAGACATCGTAGCTTTTCTAATATTTACAGGTGTGATTGTGAGGATTTAGCTGACTTGATGCAGACTATTCGCCCTGCAGCCCACAGGATTTAGCTGACTTGATGCAGACTATTCACCCTGCTGCAGCACACAGGATTTAGCTGACTTGATGCAGACTATTCACCCTGCTGCAGCTCACAGGATTTAGCTGACTTGATGCAGACTATTCACCCTGCTGCAGCCCACAGGATTTAGCTGACTTGATGCAGACTATTCACCCTGCTGCAGCCCACAGGATTTAGCTGACTTGATGCAGACTATTCGCCCTGCAGCCCACAGGATTTAGCTGACTTGATGCAGACTATTCACCCTGCTGCAGCTCACAGGATTTAGCTGACTTGATGCAGACTATTCACCCTGCTGCAACCCACAGGATTTAGCTGACTTGATGCAGACTATTCACCCTGCTGCAGCCCACAGGATTTAGCTGACTTGATGCAGACTATTCACCCTGCTGCAGCTCACAGGATTTAGCTGACTTGATGCAGACTATTCAGCACCTTGCGGCCAGCAGGATGTGGCCCAGACACACCAAGAGATGCATCTCTATATGTTCCCTACTCATCATAGCTTCCAGCATTTTTCGGATTCTATCTGATAACAGGGCATCTGCATACATCCAGAAGTCTGTCATTTCCAGAGGACACACAACTAAAGTAAGACCAGTTATATTGATGTGGACACTAAAATCAAACCGCAACCTGTCAGTATCATGGCAACAGGGACTTCACTACCTTAGTGACGTCACACCCTCTTGTGACATCACAAATTGTGTCTTCACAACAGATCAGTCACGTTACCTCCAAGCAGATGTGATTATTTTCCATCAGATGGATTTCCATAGAACACCCCTGCCCCAGATTCGACTTCCACATCAAAGATATGTTTTCTACAACAGAGAAGCCCCAACATATCCTCGTATTAGTAAACTTACTTCAAATAGGACATGGTCAAGAAATTTCTACAATTGGACTGCCACCTATCGTGCTGATTCAGATATTGTTGCCCCTTATGTCCAGCTTGTACGTTTAAACAATGCCAAAGAACAAGTAATAGATTCTAGCAGTATTTTAAAAGGCAAATATCCAAATAAAAAGCTCATGGCATGGTTTGTCAGCCATTGTGAGACTGCATCAAAACGTGAGGCATATGTACGTCAACTACAAACATATGCTGATGTTGATATATATGGTAAATGTGGGAAACTCTCTTGTAAACCTAAACTTGATATAGGATGCTACCGTAATGTCTCTGACCATTGGTTCTACTTGTCTTTTGAAAACTCAATCTGTACAGATTACATCACAGAGAAAGCTTTATATCCATTAAAGTCCAGTAACATGGTGCCCATTGTATTGGGGGGTGCTGATTACACTAAATACCTCCCTCCTAATTCTTATATTAATGTCATGGACTTCCCATCAGCAAGGGCACTAGTAGTATACTTGCAGCATCTAACCGAAAGACCTGACCTATATCTGAAGTTTTTTGAATGGAGGAAGACTTATACATTAAGGTATGCTCCCGATATGGTTTGTGGTGTGTGTCAGTTATTGAATGCTCCCCAACAAACATGGCAGACATACTCAAACCTGGATGGCTGGTGGCACAAGGGACAATGTGAACAGGAGGGCAACACATGGGTAGAGAGCCACCTGCAACTTTAGCTTCGATCCATCAATCAATTATAATAATAATAACACATGGGTGCGGCTGGAAGAATGTGACCATGTGGCCGCCTTTATGAATTTTTTTTTACCAACGTATACGCGTCCATTGACAGTCATGTCCGTGCTCAGAGTGAGTATACAAGCTAGTGGATGGTTGCCTGGCAACCCCGCCACCGAATTGAGGTGTCACTACACAATATATAGAAACTATAAACTATAAATATAATATAAACTATATAAGTCGATATTGAGGAGAGATGGCAATACACAACTCTGTAAGTCAAAAAGTTGTTTTTTTATTTAGTTTTTTTTTATGTAAGTCAAAGAGTTGATGGTAAATGATTTATTATCTGATCTGTGGTGAGGTGATGGATGTGGAGCCCCAGCAAATCAGGTAGCGAATCAGACAGGCCATGTGTTGTCCCTGGCTTAGCGTGTCCAGCTCGCAGGCCTATACACAGATGTGTGGAAATGGTGTGTCTGATTTGCTAGATCACTGCAGAAGGCCCGATCGTTTCTCCTAAATTCTGCTAATAATTAACACAGATTGACAACTAATAATTCAACAGATAGAACAATAAATGTTAGATTAACTTCTAATAGGTCTAGAAAGTTGGAAAAGAACAATAAATGTTAGATTAACTTCTAATAGGTCTAGAAAGCTGGAAAAACTTTTATTTGATAACAAGTTGTCTGTTTTTCGACTACACACTAAATGCATACATGTGAGCGAACATAGGAGGCCATGAGGGAGTGGCAAATTTACCACTGTCAGGCATACAAGTGAGTGAATATAGGAGGCCGTGAAGGAGCGGCAAATCAACCACTGTCAAAATGTATGCAAAACGTGGGAAAACCAAAATTAATTCTTTTCTTTCGACTGATTCATACTTTTCATTTATACAAAATATAAAGGGGTGTAATAAATGTGGAATGAATCTTGCATTTCGCTGCCTAACCCTAGATGCATAAGCGCTCGGCAACCTCCCACTCGGTTTGTTCCACCTATATATTTAATATTGGTATCAATACATGTACTCTATTCCACCTCACAGGATGCTGGAACAAGTATTAAGTTAAGTAATGATATAATCAACTATTTATCTATTTAACTTCACAATTAGTGTCAATTTAATGTAGAGTGCGTATCAATCTAAACTTTTAAAACGTTTATTACAAAAAGTATAAATTAAGTACTAGTGGTAAATGTTCTTTGGTGAGATGCATTCGTATATATATATTTTGTATGACAATTTGTCAAAAGAAACCTTAGGATGGTAAATCTGTATGTAAGTAATTAAGTACTTCGGGATGAATAAATATTGCTGATAGATCTTTTAATGATGCATAAATTGAAGATGTACCTGTATAAATATTGAAATTATGTGGTACGCCATGTATTCTACTATCTCTACTTGAGATTATTGTAATGTTTCTATTTTCCAGTAAAAGTATATAATGTATAAGTCAATATTCCCCAACTCACCTGTATGAGTTGGAGGCAGAATCAACAGAAAAAGAATCATTAACAAGGTATTTTAATATTTCTCTCTAAAAGATTTCAGGGAGACTAGGAAAACCTGATCATGCACAGATAGTGTTTGAATGATTTTGTCTTTCTTTATCCCTTTTTCTTGACTATGCATTTATCAGCTATGTAAATGTAATGTGATGTAAGATCGGAAATAAAGTTATTACATAAATACATACATACCTGCATTTCCAAAGGAAACAATTTCTCAGGATCAAATACTTGTGTCCGGTGTCAATTTATAGTTACTGCAATTTAGCTTAGACTGAAATTTGTTTTGAATGTATTAGTTCTTTTTTAAAGCATTATATTTGTAGGCTAACAAAATATACATTTAGATATCTAGAATGTATAACTAGCCCCATTAGAAGCAGAGATATGCCTAGATTTACTGGGTTGGTATGGGTCAAATTGAACTATTTTACACTATAATTCAATTTTCATTGGAAACTGTTGTGCCAATGATTTATTTAATGACTGTATTGCATTTCCAAGCTCATAAAACATACATTTAGACACCTAGAATGTATCCCTAGCCCCATTAGAAGCAGAGATATGCCTGTTTACAGATTTGCTGGATCGGTTGCGGCCAAATTAAATTATTTTACTACATAATGCAATTTTTTTTTTTTTTTTTTTTTTTCATAATGCAATTTTTATTGGAAATTGATGGGTCAATGATTTATTTAATGACTGTATCACATTTGTAGGCTATAATGAAACATGGATTTAGACACCTAGAACATATTCCTAGCCCCATTAGAAGCAGAGATATGCCAGGTTACAGATTTGACATGTTCGGGGGGGACCATCTTGAATATCTCAAATTGCTCAAGGTCAGGAACTTCACATCACGAATGTGATATAGGGACCCCATAGATGACAAATCAAGAGAGAAAAAAACTTTATCCAGGATTTCTGGGTTAGGCTCTCCCACTGCCGGACTATATGTCAAGATTTCATCCATGGTACAGTCCTTTACTACCCATACATTAGTAGACTCAGATATATAATAGGGCCTACATGGTTTACCAATATTCTGTGTTTTAGTGCATATGTGTGAGTGTTCTATACTTCCAGATGAGAAAATGTGAAGCGGTTTATATGTATACATTTATATTCATTATGATTTGTAATCATGATTCTTTTTAAATCGAATTGAACATGTTAAGCATAGTATAAGTATGGATAGAGATGTAAATGGTGTTATTCGCTTTGGTGTTTTGATGCTTTTTCTCTTATGTCTATATCATTAACCATGTGCTTAGAATTGTATATGCCTCGAAGGCAGGTATCAGAAATAAAGTCTGTTGTAAAAAAAAAAAAAGTAGACTCAGTGTTACATAACATGCTGTACTAGCTGTGAGTGTGGGCCCACTAGTTATCCATGCAACAGACCCACCATGCCGGCGTTTCATGCATGAGTGATTTTGCTATAGGCCTGACCTGTGGGTGGGGGTGGGGGGACAAGCAGTCAATTGATATGTTACAACAGATGATGTTAAAAAAATATATTCTGGGCGGCTTTACTTCTGGATTTTGTCAAGGTAGGATAGGATATAACACACATGCAATGTAAATAGAGTTTATTTGATTCACAATAGGAGAGACCTTGTTGGAGAGTAACTTCAGGTAATATAATAGTTTGGTTAGAAAGCAGGGTTGGTGTATGATACAGTGCAATGAGAACACCTCTAGGTTATGGGCGTTACAGCACTTAATAGCATAAAGTAAAGTAAGGGGAGTAAAGTTGATTGTTAGAAGAACCATAATGCTATAAATGTTAATAATAAGAATTGTACTGTTGAAAATATGTTATTGTCCAGGAATCCAGGAAGCCCTATGTTAAGTCAAAGAGGGATAATCACCCATTTTCCTTAATTTACATATTTTGTAACATATATATATGGAAAAACAACTATTACATTTAACTGATATCTGAAAGGATTGTAAGTGTAGAACATTTCACATTCAACATCACATGGTGTAATGAATATAGTTGTTCATGTTGGTAGATCACTGTTCAAAACTATGTTGAACCTGGGCTGCAATCTTTTATTTAGAAGGAATGTCCGCGATTCAATATCTGATACAGTTCTTTCACTAAATATCGCTATTTGTCTTCTTGATTTCTTTCTGTGAAATGTTCCCTCAGAATTACGAAGAAGACATTTGTAATCTTTCTCCTTGGCCTGGATATTGAGAAATGTGGTGATTTTCCTCATGGTATGAATGAGATCAGATTTGAGGCTGTCATACGTAACTGCCATGATGTCTAGCTTGGTATGGTCAAGCCATTTATTGTAGAACTTGAAGAATCTTTTGCTGTGTTTGGCTACATGGCGGGCCCACTCTATAAGACAGAGAGGGACGGTTATAACGAGAAGCAAAGTCCAAAACCTATAAAGCCTATATGGGTCAGATTTTCAGAAAATGTACAATTGGCAGCTCTATAGGGAATTTTCCTAAATTAGATTGAAATATCGTGAATACCGGGTATATCTGAGTATATTTGGTGTCCCGTTGATTTAAAGTATCAGTTCTGTTATGTTAAACTGCATTTTGAAGCTCGTTTCTGTCTTAAATGTGGGTTATTTGAGAGGATTGTTGAAGGCGAATTGTACATTTTCTGAAGATCTGACCCATATGTATACACACATAATACAGAAACCAGGAAGATCAATAATAACAAATGGATATATTTCACATTTGTGATGTGTTTCATGGAAATGAATCATAAGTCGCAAAAATGGTACTTTTTAAAGTGTTTATTTTACAAGATTACTTTATTGGAACGTTCTGATTTTTGGAGAGTTTATTACTTATATTTATATCGATCTATATTTCTCAAATTTCAGGAAAATGTATATAATGTATACTTTCGTTTTAAAAGTCCTCATTATGGACTACATTTAGTTATTTTACTGTTTATTGGCCACCAGAAATATTGGAAACTTTTTTTTTCCAAAACGAAAATATCAAACTTAAAATCTAGAAATACTTACTAGATTATTAGACTGTTTACTATCATTGGAATCGGCTTGATCTCATCTTTTCAGATATAATGATATCTCAAAATCTATTTTCTGCGACTTATGACTCATTTTCCTGAAACACATCCCATTTTGGGTTTTCCAATAGCACGATTTTATGGTTGGTGGAATATACATGAGACTGAAATAACCTTTAGTTGGCTCAAATAGTATACAATTGGAACAAACACTCACACAACACAACACCACAATGGGCTAGAATTTCATTGGACCAAATTGTGTCGGCAGACTCATTAATGGCTCAGTGTTTTCATCAACCGGGTGTGATCAGGCTTTAACTATATGTGACAGTGGAGAGACAGAACAACTGAACATCTGAATGTGTACTCAATTGTGTACTAAAAGCATTAGACATCTAGGTATTCCTCGAGTTGAGGGTATTTTATGGATTTAGCCATATACATATAACATATGGATTTATATACCAAATATAAGTTATAGGACTTACCTTTAGTTTCAAACAGAGAGTCGGGAGCCATGTTTACATGCCCAGTAGAGGTGGGTGAGTTGCGGCGGTTAAACTCAGCCAGGATTGCCTCAAATGGGTTCCTCAGGAGCAGGATTCCCCGCTTGAATCTCAATTTACCATTATCAGGAAGGCGATGCGTCTTGGTGACAATCACATCATCCCTGACATGGGTCTCTCCCTGGAATCCCCCACTCCTCAGAGCAGAGTCATTGTATACAGAGCCTGTATAGATTCCTGAATAAATGCAGATCCCAGAGAATAATCGTCCAAATCAAATATTAATGCTCACAAATAATATAATCAAATTAAATGGAGGGGAAGATGAACATTTTGTATTCTGTACTCAAGTAGGCTAGTACTGTCAGCTCGGTAACTGATCTATGGTAACGGTAGGAAGAACTGAATCTACCATTTTTGTCATCCTCCTGCATAAGTAAAAGATTTACAACATAAAGTATTATTCAGTTTTAAAAAAAATGAAAATACATCTTATAAGGACTTCATTGAGAATTGAGAATTGAGAATCTATGCAAAATATTCAACTGTCTTACAGGTTAGATGCCTTATGCCTTCAATTGTCAGCTTCATTTGGCTTGACCTCATTATAGTATAAAATTATGGAGATGGTCAAGAAAACCAATGTCCATGAAGCCTCGGGGATACCACACTTACCAACAAGGATTCTAAAACCCCTCCTTCTCTCCCTTGGTGCGCAATTGATGTATCTGTTCAACCTTTCTATAGGACACTACGAAGATGATACTGAAATTCTTTAAGAAGGCTATAGTCACACCCATATACAAAGATGGTTCTAAACTAGACCCCAGTAATTATCGGCCTATCTCTGTGATAACATTCCCCAGAAAATTGTTTGAGGTCCAAGGTCAACTTCATGATTATTTCGAGAATTTCGAATTGCTATACCAAAACCAGTTTGGGTTTAGAAAAGGAGTATCACTAAATGATGCCCACTATACTCTATTCTCTGATGCATATCAAAGTCTTAACAAAAACTAACAAGAAATTTTGGCTGTGACCAAGGATACAACAGTTTCCCCGAATCCCTTAATTCGATTAGAGGCAAAGTCCTAAATAACCCACAGACATCTTCAGTTCGATCTCCTCTTTGCTCCCCACTCCAGGCGGGAAAAAGCGTTGTCAAGGATGCATTACTAACGTGCAAATTAGAAGCGCTGCCAGGTCAAAGTAGGCCTACATTATTGCGTCGTCGCCGGCATCAGCATCAATATACAGTAGGGTTAGCTTCATATCTTCCTTATTTACATACAAATGTTGATAAAATTAAATACATGGGGGTAGAAAAGCATGCTCTTTTACAATTTTAACACAATGGCAATGTATTTCGAGTAGAAATAGCGTTTTTTATTACTTCATGGGAGCTTAATTTACCCCCGATATGTCGGATCTGTGAAGCCTAGGCTGATATCACTTATCAGAAGTTAGAACTGGAAATGTTCAATCACGCTGAAAAAATTGGTTAAATTTTTTATCAGTGATACAACAGTAGGACTACAGCTTCCCTCATATCTTCCTTCTTTCTGCATTTCAACATCTTGCTAATGTATTTTGAATAGAAATAGCGTTTTTTATTACTTCTCCAGAGCGTAATTCCCCGACGATGTGCCTGCCACAACCCAATACGGTAGATCAATAGGGCGGTCTTCAGAAAAATGTACAATCGTCGGCTCTACACATTTAGTAAATCTTGTTAATTTACTATAAAAAATGAAAAATACTAGTTATAATAGAGTATATTTGATTGAACGAATCTGCTAGGTTATGTAAAACTGTATTTTGAATCTCATTTCTTTCTCAAATCTGAGAGGAATTGTGCAGGCGAATTGTACATTTTCTTACAGCCTGACTCAATAATGTAGGCCTACTTTGGCGATCTTTTTGTTTACTTAGGCCTACTGAAAGGTTTCGCTCATATATGCTTTATTTTAAAGACTGACCTTGGTTTAAACACATATTTAGGGGTAGAAAAGCATGCTCTTTCTGAATTTCATGTTTTGGGTAATTTATGTCGTGTAGAAATAGCGAATTTTTATCAATTTTCGGGACCGTAAAATCATGTGAAATTCAGGTGGCAGGATGCTGAGTTGTGTTTTCTATTTATACCCTGAACGCCGACGTTGCTACAGCAGGCAAATACTGGAACCTATATAAGGTTTCCCAGTACGAGCGCCTTCGGCGCTCGTACCGCCTTCGGCGGGGAAATCCTTAAAAAACACTAGCATATTGACCTTAAAAGAGCATTTGATATGGTACACCATGAGAGACTTATAAATGAACTCAAACAAATTGGGGTCGGGGAAGGTTCCATAATTACTTGACAGACAGGGTACAAGCTGTAACGGTCAAAATCACTGTTCGGATCAACAGAAGGTAATGTGTGGTGTCCCCCAGGGGACTTCTTTGGGGCCACTGCTGTTCCAGGTATACATCAATGATTTATACAAGTGGGTGAAAGACTCAGAAACTATACTTTTTGCCGATGACACTGTCCTTTATAACTCAGGTAAAAACGCTACTACTGGGAGTGATAATAGACAAGAAGCTCAGCTTTAAGCAACATATAGAGGCAAGAGTGAGATCTGCTAGAGATAAAGTATGTAAATTGGCCCATTTGAGGCAATCAACAGCCGATAATATGTTGCTAACCATTTAAGGAGTGGCCATGAGACCCCTTCTAGAGTTTGGTGATATGCTTTATAATGGGGGGAATAGGGCAGATTTTAGGAAACTGCCGACAGTACACAATGCTGCAGTAAGGCTGACTAAAGGCTGAGGCAGAATGGTTAATTCAGACCAAGTCCACATAGATCTAAACTGTTGTATAGAGCATACAGGATTGTGTAAGTGTATGTCGCCTACCAGTTATCTCCTGAATGAGATGTCTGAGCCATGTGTTGCCAGAGCCTGGGTAGGAGGCTAGCGCTACCGCACGCAGGTTTGATCCAAAGTGTAGAGATCGGCAGTGCTCTTGCCTCCTACCCTTCCTGTCACCATCTGTCCTTCTCCCATCCTCCCTCTCACCCTTCTTGCTACCCCTGGCTACCTGTACCAAATGCTTCTTTTTCACTTCAACAGATGATGCATTCTTTTTTTTCTGTGGTACAACATGTACATCCTTGGTTTTGGTTTTGTCATGAACTTTAGGAAGAATTTTGGCCTTGCCTGCTGCAACAAGCTTTTCAGGTTGATCATTTATCAGGATTGAGTCACTCGATGACTCACGGGTAAGTTTAGATCCTTGGTATGGGAGGTCTTTGTGAAATGTGTTTAAGAAGTGACCGACTCTCTGCTTCACGTTTTTCACTTCTTGGTCCAGTTCTTCCTGGGAATCCAGTACAACAGCTGAACTATACTGTACCTCAACCCCCAACTGACCTGTGTCCAAGTGTGATCCCCATGAGTTACCTCCCTGATTATAATGTTTCAGTTCTAATTTATGCATTGATGCAACTCCTTTGTCAATGTTAGTTGTTTTCATGATGCCCAGCATTGTGAAAGCGAATACTATCACGCATACAAACAGCAATGTCTTCACACGCCATCCAGACCTAAAATCCATCCTGAATAGAAATAATTATCATGTATACAACCAACATTAGTGAATTGTATAAAAGTAGTAGATATTCAAAAGACAGTATTTGGATGAGAATTGGACTCATTTGTAAATTAATGGTAATTCCTATGAATTGTAAATTAATGGCAATTCCTATGATGTAAATTAATGGTAATTCCTATGATGACTCATTTGTGATTTGTTTTAAGAAAATGAGTCATAAGTCGCAAAATTGATATTTTTCTTAGTGTGTTTTCCACAAGATCTCTTTATTGAAATGTTCTGATTCTTATGGGGTTCAGCACTTATAGTCATATAAATCCATGTAACAAATTTCAGGACATTATATTAAATATATCCCTGCGTTTTGAAAGCCTTTGTATGGAATATATTTAATTACTTTACTGGTAATTCCCCATCCAGAAACATTGCAAACTTTTTTTTTCCTCAAAAAAAATATCAAACTTAAAATATAGAAATACTTCTTAAATATCCTTCATGTTTACTATCACTGGAATCGGCTTGATCTCATCTTTTCAAATATGGTGATATCTCAAAATCCATATTTTGCGACTTATGACTCATTTTCCTAAAACGGATCACATTTTGTAAATTCCTATCCATTCAAGGGACTACCATCCCCACACTCATACAAAGCTTCAAGTACATATCTGTCAATACATTATGACGTTATTGTGAACGCATTTAATTATTGGCCACCCTTATATACCTACATGAAGTATTTAGTCCCTGAATAGATGACAAATTAATGGCGCTGGATTCTACACCATCTCTGTCATTAACTTCTCCGGATAGGGTCTGAGTATGTTCCTGCAAGATAAGCCATTTTTATCATCATTTTATTTTATTATCATTTGTGTATATCAGCAGTTGAAGTGAAAGTGAAACAATTGTGGGTAATTGAATACTAGTTAAGCTGATGTTGCTAACCACTGGATTGCGAATAGAACTGTGATATCAAGGTCAGTTTTAATCTAATGATGCCATTGAAAATATTCTGGCTTGGTTGCTTAGCAATGAGCTATTTCCATAGTTACCAATGCAATTCTAAACAGCAACATCCCCTTATGTCAATCTGATTCCCTTTCAGCCAAAAGATTTCACCTAATTCGAATGAATAAGAGAAAATAAACAAATGGCTATTTCGACCAATTTGACAACATTTGTGCCCCTATGTGTCTCACTCCCTCAAGATAAGTTCTCGTAATACACCTCACGACCATTTGTGAGACAGCAACATTAAATCACTAGAATCCGTCCACATCGTTGAATGGGTTATGATGAAATAAAGGATGGCCACAGCGCCGTGGGAGCACGTCTGTACACCATGGGACCAATGTCAATGACCTGTGCAATAACTACTTATGCAAAAGTAATATCCAAACATTTCCCATTGTGACCATATTTAATTATGCAAGTTATGGCCAACAAGCAGCTGTGTTCATTTTCTCTATCTCTGTATCACAATACATTAGACACCCATGCATTAACACCTATGAGAAATTGTGCAACCAGGCAGAAAAGTGGAACATAAAAACAATTGATTTCCATTACAAAACTGTATGTGAGGATTAAACTTTTTCTTCAAAAATAACCAAAAATATACCTTTCCACTGGTGAATCGACCTAATTATATAAGGCACATGTGTCCAATCATTAGAAATCATTTAAAACACCAATCCAACATAATTTGGTAGTATAAAGAGCTATTTCTGATGATGTGGTTTGGTTTTTTCCAAAATCCTGTAAAACATGGTAAAATCAATTCGCATATTTCCTGCCTTTATTTGCATGATTAGCATAAGATGATGAAACACTTATCTTTCTAGTTGAGCTAGAGTGCCAAACCGATACAACAAAGGGATTGTTAACATAAAAATGTGTAAGTTGGAAATTTTGGGTAAATTCTCACGTAAGGGGACCTGATTTAAAGCCTGTTTCTCCATAACCTGGAGAACGAGATTTATGTTTCAGACCACAATTAATGATTACCACTGATGGTTATATATGTAGAGAAGGGTGTACAAAATAATGGAACGGGTTCTATGCATATTAAGTATGTGAAATTATTTGCAATGGAAATGATAATGCAAATCATGAAATTCATGTAAAATGATCAAAACCCAATTTGAATATTAAAAGGCCAATTTTTCTTACAGTTAGGTAAATAATTTATATTAAGGGGCTCGGGATTCAATACGACCGGGTGTCAACAAGCGAAGCGGTGGAAGTTTCCTCCGTTGTCACTCAGCAATCTTAATTATTTCCTTTTGGAATTTCGTGATACCTAGGGCAACCATGCAAATCAGGCAGTCACTGATAATAGGCTCCGTGACGTTATGGCAGGTTATGGACGTCACCATGGCGGAGTATCTCCTCAATACCTTCATAGGAAGTGTGGGCTCAGGGAATTCCACATTTTACAAGCTTTCAAAAGATGGTACTGTGCGCTTGGCATTAGACAGTGATGGAGATGCAGACTTGTATGTCTCTGATAAGACGTTAAAACCGGATTACCGCACCTATGAACTTCAATCTGTGACTTGCGGGACTGACGAGGTGGAAATACCTGTGAGTTTCCAACGGCCTGTTGGCGTAACTGTATATGGTCATCCTTCCCACGACGTTACTAATTTCCGCCTTTGTGTTTATGTGGACGGAGTACCCAGTCAACAAAGCAGTTATATAACGCCACCTCAGTCTTCATCTTCCTCATCTCACCACCACACTCATTCACACAAAGGGGCCCTCCCGGCTGGCAAAGATGAAGAAGAATCAATACTATGGACTATCTTTGTTGGAATTCTTAAAATCATTTTTGATATCCTCATGTGAGGTCATGAAATTTAGAAATGTATTGTTCATTTTAATTTCTGTTCATGTTTCTATTTGTCCCAGAATCCCGATTAACAACTATTCTGATCCAATGAAGTGTATGTCTCTTAGATGGAATCAGTTCCAAGAGATATCAATATCCAAGGATATTGGCACCCCTTTGGGATGTGGTGCGATTTGGCCCTCCGTCTCGACCGATTAGTTATTTTTTCTCTTTTTTTGGTTGCCATGGTAACCAAATTGCCAAGGCAACTGCAGAATTAGTGTTATATAATGCATCTTGGTTAGACCTTTAATTTGAGCTATTACACAATGATATTGATAAATAAATAAGGATTTTAGACATGATTCTTGGGTTTCCTAATACATAATGGCAGCCATTTTGTTTTGGGCTTTTAGAAGGGTAAAAACGAATTTTTCAGCTTGGTAAGATTATTTTTTGAAATCTACACCTAAAATTGACCTAAAAATGTCTCTTACCAAATTTTACTCTAAAATGCCCCTAGAAAGTTTTAAAGCTCATTTTGATCCTAGTCTATCATGGACGCCAAAAAAATAGAATTGACCATATAATTATGTCAATGTTCTAGCAACGCTGTATTGAGTCATCCAGCATAAGGGTCAGATTTTCAGAAAATGTATACATAATTGGCAGCTTTACACAACTATTCTGCTTAATTAGGCTGACAAATGAAGAATACCTGGTATATCTGAGTATATTTGGTATCGCACTGATTTAAAGTATCAGTTCTGTTATGTTGAACTGTATTTTGAAGCTCATTTTTGTCTTAAATGTGGGTTATTTGAGAGGATTGGTGAAGGCGAATTGTACTTTCTCTGAAGATCTGACCCATAAACATGTTAATGATTGACTCTGTACTGAGCCACCCTGTAGATGAGGTTTTGTATCATAACAAAGAAAAAACTCCTGTTTCAGGAAATATATACTTTTTCCTACCTATAACCATCAATTTTGGCACCAGTGTGCATAACAAGAAATAGTTAACAGTGATCAGTTTACATTTATTTATTTATTTCCGGTTCATGTAAAAGATTGCGTTTCCAAGGGAAACAGAGATTGATGTCAGTTAAATGTAAAGTTCGTGAGGGAGGGATAGTAGGAGGGAGAGGAAGTGGAGACAGAAAACATGAAATCCCTATCCCATATATGACTGGTCATTCCATGTGATTCTGTTGGTCCCTTTAACACCTTTGCATATGAGGCATCTTATTTCGCAACTTGCCACTTTAATTCACACATGGTCTACCCTTTAATTCACACCTAAACGCCATCCCCTCCCCCTCCCAGCCATTACCAGCATGATTCTGATCCCATCTGCTGATATCAGAATCAACAGATTCTTCACACTGATATCCAGGATGGGAGGAGCCAAGATGCTATCAATGATTGACAGATCTCACCCCAATCCATTTAGATTGATGATAACATCAATCTAAAAATCACTCACAAATACACACAGGTGACGCGGAATGACACATCATGCAGGATGACGGCCTCAGAGTAAATAATATATTTTTCCCTACAAAAAAATAATAGCTAATATCATATTTGAAACACATACGTCCTTTATATATTCTGCTAAATAATCTCTGCTCAAATTCAATTTGTTGCTTATTTATAGGCTTTTGAAATGCGCTGCTACAACACAAAATTCAGTAACCCATCTCTGTTCACCCATGAAAATCAAATGAAATAGAATTATGAAATGACTTATTTGTCCACACCATATTTGTTCACCCATTCTATAGCTCACTTTTCTCAGCCAGTACCTGGAATATAACGTGATGTGGAATGACCCACCCCCATCCCCAAATAATAATATTCCATAACTACAATAATTCCCATTGCATTTTGATCATATTTGTTGACGGTGACTGCCTATGATCATTCTTTACGTACCCACAAAGATAAATTTCTTAAATAATATATTGTGACAAATAAACAGTATCATTAAATTTTGCTATTAATTATTGAAAAATCTCCTATAATGGAAATAAACTATGTCTCTTGTTGCCTTCATTCCATGCCCATATGCATCTAGCATTATGTAAAACTGAATTCAATCGGATACCAAGCTATTTCTTTTGCTAAATGACTCATTATCATGAAATATAGGGGTAGGAACTCTGTCAACGTTTCATGAGAAGTGCCGATATATATGAACATCTATTTAGTCATGGGAATTTTGAAGGGCAAATACAGCCAGTAAATTAAATTAATTAATTGCAGAAATATAAAAACCTAGAAGATCAGAGTACAAAAGCTCAACAACCCATGCATCATTCAAACAATGAACAGCTTGTTGATATTTCTCTTATATGTATGGGCCTTTATGAATGTTAATAAATAGTGCACCTACCGTAATGTTTTCTCCCTGCAAACTTGTAATGAACTGTATCATATACATGGGACACATGCCTTTACATGACACTGTTCTGTTTACTTATTGCGTCGTTCATAATAGTACACATGGTATCAGAAAATGTACAATTTGCCTTCACCAACTGTCTGAAATAACTCAAACTTTAAAAAAAGTGTTGAACTTACATGATATATTATCAGCATTATCCAACAGATATGTTTAGTTGGAGTGTTGCAGTATAAATGCTAGGGAAAAACACAAGAAGTGAAGGCGAAATGAGGAGACAAAGAGCGAAGTTAATGTGCGAACTTCTTCTTCCGTTGCAAGAAGTAGGGAGGCGACAAACCCCCCTCTTTTATTAAGATCAGGAAAAAAGGAAAAAAAAAAACAAAAAAAACAACTCAAAGTCTTTCAGTTCTGTTTCACGTCTATCCTTCCCGGTTCCTAGCTGGCCTCTGCTGAGGTAGGTGGGAGCAAAGGCTGTTGGGAGAGTTCTAATGCAACCCAGTTCCCAGTTGCACCACCTGGTGAAAACAGTACCGCCACCTGGTGGGGAAAAGTCGCATAATGGTAAGGGCTATTGGCTAAGGGTAATGGGCTATTCCCATTATTTCGAACATATATAATAGAATTGTTTTCTAGATAATTTTACGAGATGAATTACCCACTGATTGACTCATATACATCTAGCATTGAGTGAAGCAGGAGCCAGTCGGATACCAAGCTATTATTTCTTTCAAAATCACTCATTATCATGACATAAAGGTCTAGGAATTCTGTCGACGTTTCATGAGAAATGCCCATATATCATATGAGTAATTCTCCCAATAGGGCATCATTTGGTTTTCCAGCCTAGAGTCTCTGTATTTGGGATGATCACATATGATTATAACCATTTTATTTGAATTCCTTGGCCAAAATGAGGCTGTGGGAACCCCACTTTCAAAGCTCTTATACCAAAATCTTCGCCGCTATTGTGGTAAAAGAGCTTTTTCAGGCTAGAAAATATGTAATAACTATGGGATTTGAACATAATACACAGGCGCATTTAGAAAATATATTACGTCTGCTGAAGGAAAATGGTTTCTCCACATGCATACACGTTCATTATTATGAGAAAACACAATATTTAAGTAATCACTAATATAGACTGATCTAGACATGGAAATATTGTTTTGGAATATTTGTGTCGCCGTTACGACATATATTGACTTCAAAACAATAAAATACCCCAAGAGTAACATCTGTATTTATTCATATCTACACTTTTTTTTACCAAATTCGTGCTCAATCACACAATCCATTTTTAATACGATATTATCGGTTATAGTTATACATTAATAAATAATAATATACATTGATAAACGTATAGGGGTTTCTTTGACTGGGTGTCAGACAGTGAGTAGGAGTGTCAGATGCGCGACACTAAGTGTGAATGGTAAGTGAGTAAGCAGTGCCAGGTGCCAGGTCGTGTTGTGGCTGCATTATAATGAGTATTCAGATGCAATTTTGAAGGTAGCATTATTATAGCACTATTTCTTCTACCTTTTTTCTTGTTCATTGCATGGACACTATATAACATATCAGTACGAAAAACGCAGCACGAATACGGAGCGTATCAAATTTCGTCTCCATGATTCAAATGACCGCTTTTCGTCTCAGATGTTCACGCAATTTCGTCACTACAATTCACCAGTAGCGTTCGCGGTGCTCTGTAGACAAACAACGTCTCAATGAAGACGAAAAAACTTGTCGCTCCGTATCACGCCGATACGGCGGGCGGGAGAGTGTAGTAAATTAAATATTAAATATACTCTATAATATGACCTTAGAAATGTATGAATATATTTAATACACTGCCTTGAAATTTGGTACATTTATTAATGCTATACAGACATCGTTAAGCACCCCAGAAATCAAAACATTCCTACAAAGACATCTTGTGAATAGCCCACCTTGAAAAATGTCATTTTTGTGACTTGTGACTCATTTGCCTGTAACACATCACATTTTGTTGTAAGGTTGAACGCTCTTTTCATCTCCATGTTGCCATCGTTTTTTGTTCGTATCTTAAAGTTCTATTATTACTTTTTATTACATGACAAAATTCAAGTTACTACATGCTAAACACCAATTTCGTAAATTTACGAGTAAACAGTGGATAAGATAAGATAAGATAAGATAAGATAAGATACTACTTTATTTATCGAACTCACAGTACATAGGGTAATAATAAACATATAAAGAGACAAATAGGTATACAGTCATCTAGATTAAATCCAGTTCTCCCAGACGTTACCATCTCGATTTAACCGAGCAATAATTTTGACATATAAAATCTTTTTAAGAAAGATTGTGAAGTAAGAATTAAGCTTATAAGAATTAAACTTATAAGGTTTGAAATAGGTTTTAAATAGTTATTAAATGCCCTGCTTGGTAAGAGATGGCACCGTATGGATTACATACATGGTATAAAATATAAGTGGTAAAATTAATTCGTATCAAATGACTAAATCAGTACATTATAATACCTTTTCGATCTGCTTTTTAAAATCGTATTTTGAAATTGCCTTGTGAGCATTTGTTGGAAGCTCATTCCATTTGGATTGAGCAACATATATGAATGAGTTCTTGTAAAAGCTTGTTTTTGGTGTTTTAATTTTAAATATTTTTCTGTCATGTGCATGACTTCTGGTTGATATTGATCTTAAATCCAGGTTTGTATCAATTTTTGACAAGTGAAAGGCAGCTTCAAGAGTGTGTAGCTGTGTCCTTTTCTCATTATTTAAAATATTGATTTCTGAATATCTTTTCTCAACATTTTCTCTCTTCTGCAACTTGAATATGTATCGGATTGCTGAGTTCAACAGAGTATGGAGCCTACTGAGTAGCTTTTTGTTGGTTGACTGATAGAAAATGTCACCTGATTCTATAACTGGCACAATCAACATTTTGACTATGTCAATTTTAACTTTCTTGTTTAAGACATAAGCAGATTTTCGCAAAGAATTTACCTTCCATTTGGTTTTGTTTATAACATTGGTTGTATGGTCAGTAAATGTCAGTTTCTCATCAATGATGAGTCCCAGATATTTGTATTGTTTTACTTGGGTGAGGGTGTCATTTCCAAGCTGGAGACTATGAGAGCCAATTTCTTGTTGCTTCTTCCTCCCTATATTAAACTGGATATATTGTGTCTTGGAGGTGTTCATCGAAATCTTATTTAGTTTGCACCAAGAGTTTACATGATCCAGGTTTTGTTGAAGATCTTGGTATAATTTTGATTCTTTTTTACTGCTATTGAAAATAACCGTATCATCGGTGTAATGTTGAATAACAGAGTTCTCAATTACTTCATTTAAATCATTTATATACAGGGAAAACAAAATCGGCCCTAGTACAGTTCCTTGTGGGACACCATAGGTAATTGTCTCTCTCTCAGAAAAAACGCCATTCACCCTCACAATTTGCTGCCTATTTGTTAGGTAGTTTCTGAACCAATTTTTCGTATCACCTAATATTCCATATTTTTCTAATTTTTGTAGTAATTTGTCATGGTCCACAGTATCAAAAGCCTTCTTAAAATCTAAGAAGACTACTGCTGTTAATTGTGAATCATTTAGGTAGTCATAAATTGGATGTAGTAAATCAATGTGAGCCTGTTTGACAGACCTACCTTTTCTGAATCCATATTGTTTATGGTAATGTAGTGATCTTTCGGATCCGATCCGCTCTACTACGCCGATAAAAGACTCAAACTAGGATAAACCTTCTGCACAGCTTTTATTAGCTTTCACGGGGCAATCTCCCCAACGACTTGACCAGTCGAGATGGTCCAGCCACCTCGTTAACCCTACACCAACACAGCTATGGTGTCTTATCCGCGGGTCGATGAACATAACCAAAGGAATAATACCCTTTCTCACGAATGACAGAATGTTACATATAGCAGCATGGTACAAGAGGTTTGTAATAGAAGCATAAAGAATGGCATACATAAAAGGTAATATAAGAATAATAGGAAAACTTCTTCCTAGAAAGGTAAAACTGGTAATATAAGCCGGTACTGCCCACTGGGTTAGTACAAGCGTACCAACCTCAGCGGACAGCACCACACAACAGTAAAACTGGACACTAAATGTCCCAGACCTTCTTATATTATACCCAAACCCACTACAATACTCCCCCTTTAATAAAAAGAGTTTAACATCAATATAAACTCGGCAACAAGGCAGTAATAAACAGCATAAACACACCAGAGACAAATCCGTTGAAAAACAGTAGACTTCGGACAAAATAAAAGGTACGTCCGAACCACTTACACACATCCGTAGAAGTGAAGAAAAATTTTCAAAGACATAAAGGAGCATTTGTGTCCTCACTATTCTACAGAATCCAGTGAAAGTAGTTAAATATAAAATATAGTCCGCAGAACGGATTCAGATCTCTCCTTCTGAGAGAATCAGAATAAAGTCACTGTTCGAAAATATATATCAACGTCTCACTCTCTTTTTGGTGGTAACAAGTCCGGAGGGATGTCCGTGGGCAAAGCAGTATGTCAGAGAAGCGTAGCTCGACGCTGACACAGCGGAGGGATGTCTTGAAATGCTCGACGCTGCGTCAGCGGAGGCTTACAACTGCGGAGAGGGAGTTAGGCGACGTCCATGGCGTTGTCGTCGGTCTGGTCCGGGTCCTCGGCTTCCTTGGAAGGATCCGCGGGGGCTGTCGGCTCAGCAGCTGGCTCCTTGGTTTTGAGGGGCGTGACAGCAGCCTCCGGAGTTCCGAAGATGCTTCCTAGGAAATAGGAACCATCCGTCGTATCCTCAGCAACTGTCCTGCTTACCAAAGGTGGAGAAGACCGTGGAGCAGGGACAGAAGCGGGCTTAATCTGCGCCAGCAGCCTGGTCAGCAGCTCGTATTGAGCAGCGTCCACACTTACTGCTGCACCGCCGGACGCAGACACAACTGACGTGCTGGCAACAGCTCCGCCGGACTGGGTGGTCTGTTCCACCTCCACACTTCTCACCTCTTGATTCAAGTCCTCTGGAGTACTAGATCTCCCGCACTCTGCTAACTCTCCCTTGAGACTGGCGTTCTCCTCAGTCAAGCTGCGGATTACGCCGTCCTTCTTCTCAGCAGAAGTGCGGAGGACCTGAATCAACTTGGCCTGAGTTCGTATTGTCTCACGGAGAGAGGCCACCTCCCCGATCTGTTGCTGGACTCCCTGCAGCTGACGCAACGGAGTGGTCAGTGTCGCCAAGGAGGACTGCACTTGCTGCTGTGCTGCGTCTGAAGCTGCCCGGAGGGTCAGCAAACAGCGCTGCACTTCTTCCGTAGCAGTCTTCACCAGTTTGTCAGTGTCGACTGCTTCCGGCAACTTAGAGACCAGATCTTCTGTCTCTTTCTGAGCCTTGCGGCCTCTTTTGGCAGCGGGTGGGGCAGGGGACACTAGTTCCGCGGATGCTGAGCGCCCGCGCTTCTGTGCATCACCTGCTCCACCTTTTGGAGCACTCCGGCCAGAGCTGCTACTGGAGCCCTTCACGCGTCCACCTCTACCTCCGGCTTTGCCCTTACTTCCACCAGAGCTTCCGGGAGCGCTGGTTCCGGCAGTAGGGGAAGAAGAAGTTTCCTTCTCCTTGGCTGAAGCCGACTTAGTGGCAGTCTTGGTGACGGACTTCATCCGGCGCATGACCCGAAGGTGCTGCGCCGAACAGTACGTCATCCTCAAGAACGCACTATTGTTCACAATAGTAGGGATGACGCTCATCACCCTACCCACTGCCTTCTCCCGGGACTGGTTGTGAATGACCGACTCGCCATTCATCAGGTGTTTCACCAACTCGACCCTCCGATCAAGCACCTGGGAGCAGTTGGGGTAGGGACATATCCATGCCTGAGAGGAGGGGGCATGGACCTCACAGAGGTGGCGGAAGAACCGGGCCCGGGTGGAATAGGCCCTTACACCCTTCTCGTTCAAGCGAGGGTACCTACAAACCATGAAGGGGCAACGGAAGCCCGGCTGCCATAGTTTGTGCACGCTAGACAACTTCCCGTAGGTTCCGGAGTCTAGACTGTCCTCGCGGACGAGTTCCGGCCACAACACCTCTTCATACCTGGCCATTTGCTTGTCAGTGAAGTCCTTTTCCTCAGAATCGGACTCCGCTGGCGCCTGGTTACTGGATCCAGGTTGATCCAGTGCAGGGTTCATTGGCACCAGCTCTGCCAGGTCCATGTCTGCCTTGAACTTCGGGAAGGATCCCAAGGTAGACAGCTGGATCCGGCGGGCCTCCGAGCGGTGCTCGTGCTCACACTTCAGCTTCCTGATCCGAGGAAGCTGGGAGATGCCTTGAGGGGCTTGACCCCTACTTCGTGAGACACTAGTCCGACTAGTGCCAGCAGCTTGGGAGTCAGCGACTTTGGTTCTAGACGACCTTGTCGAGCTGCGGCCTCTTGTCTCACTCGCCGGAGGAGGGTCTGGCCTGGGAGAGGGAGAGCGAGAACGGGAGCGGGACTTCCTGGTTGAGGAAGACCTACTCTCATCACTCTTCCTCGGAACAGACTGCTTCCTCGGACTCCGGCGCAATGGTGGCACTTCCACCTTAGAGCTAGGGTCTGAATCCGAGGGCTTGCCGGACTGCTTGCCGGACCGCTTGGTGGTGGACTTGTCCTTGGACGGGTTGTCCTTGGACGTTGCGGACTCCTTGGCTACCTTGTCAGCCACCACCTTGCAAATTTTCTCGACCTTGGACTGCTTGTCCTTAAAGGTCTCGGACTCAAGGCCCACTGCAGGATTTTCACCTGTCTCCTTTTCCGTCTCGACTTCCATCATCATCTCCGCCTCACCGTCCGGAAACGGGGCTGGAGGTTGCACCTCGGGTGCGGATCCTGTGTGGAGTAGGCCGTCTAGCACTGCGGCCGCTTCCTCCTCCGTCAGAGGCTCTCCCTCGGACTCGGACAGTCCGAGCTCTTCCTGCTCGAATTCGTGGTCGGACATAGCGAAATGAACGATACACTTACTCTGCAACAATTAAGGAGAGAAACAATCAAACATAGAGTATAACAGAGTATAACTGGTCACACCAACTCAACACCCCTTCCGGACAACGTCTCGGACTTAAAGAAAAAGCCTGGTCTTTCACTACCAATCTTAGATTCGGCGAGTCCGAGACCTACTACCGGCGTAATTATAACTTGGTTTCTAGCTCTAATAACACACCACGTGCACTAGTATGTTACCTCGAGTTCCACCCACATAAAATACCGGGACTTGACAAGAAATGGCGTGCCTTTAGTCTAGGAACACTACAGTCATTCATTCGCTAGACAAAACAACCAACATGGCGGCTACGTGTTTTAGCGCCAGACCGCTAAGTTACTTTCAACACTGATATTGCAATAAATATCGTACACAAAGTCACCAAAGTTCTTGACACCTTCTTGCAACATGCTACAAACATTTCAGGGTACAAAGCAATAAGTTCATCCATTTGAAAGACTTACAGTTTGAACTTCTTTCGGTCGTAGCTTGTTACTCTCTTGAAAATCGGAAGCAGAGTGCAAATGGTAAAACACACCGGCGGAACCCGTGGTCACACCCGATGTTTCCAACCGCCGCCGCTGTTAGCAGCGCCACCCGGCTCCCGCGCTCACACTGAGCCTTAGCGCAGACGTGTTTGACCAGTCTGGCTAACCTGTTCTCCCCTGCTGAGACTATACAGGGTGTTTCCTCAAATTTCCTTGCCTATCTGGACAGGTTCGAGCAACCATCTATTCACTATAAATAGATTCCGGCCTTACAGCAAGTCCCGAGCTACCATCACTCGCAGGGCAAGCCTGGGCCTAGCTTTTTCCTGTCGTTCAAAACAAGTACTCTCCGAGACCATATTCGTTTCCCAGTCATGTTGGAAAGCAATCCAAACTGCCGAAATGGGAGCAAGACAATTAACATTCGGTACAAAATAAACTGTCTGCTTGACTTCTCGTTGTGTACTTTTTTAGGGGGGAGGAAAACCAGTTCAGAAATTTCCCTCCCGGATACCATTTTTCTTACTGATTCAACCGAACTGGGGCCTTGCGCGTGCGCTGAGCCCTCACCAGTGGTGGGGAGGAGTCCCCCAAATTAGGAAACGGATTTCTCCGTACCCTCCTCTTAGGCAAAGGAGTTGGCAAGGTGACCACTGGAGCTGGTAACTTCCTAGGCCGACCCACTTTCCTTTTAACAGGCAACGAAGGAACAGCTGGTTGATCCGAAATCTGTTTTTTCGGCCTACCCCGCTTTTTCCTTGGGAGAACACCAGTACTAGGTAGGACAGGGGGATCAGCCAATGCTGTTCCGATCCCCGTCCCCCTCTTCTTAGGTCTCCCAGGCCTACGTTTAACACCTTTAGGAACCTGTTTTGTGGCAGGCAATGCATGATCACCCGCCTTAACAGCATCCTTTTTCTTCTTCTTAGTCCGAGGGGGAACACTAGCGGGCGAGGTAGAAGTTACCTTCTTCCTCGGCCTACCTCTAGGCTTAACACCTATAGTGATCTTCTTCTTCTCGGACTTGGAAGGACATTCCACTCCCGCTATCACCTTACCAGCTTCCAGCCTGAGTATATCTCTACCCGCTTTCTCCAGTTTCCTAAACTCTGGAGCCCTATGAAGGTTGCTAGCCTGGATAGGACCATTCTCATCAAAAGCGGGTTTGAGGTAATCAATATGATACCTCAGCAAGCCTTCAGTGGTCTCAAGTTCACAAGTGGTACCGCCTATGAACTTGTGTATCTTAAATGGGCCATCCCATTTTTGTCCGATTTTCTTGCTTGCCTTTGGGGGGCAATATCTGTAGACAACATCCCCCACAGCAAACTTTGGTGGTCGTGTACGTTTATTATAATCTCGTTTCTGGTTAACAGCAGAAATTCCGAGATTAGTACGTACGTACTTGTGGCCATCACGCATCCACTGCTTCAAATTCTCGACAAAGGAAACCTTACAAGGAAAATCCAACCCACCCGGCTCCACCCCATGAACGATATCCATAGGAGCAACCAGTTCTGCACCAAAAACCACAGAGTTCGGTGTACACAAAGTACTGGCATGTACAGTCGCCCGGTAAGCATGAGCTATACACGGAGCTAGCATATCCCAGTTATCTTCGTGATAGTCCGTCAGACAGGAGAGCTGCTCTACAAGAACCCTATTTAGCCGTTCGCTCTGTCCATTGGACTGAGGTCTATACGGAAGAGTTATGAGCTTCTCGATCCCAAGCATGTCCAAAAGACATCTCAACAGCTGTGATCGGAATTCCGGAGCTCCATCAGTCTGTAAAGCTACCGGGCATCCGAAGCGCAGAATCCATTCCTTGAAAAGGACTTCCGCACAGCTCTCTGCAGTATGGTCTCTCATGGGATAGGCTTCGGACCATTTGGAAAAATGATCCGTCACAACCATTATATAATTGTTTCCTCTAGGAGTTTCTCTAAACGGCCCTAGAATATCCAAAGATATACGGTTCCACCTATCACCATGCTTTTCTTTCTTTAGGAGAGATTTCCCACCTCCTATCCGAGATTTCCTTGTACTACATTCAGGGCAAGCCCTGATCCAGCGCTTCAGATCATAACGTTGGCCCGGCCAATAATACCTCATCTTGGCTGACCATGTGTTCTTAAAAACACCAAAATGACCTGAGGTCTTCGGACCATGCATGCCCAAAAATACCTCCCTCCTCATTGAAGCAGGAACCACCTTACGCCAATACTTTCTACCAGTGGCTAGCCGGACCCAGCCCAGGCATAGCACACCGTCCTTCATCTCCATACTGCCAAGATGTTGAATGCAAGTCCGAAATTCATCGGATTCTCCTGCCAGATCTTCCCTACTAGGAATCTCCTCAGAGCCATCCAACATCGCGATTAACCTCTTGATCATCGGATCAGACTGTTGAGCTTCTTGTAGCTTATTGCCTTTAGCCTCCACTACAGGGGTGACTTCGGTAACAGCTAACACCGCGTCATGCAGTCCGCAATCTAGACAATCCAGTCTTCCACACTTCCGTGTTGGCAGGCGAGAGAGCGCATCAGCATTTTCATGTCTGCGGCCCGCCCGGTGCAGGATCATGGCCTGATCCAACCCATACTCCTGCATGGTAGTTAGCCATCTAGCAAGCATGTCTGTCGGATCCTTAAAATTTAGCAACCAGCGGAGAGAGGCATGATCCGTCCTCACATAGAAATTCCTATTACCCAGAAGGTAATGTCTGAATTTCTTTAAATACGTCAGGACAGCAAGTAGCTCGCGTTTCGTAGCACAGTAGTTCTTCTGAGCTTTAGAAAAACTATTACTGGCATAACCCAAGACAACTTCACGCCCATCCTGTATCTGTGAGAGGATTCCGGCCATTCCAAAACCACTTGCATCAGTGTCTAAAATGAAATCACCCACCTTCCGGGGGTATCCAAGCACTGGAGCCGTGGTCAGCAATTCCTTGACCTTGCTAAATGCAGCCTGACACTGCGGAGTCCACACTATAGGTCTGGTATAGCGCTTATCCTTACATGCAGCCGTCACAATATCCTGCAAAGGAGAGACAATTTCACCAAAATTGGGCTGGAACTCCCTATAATAGGAAGCAAACCCAATAAACTGTCTAATTTCCTTGGCATTTGTGGGGACTGGCCAATTCTGGACTTTCTCAATTTGCTTCGGATTGGCTTGAATACCTTTACCAGAAACAATCCGGCCCAGGTATTCAACTCGCCGACGGAAGAATTCACACTTCTTCGGCTTCAATCTCAAGCCATAGTCTTTGATTCTTTCAAGAACAAGCCTGAGGTTATGGAGACACTCATCAAGTGTCTTTCCAAAAACCACAATGTCATCCAGGTAAACCAAACATGACTTCCATTTGAGTCCGTCCAACATGGTGTCCATCATACGTTGAAAGGTAGCCGGAGCATTACACAGTCCGAAAGCCATAACTTTGAACTGGAACAAGCCCACACTGGAGAGGAAAGCAGTCTTTTCCTTGCTAGCCTCATCCATAGCCACCTGCCAATATCCGCTTTCAAGATCAAGTGTGCAAAACCATTGGTTTCCACCAAGAGCCTCAACACACTCATCAATCCTAGGCAGAGGAAAACTGTCTTTGATCGTGACGGAGTTCAACTGACGATAATCTACACAGAAACGCTGTGTCCCGTCCTTCTTGGCCACCATAACAATAGGAGCTCCCCAAGGGCTACTGCTATGCTCAATTCGGCCTTCCCTATACATCTTCCAGATTTCTGCCTCCGCTTTATCACGTTTAGCAACTGGAATCCGTCTATATGCTTGTTTGATCGGGCAAGCATCGCCGGTATCAATAACATGACGGACCTTATGAGTACATCCCAAAGCTTTATCCCCCGGCAGGGAGAAGCAGCAACGGAATTCCTCCAAGAGATCTAGAGCATTTCGTTTTTCCTGGACTTCGGACAAGTCAGAATCGTCAACCATCTTTGTCAGTGGACACTCCGGAGTGGCCGGAATAGGAAGAGTAGGAGCGATCAGGTCATCATCCGCAATAGGAGACTCCAGCACCTGTATTGAATTAATGATTGCTTCCCTAATCATCTCCTCATTCTCCCCATCGTCAGACAGAGAATCTTGAGCTACCAAAGCAACTTCAAATACTCTGCCAACCACCCTATTTCTCTTAATTTTCAACGTGCGACCGGTCGGATTGGAGAAAGCCACCACGGCCGGAGAACCGTCACCTGGTACATAAGTATTCAGGCTGCCCAAGGCTAGATCTTTCAACAATCGTTGGTCTGGCTCGAACATCATTCCTTC
The DNA here is from genome assembly GCA_942159475.1 of Sthenelais limicola. Taxonomy (NCBI): domain Eukaryota; kingdom Metazoa; phylum Annelida; class Polychaeta; order Phyllodocida; family Sigalionidae; genus Sthenelais; species Sthenelais limicola. The sequence continues at coordinate 63,365,207 of OW804102.1, read as the reverse complement.
AACTGCGACTGAGCCACTGTCAATATCAAGTTTGGCCAACGTAACTGCTTTGGGTTTGAGGATAACTGTCTTAAGCAGCTTCACCTCTCTCCCCACAATGTCATCCTCAACTTGAACCGCATTAACAGAGGAACTTCCAATTCCGCTAACGGGTTTTTTCCATAACTTACAAGTTACGGAAGACCCATAATTGTCCAAGAAGAAAGTTCCTGACCAATCTAGATTACATCGGTGCACATAATAGAAATCCGCACCTAATATCCCGCTCTCAGGGCCTTTCAGACCACTGACCACGAGACAAGTAATCATATATGTCCGGTCGCCAAGTAGCAACGGACAAAGCACGCTCCCATATGTAACAATGGGTGTTCCATCTCCCATCGCACACACCATTCGTACCGCCGTCATTGGTGGTGGATTTGGAAGGGATTCATAAAACCTTCTGGTGATCAAACTAGTAGTAGCACCAGGATCAACCAGAAAGCTGCCAGTTTCCCCATCCATCGTTACAGGGGCATACCATCTCTCCCGTACCAACAATTTGGTAGGGATCTCCAAAGTTCCCTGTTCGTGTACAGAAACCTTCTGAACTTGAGCTGATTTAGTTGCTCCGCCCTTGACCAACACAATCTGATCTTGTTCAGCTTGGAACCCGGACTGCCCCCACCTCACATCCGAGGTAGAATCCGAGTCATCACAAAGCACATGGCCTTGTGACAAGGCTTTACCGTCCGGCAACGATCGCGAATCTCCAGTTTTCGGAAGGGGTTCACCTTGTTGTGAAGCCTCCAACGTAATAGCTGGTGCCTGGGCCCGCCCGCCAATTTCTGCACTACTCACAGCTTCACTTCGGACTGTGGTACTGTGAAGCGCCCTTTTCCCGACCCCCACCTCGCTCCTTATGAGGGTCTCGCCGCATTTCCCGAAGGCTTGGAAGCAACACCATCTTCCTTCGGGACCAAACCAAGAAGAGCTAGTCTTCTGGGGCAAGCTGAGTTGAAATGCCCCTCCTCACTACAGAACCAGCATTCTCGACTTGGTGGTTTCCAGCGCCTGAACCTACCACGTCCACCTCCGTAGGAGGGAGTGGCCGAATCAGCACCCGGCGCGGCCGTTTTCCGTTGTTGCCAAGCCTGCAACGCCTGCACAATCACTTCACTGACATCATCCGAAATTGGTCCGGACTCAACCAGTGAGGACTTCTCCAATAGCTCCGTTACCTGGGCTATGGCTCTGGCATTAACTTTCTTCTCACCAAGTCCGCTAGGAGCAGCGGACGCAGGTGAGGTCCTAGAGTTATGGGACTCTACACTAATCTCTTGAAGAGTCACAGAATCCACATCCTGAGTGCAGCTCTCATAGACTTCTGACCAGTGAGCGCAATCATTTAGATCATTAGGTTGCTTGAACCTAATCCAAAGTGCCTGCTTCGGGTCAGAGAGTCCCTTCAAAAAGGTTCGGATACCCATGGTACGTGAGGTGCTATCCATCACCGTACCAAAGGCATACCTAGCCCTCTTTGCTACCTCATTAGCAAATGCGCGACCGTTCTGGCGAGGAGTTTGGCGACATTTAAACAATTCCGCCTCCCTCTTCTCCCTGGAGTGTTCACCGTAGTTGGCGTCCATATGCGCCACAAGTTCAGGCAGAGTAACCCCCTGGGGTAATTCTCCTAACTCCGCAATCTGACGCCTGCAACTACTCTTAAGCTGCCTCACGAACATAGCGTCCGTCCAGTTGTGAGCTTCGGCCACAACCTTCATCTCAGCCAAATGGTGAAGCCAAGTGTCTTTAGTGGAATCCCACAATCTGATTGTTCCCAGTCGTGGGCTGATATGTTCTTCGTCAGTATAGAACGTGTACGAGAAATGGGTATCAGCTGGGTCCGGTCCTGCATAAGTCAGGCCTTGCACCAATGACTTATTTCCATACGCAGATTTCTGGGGACCCGCCGGAAGCAAGGTCAACGACTGAGAGTGCATACCAGTTGGTACACATACAGTAGTAATACGTAGACCATCCGGATCAGCCCCTGTAGTGGAGTGAACCGATGCTCTGGGCGTAACAACCACTGGAGGTGTAGTACCCACCGGATCTTTTCGGACATAGGTTTCGTTGACCACATGTCCGCGCACATAAGAGTTGCTTTTAGGAGTAGCAGGCCTCTTAATGCTAGACATACCACCTAGCTCAACTATCTTCTCTCCCTCATCTTTAGGAGAGGACTCGGCTACAGCTGCAGGCTCTCTTATAGTAACCTGTCTTTGAGCTCCGAAATGTCTCGGAGTCAAGAGTTTGTAGGAGTCTCCTTCCTGGTAACCCGGGCCAGCACCCGCATCATGAAACGTCGAGGTTGCTGGCTGGATAATCTTTAGAGGTGTCATAGACAGAGCAAGCTTCTCTGCTAAATCCGCTTCGGAATCTAGCAGCTGGTTGTGCAGCCTTGACAAATCGTCTACCCGCGATGCCTCTGCTCTTAATTTCTCGTTCTCCGTTCTTAGCTCCCTAGTGGTAGCAGAAGCGTCCTTCGAGATTTCATCTAGGGTTCCCTGTAAACCCGCGTTCTGATCAGTCAACTGATCAACGGACTGACGCATCATTACTAGCTGCTGATGAGAGTTGGAGTAAGCTCTTTTCCAACTCAACACCTGAGCTCGCAACGTAGATATTTCTATCTCGTCTTCTGAATCCGTATTTTTAGGCGGATCACGGTAACCCCACAGGTCAAGCCCAGCATCATCTTGAATTCCTGGTCCTTTCGGAACAGAACCAGGCGATTTCACACTTGGCGGAGTGGTTTTCCGCCTTGCTCCAATGCCAACTAGATCACCTCCCTCCGGGGAAGCAGTCCGAGATCTAGCCAGGTTGTCCTGAATCTGAGTAGCAACGTCTACCAAAGGTTTAGCGCCTGCCATACTTTTTATTTTACTCGGAAAATATATCTTGGAACTCAGAAATGAATCTAGTTCACCTACAGAAGATTTGCCCCGCGGTGAGCTTTGGTCACGGCACCAATTGTAGTGATCTTTCGGATCCGATCCGCTCTACTACGCCGATAAAAGACTCAAACTAGGATAAACCTTCTGCACAGCTTTTATTAGCTTTCACGGGGCAATCTCCCCAACGACTTGACCAGTCGAGATGGTCCAGCCACCTCGTTAACCCTACACCAACACAGCTATGGTGTCTTATCCGCGGGTCGATGAACATAACCAAAGGAATAATACCCTTTCTCACGAATGACAGAATGTTACATATAGCAGCATGGTACAAGAGGTTTGTAATAGAAGCATAAAGAATGGCATACATAAAAGGTAATATAAGAATAATAGGAAAACTTCTTCCTAGAAAGGTAAAACTGGTAATATAAGCCGGTACTGCCCACTGGGTTAGTACAAGCGTACCAACCTCAGCGGACAGCACCACACAACAGTAAAACTGGACACTAAATGTCCCAGACCTTCTTATATTATACCCAAACCCACTACAGTAATATAATTCATTTTGTTCAAGATAATCCGACAGCTGTTTTTGGATTACTTTTTCCAATATTTTGGCAGGCATAGAAATACCTGATATAGGCCTATAGTTATTTGCACAGTCCTTTGGGCCACTTTTGTGGAGTGGCGATACTGTGGCTGATTTAAATGCATTAGGGACGATACTGTGGACCAATGACAAATTAATTATATGTGTAAATTGAAACACCAACGCCCTAATACATTCTTTCAGGACTTTACCTGGTAGGTTTACAATCCCTGAGCTCTTATTTGGGTCAATATTCGATAATATCTGGATGACTTCCCTTGGCGAAATTAATTTAAACTCTAATTTCGTTTTAGGATAATTTTTAGTGGCTTTACCTTGTTTGTTCGAGAGGTTTGATAAAACATTTCTTTCCTCGTCAGTCGGGTCAGGAATATCCTTAGCCAGTGTTGGTCCAATCTGAGTGAAAAAGTTGTTAAATACATCAGGGACTAGGCTTTTTTCGACCTGGTTTCCTTCTGAGTTTTTCAACTGAATTTCAATATTATTTTTTGATTTTTCAGGGCTTATAATTTTATTTATCGATTGCCAAAGAGCTCTAGGGTTGTTCTTATCAGATTCTAGTTTTTCTTTGATCAATTGATTTTTCATATTTCTGCAAAGAGTGTTTACCTTGCTTCTTAGACCTTTAGCTTGTACCAGAAGGTCTTTGTCATTTTTATTTTTGGCTAATCTAAACATTTTGTCCCTTTGATTCATCAGAGATGTGATTTCTTTGGTCAGCCATTCAGGTTTTTTCCTGATGTTCTTAAAATATTTCATTGGGCACATTCGATCAAAGTAGAAAATAATCCTATCAATCATAATATCCCAACATTTGTTCGAATCAGTTGTACAATAGAATTCATTCCAATCCAGATCTCTAAGGATCTCGTTTAGAATTTTCTGATCTAACCCTTTCATATTTCTTGCATAGTATTCTGTATTGACATAATTGGTTCTAGGTTTTTTGATCAACATATAGGTTGGAAAATGGTCAGAGGAGGAATTTTCTATTATCCCCGACGACTGTACCTTACTGGAACTAGAGTACATGTGATCTATAATAGTTTTGGATGTCAGAGTTGTTCTAGTAGGGGTCGAGATAAGTTGTTTTAATTATAATTTTTCCATAAGAGCTTTTAGGCTAGTTGCTTGACTCTTATCATCTAGAAAATCAATATTAAAATCACCTGTGACTGTTAATTGATGTTTTGTATTCAATTTTGATAGACATCCCTCTAGTTGTTCCAGGAAAGGCTCAATCGCTCCTCCAGGGGGTCTGTATACAGATATAATAATATGCGGGGTAGTGCATTTGATATTCAAGACAAGTGCCATAAGTTCAATATCCTTATTATTTACAGCAAGGTCATTTTTGAGTTTGACATAATGACTAGTGTAGTGCTAATATGGGTACCGACAGCAGGTATATTAGCTAATAAGTTCAGAATAGCTTCAACATATATGTGCCTTTGCGTATATAAGTGATATTTTCAAGAAATATAAACACAATAAATGTTAGATAAATATTAGATACAAGTAGAACCTGGTATTTGTTTTACGATCGGCTGTCAGTGACATGCATGATCGAATGGGTGACTGAGCGATAATATGGAAAAGTGTTCGAATCGAGTTGTAAATCAGTCATAATAAATTTAAAAGTTAATTTTAAGAATAAGGGCCAACCCTATTTCTTCTTGAGTTCCTTTTTCAGCTTTGTGATCATGTCTCCTTGCTTATTTTGGCCGGAAAATCGCTTCGAGGTAAGAGCATGTTGTTGTGTCAGCAAGTCCGGGAATCGAATCCCGACTCCCCACTTCCGGCTCATCGTTACCTCGAAGAAATTATCCTGCTTTTCTTCTATTAATTTATCCGCTAGGTCTTTGTTTGTTTGGAATTTGATATTAATTAATTCTTCCAATAATTGTTCTTCCTTATCTACGAAGTCTTGTGTTGATTCCATTTGTAATTCCTTCGCGATCAGTTTTGCCTCGTAGGCAGAGGGGGCTGATTTAATCCAACAGGCGCCTTCGGTTTTTCCCACGTCGATGGCTTTTAATGCTTGGAAGGCGTGTTCCACACTTCGATATTCAGTATTCTCATATTCTACAGGTGTTAAATAAAAGTTTGAGAGATAAGAATGTTCACCGTAATATCCCAGGCCTTTTCCTTGGTCTACAGGTATCCTGGATGCTTCAACTGGTGTACATAAGGCTGGTAGATCGTACAAGTCACCAGTTGTATATGATTTTTCACCCATCCTTATGTGGTTGTAGCAGATAGAGGCAGTGTGTCCATTTTTTCTAAGTAATGCCAGACAATTTTGAAGTAGAGTTTTCTCATGTAGGAGTATCTGTAATCCTTTATTATTTATCCTGACGTACTGGTAATCCCTTGCAGAATTATTTAGAGTCAGCATATTTTCAACCAGTGTTTTTCTTATTTCTGGATTTCTCACCTTGACAAATATTGGTCTGTTATTGGTTTCTTCGTCAGCTCCTATTCTATACACCTCTTCAATGTCTTCTTTCACTGTGAGAGGCCTGACGACTTGTATGAGTGATAATATTTCATGGGTAATATTCTCATCTCGATACTCTTCAAAATCTTCTAGTATAATGATTTTATTGTTGTAGTCCGATTTCTTTTTCTCAGGTTTTTTGTCTGATTTACCCTCATGCTGGTTCGATGATTTTTGAGGAATTTTTTGTTTGTCGTTGGCTGGGGTATTTTGTTTTCCTTTATCCATACCCTTGACATTATTCAGGGTCACTTGTAGAGTGTCCATAGAGTCAGAGATTTCTCTCTGCTTGTCTTCAATATCCCTTGTGGTACCCCTGAGGTATTTATGAACATTTATTTCAATCTCTGGTTTTAAAGCTTCTAAAAAAGCATTTTGATTTTCGTCTAAACTGCCAATTTTATTTGAGAGAGATGACAGTTCTCTTTCAACCTGAGTCCTGTGGGATGTTAGTTCAGACCTCATATTAGCATTGTCAGCTATTAGGTGATCGAGTGATTTATTTATGGCTTTGGTATGTTCGTCTAGACTATTGGTCATTTTTGAAATTAGTTCATTTTGTTTTTTCATGGTTTCAGTTTGTTTCTCCATTTGTTCTTTCATGGTTTTTATCAGGGAATCGTCATTTGTTTGACTAGATTGCCTGGTTTGACTTACTTGAGGCTGAGGCTGGCTGTAAGTAGGTATTTGTGGTGGTAAACCTTGTTGATGGAACTGCATTGGGTTGTAGAACATAGGAAATTGAGAGAACATCTGCATTGGGTGACCATATTGCTGCTGGTGTTGCTGATAGTTCCCTGGATGGTTATTCATATTGGTTTTATTTGTTGACTCTTCTTGAAAGTCTTCAAAAGCAGATAAATAAACAGAGGGTTCACTTGACGAACGACTGCTCGCACAGATTGGTGAAAGCGGTGGAGTGTTGTCGGCTAATGAAGCTCCAGGGCCGGGCATGGGCGAGGAGGTGAGGTAATCCATCGGCACACGATCATGATTGTTTTCCAGCTTTTTCTGTCTATTTATCGTATAATCCACTTCAGAAAGTCTTTGGAAAGTCTTATTTTAGCTCCGGTTTGCACAGGTTATTTGTTTCGAAGCTTTGTTTGATTACGGGAGATAATCCAAAAGTGCCCGATAATCCTATATTTGTGACCGATAATATGGGTTAATCCACCTCCGGAAGTAGAAAAAGGCGGCGATTATGTCCCATTCAAATTATCGATTTTAAAACTAGCGCGATCGGCTAATATTCAGACAATTGTAGTCAGTAAAGTCCATATAGTTGGTCTATGGAGCTTTATAATCCAGTTTGTTACCATTCGGTAATCCTATTGTTCGTATATCATATCATTTTTGCTGTCGGACCCGCTGCATTTGGAACTAGCTGTCACTCATCCTTAGTGAGTATATTGCACTTGCAAATAGTCCTTCAAAAAAATCTCTCAGTTTCCGTTATTTCTAACATCTTAAATCATATCCTGAGACAGCTAAAGGATTAGGAGAAGTTCCCTAATCCCTAAGACCCCTATAGGCTGCCGGCCAGTGCCAGCCCCAAATGACTGCTGGGTCCCAGGTCTTTCCATTCATAACCTGTTTTTCCATGTACACTCTATTGGAAATAAAGAATTGGTTGAAGTGAATCCCTCCACTTTCTAATGGGTGTGAATTAATGGTAGACATAATTATCTCTGTTATGCCTTACCTTACATGACTAAAGTTTGCTAATCAATGGACAGGAGGATACCATACTAAAGAATGGAATAAAGGCATGTGGTTGTGATAATATGTGATCCGTTTTAGGAAAATGAGTCATAAGTCGCAAAATTGATACTTTTCAAAGTGTTTTATTTACAAGATCTATTTTCATGAATGTTCTCATTTGTATTATCTGGAACAGACTTGATGAAAACCTCAAATCAAACCCTGACCCTCTAGCCTTTAAGCATATGCTGAAACACAACCTACTCAACTGTATTGTAAGGCCTGACTTCATCTTCTGAGACCACTCCCATCCCCAATGTTGCACCTCTAGTTGTTCCTCAAATAGTACCCCCAATCTCCCGTCCACCTCCCCACCCTCATTATCATCTCATCTTACCCATTATTTCTACTACACTCACTTCACCCCCTTGCTAATAGGCAACTGTATTGACCTCACTATGGACCTTATGTTTATACAATGTGAGTAGCGACAATTCAGGGTATGGTGGATTACCGGGCATGCCCGAGCCATATTTATATCTTTTATATTTTCCCTGGCAATATGCCTTGCTGGAACCTGAATAAAAATCAGTTAAAAAAAAAGGGCAAAATTCATTTTTTTTTTCAAAGATAAATATATATCAAACTTAGAATATTGAAACACTTATTGGATGTTCTAGCATTTACTACCAGTAGAATCTGCTTGATCTCATCTTTTCAAATATGATCTTATCTCAAAATTATTATTTTGCAACTTGTTACTCATTTTCCTGTAACACATCACAAATGACCAACAATCAATATTCCAGGGATGTGAGTAACCACTCATTGGTCTCAATCAATTATGCTATTCATAATACTAATGTGTAAATATTAACAGCAAGGACTGTGAGTCATATTTCTATTTATCTCCACCTATTTAATCCGCATTATACAATAAAAGTGCAATAAATAATGTAAGGGTCAGATTTTCAGAAAATGTACAATTGGTAGCTATACACATTTAGTAAATTCTGCTAAATTAGGCTGCAATTTGGTCAATACTAGGTAAATTTGATTATATTTGGCATTGCATTGATTCTAGAAATCAGTTTGGTTAGGTTGAACTGTATTTTGAAGTTTATTTTCGTCTGAAATTTAGGTTATTTGAGAAGAAAATCTGACCCATAAGTGAAAGTCATGATAGGTAAATGATCAGTGACTCATTCTTAGTCATTGTGGTTTCTGCTTAATGTCCTCCAACACCAAGACATCCAACACCATTAGAGGAGGTAGGCCATTGGCAGTACTGTGTCACATAGAGAAGGATATACATTCATATAAATTTGTCTCGGTAGTGATTATAAGACAGCGAATTGAAGATATTCCACCCCAACCATATTGGTCTGCTTGGATATTGGAAACAAATATTTAAAACCAAAACAGCTTCTAAAGCTTTAGAGGGAGGAAATCAAGTTTGCATTTGGCAAGAGTACTTCCAACAGTGGACGTTTGCGCCATAAGGTGAATTAACAGAATTTCTATTACTTTTAGAATTAGAAATGTTTACTTTTTTCATGAAAGTGACTTTGATCTCCTTTGTATTATTTTGGTATAACATATGAGGAACTTAAATCTTGTATAGACTTGTATTATGTATTCTTTATTCTCTGATTTCTGTATCCATAGTAGATTCTCCTTCCTTAATTGCTGGTAATATGGATCTAGAGGATCTATCTTACTGAAAATAATGTCCCATGGGCACTCTAGGATAGAAAAAAGAATTTAAACAAACAGAAATCTGAATGCAGGTTTTAAAATATGAATTCATGCTACTTCAAGTACCAAGCAGCCCTAATGAAAACATTCCTACAAATGTATCATGTATATAATTTCCTTTGAAAAATACAATTTTTGAGACTTGTGAAAGTGGAATAATTCTTGGGTTTGATTCTTTGAATAATTCATGATTTTGGAGTATAAATAAATGGATGGATGAGGTCTTAGGTACTCGCTGAGTCACTCCTGCCTAGGCCGAATCCGGACGAACTGCTGCTACATCAAACTCTTGTCTCACTTCTCCTCAACACTGAACCTATGGGCTAAAACCCTTAGACTTCTTTACAATATATTTCAAATTTCATCAAAATCCGTTCATGCCTTGAGGCATCACCCTGTCCCCTGAGTCAAGTTATGTGTGATGCCTTGAGGCATCAGCCCGTCCTCAATGGGTTAAATACATTTTTTTATTTCTAAGACCTTCTTATGGGTCGTTCTTTTCCTTTTTTCAGACCTAAAAGACCTTTTTTTGCCAAAACATTAAATATAAGAGAGATATATAATCATAAAAGTGAGATGTTTCTCATGTATTTCCTTCCTTGGAACCTGATAGAAATAGCTAAAATCACCTCTGAAGGAGTGCTTTAGAGAAAACTGAAAAAAAATAATTTTATTTTAACATTTTAATTATTTCTCACAATCTGTGGACATGTTCATGTAGTCTCTCTCTCTCTCTCTCTGTGACGCATGAAGTGCGCATGCACATGGTGCCCTAGTTTTGGTTTACCACCTGCCTCCACAATAGTCTGTCCAGTGCAATATGTTTTGTGGATTCTGTTGTGATGTTCTTAGTGCTAAGGTCTTTCTGTAGCACAGACAGCCAGGTGGCTGTCTGCCCGCCTTTTCTCTTTTTTACTTTTCTAAGCGCCTCCTCTAGGGCAATCTTAGCTGGTGCTTTGTCTGGTAATCTTATTACATGACCATACCACCTTATTTTTCCCTTCTTTATTACATTACTCCATTTTTCCTGTTTGGTCTTGTTGTATAGGTCTTCACTAGATATTTTCTTTGGCCATCTGATGTTAATGGCCTTTCGGAGTAGTCTTCGTTGGAATGAGTGGATCTTATTTTCTGTCTTCTTGGTTGATGGCTACATGGCTACATGGGCATTGTAGAGGAAAATGCTTTCATTTTCGGTCTTACATTTAGTTTGTTGTTTTGGAATACATGTTCACGTTTTCTCATTGTGTTTTGCATCAGTTGTTTTCTTCTCTTTACATCCTCTCCGGTGTCTAGGAGGCTTCCCAGGATCTTGCATTTTATCCAGTCTTCTGGTCCTTCTTTCGTCACTATATATATATTCTTCCGTCTTTGCTTCATTTATTTTTAATACTCTTACTTTTAGCTTCGGTATAACATCTTTCTTTTCTGTTTCGAATTTGTATTTGTTGTTGCATGCTGCCCACCCTATGTCATCTGCATATTTTGGTCTTATTATAGTGCCATACTCTGATATTATACTGTAGGTGTGATCCTTTAGCTCTGGTGGCAGATCTTCTTCTCCAGCTTCACTTTCGGGTCCATCTGAGTAATTGTGCTCCTCTTGTTGGTTTTGGTGTTGTAGAGCTTTTCGCTAAATATAGGGTAAATAGGATGGGGCTGAGGCAGTCTCCCTGTGGGACCCCCATCTTTGTTGTGAATGGGTCTTATGTTTCTGTTCCCACCTTAGTCTGATGTCTTCTACTAAGATTTTTATGAGATGTAATTCGGCCGGATCTAGGATGGTCTTTAGGTCTTCTATTAAAGTATGTCTTCGCACTGTATCAAATGCTTTGCTCATGTCCATCAATGATATGTATAGGGTATAGTCCTTAGATGGTATGGTCTTTTCCGCTAAGATTTTATATGCCTGCCGGCTCTATATGCTACCTGCTCGACAGGTATATTTTTATCTATCTTTGCTCCTATTCTTCTGATCAGGCATATAGCTATTACTTTTCTTACCATTAAGAGTAGTATGATTTGCCTTAGGTTTGTAGTGGTCTTTTTGGTTTTCCAGGTTTCTGCATTATGGTGTTAGTATGCCTTCTTTTATTTCTGCAGGGAATTTTCCGGTACTTGAGATGTCATTTAGTATTTTTGCAATCTCTTGCGATGTTTCCTTTCCTCCATTTTTCAGTTGTTTTGGTCTTATCTCATCTCCTCGTGGGGTTTTGTTATTTTTAAGTGACTTTATTGCTTTTGCGACTTCATCAGGTGTGAAGGGTGGGGTTATTTCTTTTGGTGGAACTTTCCTGATATCTTCAAGATTTTTGTCGCTGAAGGTTGTTTCAAAATGCTTTGCAATTAGGGCTGCTTGTTCTTTGGAGTCTGATGTTAGACCCTCTTGGCCTTGTATTAGCAGGGGTTGTTTCCTCTCATTATTTGCTATTATTTTCACTGCTTTAAACATTCTATATGAGTCTTCTTTGGAGTTTTCGATTTCCTCCATTTGTTCCATTAGTTTCAAGAGTCTTTCTTCTTCGAGGCATTTGTGTATCATATTCAGTTTCTTCTTTCTTCCTTTCCTGATGTCTCCTATTTTCTTCTGGTCTTTTTCTGTATTTAGCTTGTTGTTTAGCTCCTTCTGTTCTCATGATAATGTTATTATTTTCTCGTGTCCACTAGCTTTCATTCTTGTCCTGTAACCTGTAACCAGTTTTTGGCCACTGTTTGGTTAGCTGTTTTGATGTTATCCCATCTCTCCTGTGGTGTCAGTTCTCTATCGTAGGATTTTTCTCAGAGGACTTTGCTTAGTTCTTCCTTATATATTTCCTCTTGGTTTCTTCATCTTTTAGATTGTCAAAACTAATCTTTTTCGGTGATTTTTGAAATGCTAATGGGTATAATAAAAACTAGAGTCATTTATGCGCCAATATAGGCCAATCTTTACTGACCAGTGGATACCACACGTAAATCGATCTCGTCACATTTAAGGCCATGTTACCGTCACAATTTACTTGTATTAAACTGGATAACCTTTACCTTAATGAGGGACTACAAATGGAGATGTCATGTTCACTTTCTTTTATGTAAACAATGTTTTTATTGACTAAATATGACTTGATTATCAGTATGGAATAAATAGCAAATGGCCCTCTGTTCCGTTTGAAACTGACCTTGACACGGTCAGTTTAAAACCTCCATTAGACTTTTTTAATGCTCTACAGACATGGTCATAGCAACTGTTTTAACATTTGCAGATGAGATTTGAGAAAGTGATCAGGATTTAGCTGACCTCTGACTCTATTCAGGACCCTGCAGCCAAGAATAGAGCGAACATTTCCATTCACGCATCAAGATGGGCTTGGGGCCTGCCAAGATATGCATCTCTATATATGGCCTACTTAGTATAGCTTCCATCATTTACTGGATTCTCTCTGATAAATCCATCTTACAACATCATTCTCTTGTTACCCAGAGAAGCAAGGCATCCGCATACATTAAGAAGTTCACCATTCCAAGAGGACACAAAACTAAAGAAAGACCAGTTATCTTGATGTGGACACTAGATTGTCACCGCAACCGTTCAGTTTCATGGCAACAGGGACTTTATTACCTCAGTAGTCGTGGGTGTGATGTCACAAATTGTGTCTTCACAACAGATCAGTCACATTACCTCCAAGCAGATGCAATTATTTTTCATCAGGGGGATTTCCATTGGACACTCCTGCCACAGATTCGACTTTCACATCAAAGATATGTTTTCTACAACAGAGAGGCCCCAACACACAATAAAATTAAGACACTCACAACAAATAAGAGATGGTCGAGAAATTTCTACAATTGGACTGCCACCTATCGTGCTGATTCAGATATTGTTGCCCCTTATGTCCAGCTTGTACAATTAAACAATGCGAAAGAACAAGAAATAAATTCCAGCAGTATTTTAAAAGGCAAACATCCCAATAAAAAGCTCATGGCATGGTTTGTCAGCCATTGCAAGACTGCATCAAATCGTGAGGCATATGTAAGTCAACTAAAAAAGTATGCTGATGTTGACATATACGGTAAATGTGGGAAACTCTCTTGTAAAACTAGACTTGATAGAGGCTGCTACCTTACTGTCTCTGACCATTGGTTTTACTTGTCTTTCGAAAACTCAATTTGTTCTGATTACATCACAGAGAAAGCTTTATTTCCATTAATGCTTGGTAACATGGTGCCTGTTGTATTGGGGGGTGCTGACTACACTAAATACCTCCCTCCCAATTCTTATATTAATGTCATGGACTTCCCATCAGCAAGGGCACTAGTAACATACTTGCAGTACCTGACCGAAAGACCTGAGCTGTATCTAAAATTTTTTGAATGGAGGAAGACTTATACATTAAGGTATACTCCCGATATGGTGTGTGGTGTGTGTCAGTTATTGAATGCTCCCCAACAAACATGGCAGTCATACTCAAACTTGAATGGCTGGTGGCAAAAGGAACAATGTGAACAGGAGGGAAATAGATGGGTGGATACTCATAGGGAGGCAAAGTAATATATTGGATCTTACATCCAAACAGGATTGGAAGAGGAGTACCTCAAGGGAGCCAACCAGGGCCTTTGCTGTTCTTAATTCATATCAATATGCCAATCTGTTTGAAGGTACACAGGTACACAGTTACAAGGTACAAAGATGCCATATCTGTCACAAACAATGACATGAATTCTCCAACTTGCAGCAAATGAGGTAACTGCTGAAATGTGATGTTTTTCAGGAAAATGAGTCGCAAGTCCCAAAATTGATATTTTTCAAAGTGATTTATTCACGAGATCTCTTTGTTGGAAGGTTTTCATTGTTGGAGTATCTAGTGCTTGAAGATTGTATGAATTCTTGTACCGAATTACAAGTATGTGTATCAAAAGTATTCTTGCATTTTCAAGGTCACATTATAGAGTACATTTAGCTACTTTACTAGTTATTACCAGTGATGAAAAATGTAGTGAAATGAGCTAAAATCCCTGAAACCCTGTTGTTTTTAATAATCGTAATGAATATGTGTATTTCATTATCTTGTTCAATGTGAGGAGTCAACCAAAAGAAAAACTCAAAAATAATTGTGTAAATATTATCTGGATTATGGACTATTAGTTTTAAAAAAAGAATTTATTCAATCAATTCAACAATCACATAGTAAAGACATTTCTAAACCACCAGGGGTACACCACTTCAGCATGAACAATGAAAAACAGACAAGCTATGCAAAGAGAGGGATTAAACAATTAAATTAGGGGATACTTCTGAATCACCTGTCAATGTTAAATCACTAATTCAGTGTAGTTACCATTTTACCATTTTATTGTTAAATCAGAACTCCAATCAACCCGAATGTGAAACACAATGTATCTAAAATCAAATTAATTCATACTATGTGTAGTGAACTCGGTTCGGGACTCTTAGCTTAGGAATAAAACGGAACAAGAATTACTCTCATACTCTGGTTTTATTACCACACAACCTTAGACCAACCTTTCTGGACCAGCCAGAATAGAAACATATACATTGTAAAATGGTATAAACAAGGTGTGGAGAATATTCATATAACACATATTCTCATAAAAGCGAAGTTAAGAATAAGTAAAACCAGAGATTGGGTAAGAACACATAAAGGAACATTTGCATAGCATAAAATGACAATATACAAGGAAAAGACACAATATAAAGAGATAAATACAAATAATAGTAAATAAGCTACAGACCACTCTTCCAGGGTCTGTGCTTCGGATAGATCCGAGAGCCCTTGACTGCCCTCTGGCGTCAGTCCGAAAGGACTGGAATCAACCAGCGGACAGTCTCGGACTCCCGGACTGCACTATTTCGGAACCCATAAAATACACGACCACTACAATACCCCCTCTCTCTTTTAAAGAGTTTAAAACCATGTTTAAAAATCGGGTAACAGAACAATAAAGCATACGAAAAGAGGAAAAATAATACAAATCACCACGAGTAAACACAAAAGTCACTCAACACATAATAAAAATCATAGACAAGTACAAGCAGGAGCATTCAGTGTCCTCACTACTGATACAAGTGGAAAGATAAAAATGATTGGTGTAAATGGTGAAATAAAAGTAAAAAATTCCTCCGGCTCTCTGTGAGAAAAGCAAATCTCACTACTACATTCTGTAGTATAAAAATAGAGAGAAAAATTCGTTACTTTAAAAAGTTCAAGTGGTCAATATCCGTGGGTCATGCCGATTCATCTCTGTGTCCATCCGAATGTGTCCATATCCATTTCCAAGTCCATAAATCAATCCAGTCATCATCATTCACACAGGTCGTTCCATTCCAAGTCCGAGCGTCATTCGTGGGCGATCCGTGTTGTCATCTGGTCTGTCCTATGGTCATCCTCCATCCTTTCACTGGTGGTGAGCGTCCTTCTCGTCGTCCTGCTCCATGGTGTCCATGTCGGCATCATCCTCCACGTCACTGTGGCCAGTTTTGGTACCAGGAGTGGGGGGCGCCTGCATACCAGAGCCGGGCGACGACTTTAGAGGGGAGATCATTTTCTCAGGTCCAAACAATTGGTGGATTCCGAGATCTGATCCTCCCACTCCTCCCTGTCCCAGACCACTTCCCTCTAGCCAAGTCCGGGCCCTGCTCTGTGAGCGTTGTCGGGGCGCGGACCTCTGCGTTTGCTGCTGCTTTGCAGCTTGAGCTGCGGATCCAGCAGCAGCAGTGGGAACCGTCCGAGAAGTCTCGGGGGACACAATCATCCGAAAGGGGGATGCTGAAGGATGGCTAGGTGTTTTAACACCCATCTGGGCCATCTGGGGGAGTTTCCCGATCTGTCCCCACAACTGTGATAGCACATCCAGTTGGAGGGCGTTGACCTGGATCGCCCCAGCTTGACCACCATCCACATGTAGAGTGGGGGCAGATGGATATGTGCCTCCCACACTCTCTGTTGGGTCCTGCTCCGGCGGAGAACTGGACTCCGCGGACTCCAACCTTGACCTCAGCCGCGCGTTAGCCTCCATCAAATCGCGGATTTGATTGTCCTTCTGGGCTAGGGACGCGCGCTGGGTCTTGATGATGACCGCCTGTTGGTTGTTCTCCTCTCGGAGATTGGCGAGTTCATCAATCCTACTTTCCACAGTCTCCAAACGTTGAAGGGGCGTGGTCAACGAAGCGATTGACCGACGTACCCCCTCGCTTAGAGCTATGGCTGCCTTCTCTAGATCCGTCAGGGCAGCTTCAACGTTAACATCCACTGCCCGGACCAGTTCCCGAGTGTCATGTCGAGAAGGCAGGTCTTCCTTAGCCTGCTCTACCCATTGCTGGGTTTTGCGGCCCTTCTTGGTGGTGGGTGCCTCCGGATGGCTCGAAGACTGACGTTTGTGTGTCTTCTTGGAGGCCTTTTTGTCCGAAGCAGGCCTACTTCCGGACTCGGGACCAACGCTGCTGGAAGCAGAGCTCACTGACACCGAGTCCTGATGTCCAGTTGCGGGTTTGCTAGGCCCAGAACTGGAGGAAGAGGAGGCTTTCCTTGCTTCGGCCTTCTCTGCAGCCTTTAGCCGGGTCTGGACTGCAGCCTGTGCCCTTCTTAAGACCTTCAGGTGATTGAAGGACAGGTACACCATCTTATAGAAGAGAGGATTCTCCTTCTTTCCGGCGGTCACCGTGTCCTTCACCATTCGGGCCTGGGCCTTCTCCCGACTGAGGTTGTGTTGTCTCACCTCGCCATTCATCAAGTGCTGAATAAGCTCACCCTTCCGATCCAGGACCTGTGCACAACTGGTGTACGGGCAAGTCCAGGCTTGACGGAGGGGGGCGTGGCACTCGCACAAATGGCGGAAGAACCTCTCCCGGGTGGTGTAAATTTTTACACCCACATCTCGGAAGCCAGTGTACCGACACACCAAGAAGGGGCAACGGTGTCCTGGCTTCCAGAGCATGGGGGACATCTTGAGCTTTCCCAAGGTGCCCTCATCCAAGCTGTCCTCCTGCAACAGCTCGGGCCAGATCTCGGACTCATAGCGTTTCATTGTCCCGGGGAAATCAACGTCATCCGAGTCTGATTCCGGACCATCAGAAGGGAACCGGAATCCTGGCTTGTCCGAACCAGGGTTGATTGGTGCTGTATTTTCGGGCTTATCCATCACAGCCTTGAAGTGTTCCAAACTTCCCCCAATCTCACCAACCCTAGCTCTCCACACAGACATCCGAGCGCTGTGGACTCTCCTCAATTTCTTGAAGGACAGCTTCGGATTCTGCTTTTTCTTGGAAGAGGTGGTCCCAGCAGAAACAGAACTGGTGCTTGGTTGTGGCACCGCGCTCTTGCTTCTCTTCTCCTCCTCCGACCTACTTGACCCGCCTCGGGTCATGGATGCGGATCCCGACTTGCCACCGACGGGGTATCTGCGGCTTCGGGATCTGCCCCGGGATTCCATGTCCTCATCGTCAGCCTTTTTAGGGCTCGATGGAGACTGGGATCCATCCTCACTTTTCCGGGGTGCTGACTGCTTCCTCGGAGAGCGGCGTAGGACATCAGGGTCGACAACGGTCTCCCCTTTGTCCTTCGGACTTGCCTCAGCTACGGGTTTGGCCTTCACCCGAAGCTTCAGCTCCTCCTTCACCACTTCCTCGGGAGCTTCAGTTTCCATGGCTTCGGACTCAGAACGGTCGTGTCCTTCGTCCTCCACCACTTCACTGCCTTCGGCTGCTAACCCCATGAGATTAGCAGCCCCTTCCTCGAGCAGCTGTTGCTCCTCCGCCTCTGTCATGGCAGGGAGCTCAGTCTCAATGCCCTCGGACATCAATCTCTCCGCCTCGGCCAACTCCTTCTCGACTTGCTCAGCCATAGCCTTCTCCATCTTCGATTACTTTGCTAGAAAAGGAATACAAACAAAGCATTTTAATGACAAGACTTCATGAAATAACAAAGCCCGATTTCTGAGCCTTGTCCATTCTCGGACTGAGCTTCGGATGGCCCTTCGGATCCGAACTGTGCTGTCAGTCTCCCACTCCTTTAGCGTGGGTCGATCCGAACTAGGTTTTTAGCGAGCCAACACACCGTTGCCACATCTCCCACCAATCCGGAAGGGTTAATTACGTCCAAACATCATAATGGAATAAGTTAACAGGGCATGATGGTTCACTTCTATGCTAGAGAACAACATACAACACGCATACCCGTAGCCAGTATTTCTAACAGTGTGTATATCAAAATGGACGTAGCGGTACCAGGCACCAGCCCGCCAAAGTACAGGAATGCCAATCGGCAACAACATACAGGGTACCATACGTTCAAATCTCTAGACATCTTACATTCATACAAGATCAACAACATGACAAGTCCTTTATGTAAATCATCACTTGATAAACTTACTGTACGGTTGGCGAAAGTCTGTCAGTTGCTTACTCATACGAGTTCCGGAAGCAGAATGGCGAAGGGTAGAACACTCTCGCCGCACCTGATGCAACGCTAGTACTCCAACCCGACACCGCGATGGTAGCGCCAACGCTTCCCGCGCTCCTTCTCCGAGCACGCTCACATAGCATGATTGGGTGCTAATCCAATAGCTATTCTGATCTGCCTGCTGAGACATGACAGGCCCCTTGTTAATCTCCACTTTCTTTGCCATCAGGATAGGTCTAATTGCTACATTCTATCTGCTATAAATAGATTCCGATCTTACAGCAAGTTCCAGGTCTCATTGACCCGCAGTGCAAGCCTAGATCATGTCAATACCTATCGTTCAAACAAATACTTATTAAGACAAAGATTCATCTCCCAGTCACAATAGAAATGAATCTATTACGCCGGTAGGGGACACAGCAGTAATTCTCCGGTCTACTGCCAGTCGGACTTCTCGTTGTGTACTTTTTTGATTGAGCCAAAATCAGTCCGGTAATTTTAACTCATTTGATACCACATTCTATTTGATTTGCAACCGAACTGGGGCATTGCGCGTGCGCTTAGCCCTTGTCAGAGCTGGGGAAGGGTTACTAGTATCAGGACCCGGATTATTTCTTGTCCGTCTACCACCCGGTAAGATTGGTGGAACAGCAGCACCTGGTAACTTCCTAGGCCTCCCAACTCTTTTCTTTGGAGTTGTGGGAGCCTCGGGTTTATCCGGCACTACTGTTTTCCTAGGTCTTCCCGGTTTCCTTCTAGCCCTCGTCTTTTTCTTCTCCTGTATAGCAGGTTGAGGCACTACTACATTCTTTTTCAATCTGCCTTGGCCTCTCCCTGTCACAGGAGGAGGAGTAGTTGACACAGGAGCTGTAGTTTTTACAGTATCCGTTTTCTTTGTCTTCCTACCCCTCTTTCGGACGGGCTTCTCCTGTCCTGCTGGTTTAACTTTTCGGGGTCTGCCTCTCGGCTTGGCCCCTATAGTTATTTTAGCTTTCGCCGCAGGAACTATACAATCTTTCCCAGCTACTATTTTCCCGTCGATAAGTCGGAGAATATCTCTACCTGTTTTAGCCTGTTTCTGAAATTCGGACGCCCGATGCAGGTTCGCCGCCTGTATGGGTCCATTTTCGTCAAAGGCTGGCTTCAAGTAGTCTATATGATATCTCATCAGACCTTCCGAGGTTTCTAATTCACAGGTGGTACCTCCTATGAATCTTTTGATGACATAAGGCCCATCCCATTTGGGTCCGATCTTTTTAGAGGCCTTCGGGGGACAGAATCGGTATACCACCTCCCCCACTTGGAATCTCGGAGGACGAGAACGTTTGTCATAATCCCTTTTCTGGTGGACTGCAGAAATTCCGAGATTATTCCTTACGTACTGGTGCCCCTTTCTCATACACTGTCTCAAGTGCTCCACATATCCCACTTTGCATGGGAAATCCAATTCTCCTGGTGTCACACCATAGACTAAATCCATTGGTGCCACCAGCTCTGCTCCAAAGACTACAGAATTCGGAGTACAGAGTGTACTGGCATGTACCGTGGCCCGATAAGCATGAGCAATACAGGGCGCTAATATATCCCAGTTATCTTCAGTTCCATCTGTTAGACATGACAATTGCTCCATGAGGACACGATTGAGTCTCTCGCTTTGACCATTGCTCATGGGTCTGTAGGGAAGAGTAATTAATTTCTCAACCCCCAACATTTCTAACAAGGATCTTAAGAGCAGAGACCTAAATTCGGGAGCTCCATCGGTTTGCAAAGCAACAGGGCACCCGAATCGTAGGATCCATTCTCTGAAGAGTACATCTGCACAACTCTCTGCAGTGTGATCTGCCATGGGATAGGCTTCGGCCCATTTTGAAAAATGATCCGTTACCACCATGATATAATTGTTTCCCCTGGGAGTTGTCCGAAGAGGTCCCAAGATGTCCAATCCTATCCGATTCCACCTATCCCCATGTTTTTCTTTTTTAAGGAGAGAAGTCCCTCCTCCTTGTCTGGATTTCCTCATACTACATTCCGGACAGGCCCGGATCCATCGTTTCAAATCGTACCTCATCCCTGGCCAGTAATATTTCATTTTAGCTGACCAAGAATTTTTAAATGTACTGAAATGACCCGAGATCTTCGGACCATGCATCCCTTGGAATATTTCCTTTCTCAAAGAGGCAGGAATGAGTTTCCTCCAATACTTCCTTCCTGTGGCTAGTCTTGTCCAACCCAGACATAGCACACCCTCTCTCATTTCCATATTACCCAGATGCTGGACAAATGTACGGAATTCATTGGATTCTCCAGCTAGATCTTCTCTGCTAGGGACATCCTCTGTACCCGCGACAATAGCCAGTAATCTTTTGATGAGTGGATCTTCCTGCTGAGCCTCCCGCAACACTTGCTCCTGTGTGCCTAAAGCCACAGTAGTGGGGGCAGCCACAGCATCATGAATACCACAATCCGAGCAATCTAGTCTTCCACATTTCCGAGTGGGAAGTCGTGACAACGCGTCAGCATTTTCATGCTTCTTTCCAGCACGATGGACAATCATATTCTGATCCAGACCATACTCTTGCAGTGTCAATAACCACCGCGCGAGCATATCAATTGGATCCTTAAAGTTTAGCAACCAACGTAAGGATGCATGATCTGTCCAAACCACAAAGTTCCGATTTCCCAATAGGTAATGTCGAAACTTTTTCAGATAGGTCAGAACGGCTAAGAGCTCGCGTTTAGTAGCACAATAATTCTTCTGTGATTTAGAAAAACTATTGCTAGCATAGCTCAATACCACTTCTCTCCCATCCTGGATCTGAGACAGGATCCCAGCCATCCCGAAACCGCTAGCATCCGTGTCCAGAATGAAGTCTCCCACCTTTCGGGGAAATCCCAACACTGGAGAAGTTACTAGGGCTTCTTTCAGCTTGCTAAAGGCATCGTCACACCGTGGCGTCCACACTATAGGCTTGCTATAGCGCTTCTCTTTCCCTGCCGCGGTCACTACATCTTGCAGAGGGGCTGCTATTATTCCGAAATCCTTTTGAAATTCTCGGTAATAAGAAGCAAAACCAAGGAATTGCCTCACCTCTCTGGCGTTCTTGGGAATAGGCCAGTCCTTGACCTTCTGTACCTTCTTCGGATCGGCTTGAATGCCATCCGGAGATACAATTCTTCCCAAATATTCCACTCTTTGCCGAAAGAAATCACATTTCTTCGGTTTTAGTTTTAGACCATAGTCTCGGATTCGGTCTAGGACGAGTCTGAGGTTACTTTGACACTGTTCATAATTCTCTCCGAAAACCACAATATCGTCCAAATAGACCAGACAGGACTTCCATCTGAGTCCGTCTAACATCTGATCCATCATGCGTTGGAAAGTAGCCGGGGCATTACACAATCCGAAAGCCATAACTTTGAATTGAAATAAGCCCACAGTGGACAGAAAAGCAGTTTTGTGTTTACTTTCCTCATCCATGGCTACCTGCCAATATCCACTCTCTAGATCTAGGGTGCAGAACCACTTGTTCCCTCCAAGGGCTTCTACACACTCATCTATCCGAGGTAATGGAAAACTATCTTTTATGGTCACTGCATTTAGCTGACGATAGTCGACACAAAACCTCTGGGTCCCATCTTTCTTGGCCACCATAACTATAGGAGCACCCCAAGGACTGCTGCTATGTTCAATCCGGCCTTCTTTGTACATCTTCCAGATCTCTGCTTCGGCCTTGTCTCTCTTTGCCACTGGTATCCGACGATACGCTTGCTTAATAGGGGCCGCATCACCCGTATTAATAGCGTGTCGGACTTTATGTGTACATCCCAGTAGTTTCCCGGACCCTGGAATGGAGAAACAGTCCTGATATTCTTTCAGTAGATCTGTTGCACTTTTAATTTCTTTTTGATCCCGCAGGTCTGAGTCCGCTATTAACTTAGCCAGCGGACACACAGTGGGGGGCATTTTCTCGGGCATTTCAGGTGAGATCAAATCATCATCCGCCACAGGTGATTCCATAACCTGTATTGAATTGATGATTACCTCTTCGATCACACCGTCATCCTCTTCCCCAGACATGACTGAATCTTGTGAAAGTAAAGTCACACTATACAATCTGCCTACCATTCTTTTCTTTCCGAGCTTAATAGCTCGCCCGGACGGATTACTAAATGCCACCACAGCCGGTTTCCCGTCACCTGATACGTATGTATTCAAGCTTCCCAAGGCATAGTCACTTAGTAATTTTTGGTCTGGCTCGAACATCAATCCATCCGATGTGTCTGAGCCACCGTGAATGTTTAATTCGGCCAGAGTCACTTTGCCGGGTACAAGGGTTACACCTCTTTTGAGTGTCACCTCTATACCTGCAAGTGAATTCCCGACCTGCACAGCCTTCACAGAGGATTTTTCTTTACCACTACCTTGTCTCTTCCAGAGTTTACAACTCACGGAATGACCGTAGTTATCCAAGTAAAGTAATCCTGACCAATCAAGACTACATCGATGCACATAATAAAAATCTGCACCGAGTATCCCATCCTCAGGGCCTTGTAAACCACTGACAACGAGACATGTAATCATATAGGTCCGTCCACCTATATTCCACGGACATAGCACGCTACCATAAGTATTAATAGGTGTTCCATCTCCCATCGCACACACCGTTCGGACCGAAATCATTGGCGGTGGATGTGGAAGGGAATCATAGAACTTCTTAGTGATCAAACTGGTAGTAGCACCAGGATCAACCAAAAAGAATCCATTCATCCCACCTACTAGTACTGGGGCATACCATCTCTCCCGAACTAATAACTTAGACGGGATCTCCAGAGTTTCCTTCCGTAGCACAGAAACCTTCTGAATCTTGGCAGGTTTATTACGGTTCTTCTTGACCATTAAAATCTGCCCTTCCTCAGCTTGGAATCCGGATTCCCCCCATCGTATATTAGGGTCATCCTCCGGACTTCTCAAAGGAGTACAGACCTTTGAAAGAGCTTTACCGTCCAGCAACGATCTAGATTCTCCACCTTTCGACTCGGATTCGTCCACACTTGGGATTCCTTCGAGCGTACTAAGCGGTGCCTGGGTTTTACTCCCGATCTCTACACTACTTTCATACTCCTCTCGGATTGCGGTATTATGAAGCGCCTTGCCGTCGACCCTCACTACGCTTCTCGTGAGGGCCCCTTCTAGTTTTCCGGATTCCCTGCTGCGGCTGTCCTTGCTTCGGATGCTGCAAGGAGTTTGAACAGCCCCTTCTTCTTTGAACATTCAGAGATTCTATGTCCAAATTCACCACAGAAGTAGCAGGGTTTAGTCTTCGGAAACTCTTTCTTCCCCCTATACCCAGATCTCTCATAATAAGACGTTTTCGGGGCATCCGGGGTTGGTTTCTTGTGAGCCTGCCATGACTGAATGGCCTGTACAATTGCGCCAATGCCAGAGTCTTCTTCTTCTGACTCCACTTTATCACTGGCGTGCAATGCCTCAGTAATCTGGGCAATGACAGACTTCTTCGGGGTCTTGCTCTTATGCCCTCCACTAGCTTCAGGCGGTCCGAAAAAGTCCGGCGCTGAACTAGCGGTAGTGTTCTGTATGGATACAGTATTCACAGCATCCAAATCAGCTCCCTCGAACACCTCGGACCAATGGACGGCCTGTTCCAAGTCATAAGGTTCCTGGAGTCGTATCCACCAAGCTTCCTTGGCGTTGGACAGGCCATCTAGATATACCTTCAAACACAATGTGCGTCCGGTATAGTCTATTACATTGCCGAAAGCAATTCGGGCTTTCTTCACAACTTCATTTGCGAAGTTGCGGCTGGTCTGATTCATTGTCTGTCGCGAAGCATAGAAGATGGCCTCCTTCTTCCGGGAATTGTGTTCCCCGAAATTTGCCTCCATATGCTGGACAAACTCTGGGAGTTTCAGTCCAGGGGGTAACTCCCCCAGCTCTTGAACTTGGCGGCGGCAGGTACACTTCAGAAACATCAAGAAAATATCATCTGACCAATTCTGAGCTTCTGCCATCACCCTCATCTCTCCCAGATGGATGCTCCAACTGTCTTTGGAAGAATCCCATTGCTTCAAGAAAGACATTTTCGGGACATGACTTGCCGCATCACGCATGTACTCATAATGAAATGAGCTTGCTGCTGGCTCGGGCCCGTCATATCTTAATCCTTGAGTCAAGGATTTATCTTTGAATGAGTGGGTTTCTCTCCTCATTGTTGTACTATGAGCCACAGGAACATAACTCCGCGAGGAATCAGCACCTGCACTACCAACAACATTATAACGGACATAGGTTCCATCCGTGACATGTCCACCCGGATAACCAATAGTATTATCCGACAGTTTCTTAATGGTGGAGATGCCAGCTCCTATGCCCGGTCTACCCGCTGTACCAGTGGGTGGGGTGACTACTCCCTGGTTTGGTGAGGAAGTTTGGGGAATTTCCGGGGTCATAATCTGGACCTTCTTTTCGGATCCCCTAACGAAGGAAGCAGGAGTCCTAAGTACATAAGACTCCCCCTGTCCTTCATTCCTCACATTGCCAGCTTCTTCGGGTGCTGGGTTCTCTATCGGGGACTCGGGTCCAGTGCCCGTCCCCAATCCGAAAATAGCAGCCACTTGCTCCAACGTTGGCTGTGCCTTTGGAGATTCTACTGTCTGATCTGCCTGATTTATTAATCTGGACAAATCATCGACCCTAGAAGCTTCGGCCCTGAGTTTTTCGTTTTCAGCCATTAACCTGGCTGTTGAACGATCACTCCTCTCAGCAAAATCTTGTAGAGTTCTCTGGAGCTCTGCATTTTGGTCTTCCAGCATCACCACTTGGTTTCTCTGGCCCAAGCTGAACTTGTGCGCCCGCTCATAGGCTTTGCGCCAAGCCTCTACCTGAGACTGCAGAGGTGGAGTAGACTCTTTCCTCTGTTTTTGTGGGGAGCCCTCATCCGTATCGTCCGAATAAAATCTTTCGCGAGGATTGCGGAATGCCCAAACATCTTGTGTGATTTTCTTTGTGCTTGGACTCGGTCTAGGCACTGCGGTTCGGACCTTCGGTACAGCACCTGTACCTCTACCTCTACCTCTGCCCGCACCTCCAGTAGCCCCGGCCGGCTGTTCCGTCTGACTCGCTCTATCTAGGTCTGCCACTTCTACTGACCTCTTTCTCTTTTTTATTTCATAGAATTCTACCTGGATGGATCCGAACACTTTTCAGGCTTTTTGAAAAGCTAACTTCTGGTTGTGGCTAAGAACTGGTCATGGCACCAATTTTAGTGAACTCGGTTCGGGACTCTTAGCTTAGGAATAAAACGGAACAAGAATTACTCTCATACTCTGGTTTTATTACCACACAACCTTAGACCAACCTTTCTGGACCAGCCAGAAAGGAAACATATACATTGTAAAATGGTATAAACAAGGTGTGGAGAATATTCATATAACACATATTCTCATAAAAGCGAAGTTAAGAATAAGTAAAACCAGAGATTGGGTAAGAACACATAAAGGAACATTTGCATAGCATAAAATGACAATATACAAGGAAAAGACACAATATAAAGAGATAAATACAAATAATAGTAAATAAGCTACAGACCACTCTTCCAGGGTCTGTGCTTCGGATAGATCCGAGAGCCCTTGACTGCCCTCTGGCGTCAGTCCGAAAGGACTGGAATCAACCAGCGGACAGTCTCGGACTCCCGGACTGCACTATTTCGGAACCCATAAAATACACGACCACTACACTATGTATGCAAAAACCAAGAAAACTATTTACTATCCTTTTTAAAAAAGGTTCAGGAGTGCACAATCATTTACTTGGGGGGCTGTTGTCACATTACTACGGCAACATGAGTGCACAATCTTACACTTGAGGAGCATAATTTCTATCATCCAATCATCCTGATGAAGGTCAAATGTGATCAGTTTCAGGAAAATGAGTCATAAGTCGCAAAATATAGATTTTGAGATATCATAATATATCTGAAAAGAGGAGATCAAGCCGATTCCAATGATGGTAAACATGAAGGACATTAAAGAAGTATTTCTATATTTTATATTTTATATTTTTATTTTTGGAAAAAATAGTTTGCAATGTTTCTGGATGGGTAATTATCAGTAAAGTAACTAAATATACTCCATACAAAGGCCTTCAAAACGCAAGGATATATTTAATACAATGTCCCGAAATTTGGTACATAGATTCATATGACTATAAGTGATAATCCCTCTAAATATCAGAACATTTCAATCAAGAGATCTTGTGAAAAAAAGACTATGAAAAATATCAATTTTGCGACTTATGACTCATTTTCCTGAAACACATCCCAAATACTACCATAAATATAGAAAGATTATTGAGACTATTCTACTGGACAAACCACTATTCACAACAAGTACTAAGTTAAGAAATTATCAAGTTAAATTTGGTTTATCTAATTAATATTACAATTAGTGTCAACTTAATTTATATACCTGGCGTTTCCAATGGAAACGATTTCTCAGCCTCAATTACTTATGTCCGATGTCAGGCAGAAGACCTACCCTAGACACCTGTCTATTTAGAATGCTGGACCACCTCATTGCAATAAAGACATCTATTGCAATAAAGAATTCTTGAATTGAATTGAATTGAATTTATGACCAGTCACTGAGGACCATTGAAATCATGAACTCTGAAACATGTAGAGAAAGGGAGAAAAATGATAAACTTAGGGAAATACCTACGTAGAAATAAGATCCACTAGTCCTCCTGAGTTTCCACTAGTCCTCACAGACCAGAAGGTAAAATCTAATATGGCACAAAAGACATACAAATGTCAACTAGACTAGGGTTTATATACACTTGACTTTTATTTCCACTTCAGTAACTGTTACCAATAATGAATAACTCTGCAATAGCCAGGGCTGTAAAAAAGAGTTGGTTGAAAAAAAATTATCGTTGAAAAATAGTTGGTCGGGAAAAAATTGTCGTTAAAAAAAAGTTGGTCGTTGAAAAAAAATTGGTGTTAAAAAAAAGTTGGTTGTAAAAAAAAGTTGGTCGCAAAAAATTGGTCGAAAAAAAATTGTCGTTAAAAAATAGTTGGTCGTAAAACAATTGTCATTAAAAAAAGTTGGTAAAAAAAGTGTCGTAAAAAGTTGGTCGAAAAAAAATTGTCGTTAAAAAATAGTTGGTCGGAAAAAAATTGTCGTTAAAAAAAGTTAGTTGGAAAAAAAAGTTGGTCGGAAAAAGTTAGTTGGAAAAAAATTGGTGAAAAAAAATTGTCATTAAAAAATAGTTGGTCGTAAAAAAATTGTCGTTAAAAAAAGTTGGTAAAAAAAAGTTAAAGTTAAAGTAGATTCATTCAGAGTTCTCTATATATACCCTCTTCCTGTACATTGTTATGAACGTTGATGCACCAGTACAAATGTGTAGGAATTATGACTAATTACTTTAGTTACCAGTGTCCTGGCCTCTGATTGGCACTCAGTGTACCCATTCCCCATTGGCTCAGAGAGTGAGCACTTTACATGTGGGTTTCATACATGGTTATAGTTATGGTTATAAACACACATGTAGGCATATAATAGTGACCCACATAGTAGAGAGATAGATACACAGTCATGGGGGTTTGGTTCTATATATAGTTGACATTGACACTGCCTATGTAAGGATATATACTCTTAGGGATTATACATATATAGGTGCTTACATTGGTACATACATATATATGGGGGTTATATTGATATCTTCCCTCCTCTCTTTCCCCCCCTTCTTTCCTTCCCCCTCCCCCTTCCCTATTCCTACACCCTCTTCTTCACTCTCCCACCCTCTGCATGTAGTTACAGAGTGTGAAATTAACACCCGCCTGCAGCCAAATGTGGGTAAAACATTAGGAGGGCGGGTAAAACTCAAAAGTAACCCGCCCTCCTTGATGGTTAAAGGAAGGTAAGACAGAGGGACAGAAAGAGTAGAGTTTAACGTACATTGTGATGGGTTTCAGTAATTCAGTATTCAAGTACATTGTAATTATTATAGTGCATGATAATTTGCTTTAAATAGTGTGACGAAATAAAGTACTTGAGTATCTTGTTTTGGTACAAAGAAAGGACTTGATTGTGTGATTGAAATCACTTGATCTTCTTTTATTGAGGGGTAATTAGAGAGCCGATAGATTTTCTGTGTGGGCAGGTAAATATCTGATTCTATCTGCCAACTTGGCGTGTGAAGAAAAAAGTTAATTTTACACACTGAGTTAGGTCCCCCTGGACGTAGATTGTGGGAAATGACATAGTATCTCACAGGGGCTTTCCCAGGCTATAAATAGAGTGTAGAGATCACAATTTAAAAAAGGCTTCAAAATCACATTTTCACCCCAGATACCTTCACAAACCACATACGACGACCTCCAGAGAGGATGGACAGACCTCAACAGATAAAAAAAATTGTTTGTAAAACAACAAATTCCGAGAACATACGACATGAAAAAAACCCGCTTTTCTACCTCTTTTTGTAGAACTCGTCCTAGCTTTATATTATATGGATTCCGAGATGAACCCTGTTTCATTAGATACTGAGAACACAACTAGTACAATTCAATTCATTTCAATTCAATTCAAAGCATTTTTTATTTATCCGAGAAAGGTGTACAAAAAGGAGACCCGTATCTGGAAGGTGATTTCCAGGTCTTATATCATTCAATAGAGCATTTGCCTTCATTCATTCTACTGCCTATGAACTATATGAAACTGGTTCATCCCCACATAATAAGATATAGAGATCTTTTATACATGGGTCAGATTTTCAGGAAATGTACAATTTACCATCGCCAACTTTCCAAAATAACCCACATTTCAGACGAAAATATAAAATACAGTTGAACATAGCCAAACAGATTGCTAGAATCAATGCAATGCCAAATACACTCGAATTTAGCTAGTATTGACCAAATTGCAGCCTAATTCAGCAGAATTTACTAAATGTGTACAGCTGCTAATTGTACATTTTCTGAAAATCTGACCCATATGCGGCTCCCATCATATGGAATGATTCCCAGAATATGTTTTTTGAGGCAAGTGATGTAAATGATCTAAAGAATTCTAGAGCATATTTACAAAATGATTAGATGTTGAGGAATAACAAAAAATACAGTACTGACAATATTCTATTATGTACCACAAAAAGTGAATATCCAGTCAACTAATGCATTCACATTAGCAAAATGAACATTCCAACTATATTGAACTTGTAAAACTCAGAAAAAGGTGAAAATAGATGAAAAATGTGTGATGAATCGATCATATATATGTGATCCGTTTCAGGAAAATGTGTCATAAGTTGCAAAATATGAATTTTGTGACTTGTGACTCATTTTCCTGGAACACATCCTATAAATAGGGCAGATCGCCAGAAAATGTACAATTGGCAGCTCTACACATTGCATAAGTTATGCTAAATAATGCTGAAAAATGATAAACACTAGGAATATCTAGTCACATTTGCTAATGCGTTGATGCTACAAATCTGTTTGGTTAGGTTGAACTGTATTTGAACCACATTGTCTGTCCTAAATGTGGTTTATTTTAGAGGATTGGTGAAGGTACAATGGTACATTTTCTGATGATCCACGGTTATTATCTATAAACGGTACAATTAGGCCAGGTCCCCCTACGGCAGTCGTGGCCGAGTGGTTAAGGCGATAGACTAGAAATCTATTGGGCTCTGCCCGCGCAGGTTCGAATCCTGCCGACTGCGAGATTTTTTCTTGTAAAGTAACCATCTATATACATAGATTTCACATGACGTCACCCAGTAGGCTGGGGCATCCTACTGGCCGCCATGTCCCGGGTCAGCGTTACCCTGCCGTCTACGGCGCGTTTATCATAACAAAGTTGATAAACCTCACAAGAGTGGATACTTGGGTAATACTATACTAAAGGCAGATTATCTAACCCTATCAAGAAGGTATTGTTGAGGCAGATTAAAACTGGTAAAGGTTAAAACAGCCAGAAAACGGTATTTTCAAGTATCGCAGCATACATAGGCATCTAAGTAGACCCCAGACATGGCGAGGGCCGTGACGTCAGTGAAATCTATGTATACCGTCCCCCTGTGTCTGCTATATGTAATGCACTTGTCAATTGCAACACACACAGCCCCCCCCCCCCCGCCAATGTCCTTGAGGGGAGGAATGTCCTGGACAATTAGCCAAATACAATGAAATCCCAAGACATTTGTGTAAATTATCCGACCACATTTCTGATGTGTTTGAGGAAAATGAGTCACAAGCGCAAGAAATAGATTTTGAGATATTATAATATAGAAACTGACAATTTTCATAGTGCTGATGTGTATTTAATGAAGAATCTTTTGAAAAAAAAAGACCTCTGGTGTGAAAAATATTTACCCTTATCACTTATTATACCGCAAAAGATCTTCTCCCTAACATCTGTGATAAATTATCAGTCATTAATGCTCACCACTGAAGATCCTACCCACAACAATGGAAAACATCTTGACATTGGACCTGGTGAAAAAAACACAAATGTGATCCGTTTCAGGAAAATGAGTCATAAGTCGCAAAATATAGATTTTGAGATATCATAATATTTGAAAAGAGGAGATCAAGCCGATTCCAATGATATGGGTAATGGATGGGTAATTATCAGTAAAGTAACTAAATATACTCCATACAAAGGCCTTCAAAATGCAAGGATATATTTAATACAATGTCCCGAAATTTGGTACATAGATTCATATGACTATAAGTGATAATCCCTCTAAATATCAGAACATTTCAATCAATAGATCTTGTGAAAAAAAGACTATGAAAAATATCAATTTTGCGACTTATGACTCATTTTCCTGAAACACATCCCAAATACTACCATAAATATAGAAAAATTATTGAGACTATTCTACTGGACAAACCACTATTCACAAAAAATTCATCAGTTAAACAGAAACTCTACAGACTTTTACATTAAGGATATTTCAATATTTAGACTATTCTAAAGACAATTTGAGGACATGTTATAAAAATCTTATTCTAAAAATCCTTGTTTTTACAAAGGGCCCCCCAGGAAGATCACTTTTGTGAGGATCGCGTCCTTTCTCTTGATCATATATGATTGTATTATGTGTAATTGTGAATAAAAGTTCTATATATATATATATAATATATGAAAAGATGTGATCAAGCCTATTTCATTCATAGTAAACAGTAGGAAACTTATAAGTATTTCTATATTTTAATTCTGATATTTCTACCTTGAAAACTAAATTTGCAATATTTCTGGGTGGACATTTACTAGTAAATTAGCTAAATATACTCCATAACATGACCTTAGAAATGTATGAATATATCTAATACACTGTCTTGACATTTGGTACATTTAGTAATGCTATACAGACATCGTTAAACACCCCAAAAATCAAAACATTCCCACAAAGACATCTTGTGAATAACCCACCTTGAAAAATGTCACTTTTGTGACTTCTGACTCTTTTTCATGTAACACATCACATTTTGTTGTAAGGTTTTGTTGTAAGGTCTTTTCATGGCCATGTTGCCATCATTTTTCGTTCGTATCTTAAAGTTCTATTATTACTTTTTATTACATGACAAAATTCAAGTTACTACATGCTAAACACCAATTTCGTAAATTTACGAGTAAACAGTGGAAATAGTCCTTCAAAAAAATCTCTCAGTTTCCGTTATTTCTAACATTGTAAATCATATCCTGAGACAGCTAAAGGATTAGGAGAAGTTCCCTAATCCCTAAGACCCCTATAGGCCGCCGGCCAGTGCCAGCCCCAAATGACTGCTGGGTCTCAGGTCTTTCCATTCATATTCATGTGTATATTGCTCTGTATTTTTATATGTACTTTCCGCACGTTTTTATCTGTTGGCACCGATGTCCAGTAATTATGAATACCCCATGATTATACCGCTATTATTATTATTATTATTATTATTGTTATTATTATTAGCACTAGCACATGCAGCATTTGTAATTATACGCCTCTGTGAGACCCTCACAGGAATGATTGATTAAGTCCAGATTGAGTAATTAATCAGTCCCTTGTTTCCTGATCAACGTCTTTTAATATTCATGATGTCTAATATAACCGTAGCTTAGTCATATGTAACCAAGAAAAAAGGTAATCAAGAAAGGCATGTTCGGGAAGACCTCCTCTCGAGAAGAACGTAACCTCTTTGTCAAACATCTTATGGCAAATAAAGAATTATCTTATCTTAACCTGTTTTTCCATGTACACTCTATTGGAAATAAAGAATTGGTTGAAGTGAATCCCTCCACTTTCTAATGGGTGTGAATTAATGGTAGACATAATTATCTCTGTTATGCCTTACCTTACATGACTAAAGTTTGCTAATCAATGGACAGGAGGATACCATACTAAAGAATGGAATAAAGGCATGTGGTTGTGATAATATGTGATCCGTTTTAGGAAAATGAGTCACAAGTCGCAAAATTGATACTTTTCAAAGTGTTTTATTTACAAGATCTATTTTCATGAATGTTCTCATTTGTATTATCTGGAACAGACTTGATGAAAACCTCAAATCAAACCCTGACCCTCTAGCCTTTAAGCATATGCTGAAACACAACCTACTCAACTGTATTGTAAGGCCTGACTTCATCTTCTGAGACCACTCCCATCCCCAATGTTGCACCTCTAGTTGTTCCTCAAATAGTACCCCCAAATCTCCCGTCCACCTCCCCACCCTCATTATCATCTCATCTTACCCATTATTTCTACTACACTCACTTCACCCCCTTGCTAATAGGCAACTGTATTGACCTCACCATGGACCTTATGTTTATACAATGTAAGTAGCGACAATTCAGGGTATGGCGGATTACCGGGCATGTCCGAGCCATATTTATATCTTTTATATTTTCCCTGGCAATATGCCTTGCTGGAACCTGAATAAAAATCAGTTAAACAAAAAGGGCAAAATTCATTTTTTTTGAAAGATAAATATATATCAAACTTAAAATATTGAAACACTTATTGGATGTTCTAGCATTTACTACATTAGAACCTGCTTGATCTCATATTTTCAAATATGATCTTATCTCAAAATTATTATTTTGCAACTTGTTACTCATTTTCCTGTAACACATCACAAATGATCAACAATCAATATTCCAGGGATGCGAGTAACCACTCATTGGTCTCAATCAATTATGCTATTCATAATACTGTGTAAATATTAACAGCAAGGACTGTGAGTCATATTTCTATTTATCTCCTCCTATTTAATCCGCATTATACAATAAAAGTGCAATAGATAATGTAAGAGTCAGATTTTTAGAAAATGTACAATTGGTAGCTATACATATTTAGTAAATTCTGCTGAATTAGGTCAATACTAGGTAAATTTGAGTATATATGGGATTGCATTGATTCTAGAAATCAGTTTGGTTAGGTTGAACTGTATTTTGAAGTTTATTTTCGTCTGAAATTTAGGTTATTTGAGAAGAAAATCTGACCCATAAGTGAAAGTCATGATAGGTAAATGATCAGTGACTCATTCTTAGTCATTGTGGTTTCTGCTTAATGTCCTCCAACACCAAGACATCCAACACCATTAGAGGAGGTAGGCCATTGGCAGTACTGCGTCACATAGAGAAGGGTATACATTCACTTTGTCTCGATAGTGAATATAAGACAGTGAATTGAAGACATTCCACCACAACCATATTGATCTTCTTGGATATTGGAAACAAATATTTAAAACCAAAACAGCTTCTAAAGCTTTAGAGGGAGGAAATCAAGTTTGCATTTTGCAAGTTTGCTTCCAACAGTGGACGTTTGCACCATAAGGTGATTTAACAGAATTTCTATTACTTTTAGAATTAGAAATGTTTACTTTTTTCATGAAAGTGACTTTGATCTCCTTTGTATTCTTTTGGTATAACATATGAGGAACTTAAATCTTGTATAGACTTGTATTATGTATTCTTTATTCTCTGATTTCTGTATCCATAGCAGATTCTCCTTCCTTATTTGCTGGTAATATGGATCTAGAGGATCTATCTTACTGAAAATAATGTCCCATGGGCACTCTAGGATAGAAAAAAGAATTTAAACAAACAGAAATCTGAATGCAGGTTTTAAGGCTGCATTGCATTGCATTTTGAAATATGAATTCATGCTACTTCAAGCGCCAAGCAGCCCTAATGAAAACATTCCTACAAATGTATCATGTGAATAATTTACTTTGAAAAATACAATTTTTGAGACTTGTGACTGATTTTCATGTCATGTCATTTACATGTAATTTATACCATGGCAACGTGGCAGTAACCATGAGTGGAGGTTGAGTTGGCAAACAATTTATTTTATTAGCAAATACTTGGCAATATGCCATGCTTAATGGAAATCTTTTTTTTAAGACAGCATTCAATTGATTAATTAATTTGTAATCTATTCATATTTAAGTCCCATTCTAAACGTGACTTAAGTGTTTCTGGAGTCAATATGTGATGCTTATGAAAAATGAGTCACAAGTCGCAAAAATGATATAATTAGTCAAACATGAGTAAACACGGAAATAGATGGGTGGACAGCCACATGTAGGGAATGTGATCTGTTGGAGTGATGTATTGTACTCATCATTAATGTGTTTCTACTAGGTGGTTAGATCCTAAGTTTATGGTCCTAAGTTTTCTCTAAGCCTCCCGGGAAACCAAGCTGAGGTGAAGCTGAGGCTTGTTTCCAGGAGGCTTAGAAAAAATGAAGGACCATAAACGAAGGATCTAATGGCTTTAGTCCCCTTTTGTTGGGCTGTTACTATCATTAACAACAATTTAGAAATGATTTAGAAGCAAAATCAACCAGTGGAAAGCCATGATCTTGCCGTTTTCGTAAGTATTTTTGTTTTGTATTTTCATTGATGTAGCTGGAAACGGAAATCCAACACTAGTACAACTGGTATGTGTGTATAACTGTCCCGGCCACCCCAACAAACGGGGACTAAATACAGGTTAACTAACGAGTTGGTTGAAGGAGCATGAATATTGCACAAGTTGCATAGCAAGGAGTACAATATTCTAAGGGATTTAAACCAACGAGTTAGTTAACAGATTTATTATACATGCTTTCAATCATGAAAATTGAAAAAAATTGAATCATAAATTTGAATTTTACTGGTAATCTGAGCAAAAAAGCAGATTGGTTGCCATGACAACCCCATGTAAACCACTAGTGAAATAAGCACAAGGCGTAAACCACTCTAGATACATTGTTTTCAGAGCAATGCATGTATAAAATACATTACATGTTACTGCACCCAATTGTGATGTGTTTCAGGAAAATGAGTCATAAGTCGAAAAATTTATATTTTTCAAAGTGTTTTATTTACAAGATCTATTTTTACAAATGTTCCCATTTTTTAGGTGTCTAAAGCTTTATGTCATGTGAATACAAATATCAAAGGACTGTGTATTAAATCAATCCATGCATTTCTAACCTTTTCCTATTACCAACCAGAAATTTCTATTCCTAGAACAAATAGTTTCATGGCACCGACTATTTCTTCATTACTGAGATCTTTTCTCCCATTACAAGAAGTCTTTTTACTATTACCACTCCCCTATTACCAATGACCTGTGAGGACACGGAAACCCCCGGGTTGACCAGGAGAGAATGGCAGTAAGTCTGCAATAAAATGTCTATCTATCTATCTATCTGCTGCTATGAAGCATTGCAGTTGGTCCTTTTAAAATATGACCGTGAGGATTTCTTCCTTTTTTGCTCCTTTTCGAAGCGTCATGGATAGACTTGCGCACCTTGATTATTTAAATAATCTAAATAATATCAATATATACTGTTGTCACCGTCTTTCTCATCAACAGATTTATTAAACAAGCTAAAAGCCATGTTCACCTTTGTGGTCGTCTTTGGATTCGTCTTGGTTCGTCCACATTTGTCCACTTTTGTCTAGATATGTCTTGACTCAGTTACTTAAGTATCAGTTAATAATAATCATCGATTCGGGTTTCTATCTTTAAAGTTAGGGGTAAGTGGGGATCGCACCACCCAGGACTCTCTGTGGATTGTTAATTACTCGAGTTGGCTTGGGGACGAATGCCCAGCAGGGCCATTTGACGTCCATCTCCAAAGAACTGGACACGATGCAAAAGTACAGTTTAGGGATCTTACATCATTCACTACTCAGATATCCTGGTACAATGACTTGCATTCTCATTACTGGTGATTTTTATTCTATTTTATGTTAAGCAATCTCCCTCCATTTTTATGTTATAAAATGTGTAATTACATATTTATGAAGATCAAAAATGAATATAACCAATGAATAGCCATAAAATGGTACTTAACCCATATGTACATCGTTTAATAGGTGTAAACAGTTATTGATCATATTTTTTCATAATTTCTAGAATTTGGTCTTCAGTAATTCAAATAATGGGTCTCAATTGGGTGCAATATGGTGGCAACCTTGCTCCAAATTCACTTTCCACCATTTACGTATGTTAGTTATGACGTCATCATTATTGTCTCCATGACAACATACCTATACAAATATTTCTAGTGTGTTTGTATACATATATTTCAAATTTCATCAAAATCCGTTCATGCCTTGAGGCCTCACCCTGTCCCCTGAGCCAAATTATGTGTGATGCCTTGAGGCATCAGCCCGTCCTCAATGGGTTAAATAATTTTTTTTATTTCTAAGACCTTCTTATGGGTTGTTCTTTTCCTTTTTTCAGACCTAAAAGACCTTTTTTTGCCAAAACATTAAATATAAGAGAGATATATAATCATAAAAGTGAGATGCTTCTCATGTATTTCCTTCCTTGGAGCCTGATAGAAATAGCTAAAATCACCTCTGAAGGAGTGCTTTAGAGAAAACTGAAAAAAATAAATTTTTATTTTAACATTTTAATTATTTCTCACAATCTGTGGACATGTTCATGTAGTCTCTCTCTCTCTCTCTCTGTGACGCATGAAGTGCGCATGCACATGGTGCCCTAGTTTT
Organism: Sthenelais limicola; assembly: GCA_942159475.1. Lineage (NCBI taxonomy): Eukaryota > Metazoa > Annelida > Polychaeta > Phyllodocida > Sigalionidae > Sthenelais > Sthenelais limicola. Next base: position 63,327,282 of record OW804102.1, on the reverse strand, counting down.
GGTTTACCACCTGCCTCCACAATAGTCTGTCCAGTGCAATATGTTTTGTGGACTCTGTTGTGATGTTCTTAGTGCTAAGGTCTTTCTGTAGCACAGACAGCCAGGTGGCTGTCTGCCCGCCTTTTCTCTTTTTTACTTTTCTAAGCGCCTCCTCTAGGGCAATCTTAGCTGGTGCTTTGTCTGGTAATCTTATTACATGACCATACCACCTTATTTTTCCCTTCTTTATTACATTACTCCATTTTTCCTGTTTGGTCTTGTTGTATAGGTCTTCACTAGATATTTTCTTTGGCCATCTGATGTTAATGGCCTTTCGGAGTAGTCTTCGTTGGAATGAGTGGATCTTATTTTCTATTCTTGGTTGATGGCTACATGGCTACATGGGCATTGTAGAGGAAAATGCTTTCATTTTCGTTCTTACATTTAGTTTGTTGTTTTGGAATACATGTTCACGTTTTCTCATTGTGTTTTGCATCAGTTGTTTTCTTCTCTTTACATCCTCTCCAGTGTCTAGGAGGCTTCCCAGGATCTTGCATTTTTTCCAGTCTTCTGGTCCTTCTTTCGTCACTATATATTCTTCCGTCTTTGCTTCATTTATTTTTAATACTCTTCCTTTTAGCTTCGGTATAACATCTTTCTTTTCTGTTTCGAATTTGTATTTGTTGTTGCATGCTGCCCACCCTATGTCATCTGCATATTTTGGTCTTATTATAGTGCCATACTCTGATATTATACTGTAGGTGTGATCCTTTAGCTCTGGTGGCAGATCTTCTTCTCCAGCTTCACTTTCGGGTCCATCTGAGTAATTGTGCTCCTCTTGTTGGTTTTGGTGTTGTAGAGCTTTCGCTAAATATAGGGTAAATAGGATGGGGCTGAGGCAGTCTCCCTGTGGGACCCCCATCTTTGTTGTGAATGGGTCTTATGTTTCTGTTCCCACCTTAGTCTGATGTCTTCTACTAAGATTTTTATGAGATGTAATTCGGCCGGATCTAGGATGGTCTTTAGGTCTTCTATTAAAGTATGTCTTCGCACTGTATCAAATGCTTTGCTCATGTCCATCAATGATATGTATAGGGTATAGTCCTTAGATGGTATGGTCTTTTCCGCTAAGATTTTATATGCCTGCCGGCTCTATATGCTACCTGCTCGACAGGTATATTTTTATCTATCTTTGCTCCTATTCTTCTGATCAGGCATATAGCTATTACTTTTCTTACCATTAAGAGTAGTATGATTTGCCTTAGGTTTGTAGTGGTCTTTTTGGTTTTCCAGGTTTCTGCATTATGGTGTTAGTATGCCTTCTTTTATTTCTGCAGGGAATTTTCCGGTACTTGAGATGTCATTTAGTATTTTTGCAATCTCTTGCGATGTTTCCTTTCCTCCATTTTTCAGTTGTTTTGGTCTTATCTCATCTCCTTGTGGGGTTTTGTTATTTTTAAGTGACTTTATTGCTTTTGCGACTTCATCAGGTGTGAAGGGTGGGGTTATTTCTTTTGGTGGAACTTTCCTGATATCTTCAAGATTTTTGTCACTGAAGGTTGTTTCAAAATGCTTTGCAATTAGGGCTGCTTGTTCTTTGGAGTCTGATGTTAGACCCTCTTGGCCTTGTATTAGCAGGGGTTGTTTCCTCTCATTATTTGCTATTATTTTCACTGCTTTAAACATTCTATATGAGTCTTCTTTGGAGTTTTCGATTTCCTCCATTTGTTCTATTAGTTTCAAGAGTCTTTCTTCTTCGAGGCATTTGTGTATCATATTCAGTTTCTTCTTTCTTCCTTTCCTGATGTCTCCTCTTTTCTTCTGGTCTGTTTCTGTATTTAGCTTGTTGTTTAGCTCCTTCTGTTCTCATGATAATTCAATTCAATTCAATATATTCTTTATTTGTACCTAAACATGTTGTACAACTAGGAGCCATGTTTCAGAAAAGAAATCCTTGTCTTCCAGCATGGTCCTTGACTACTGGGGTGGATAATTTTTAGATAATGTCTGTAAAGGCCAGAAAGTTATTTGTTACTACACAGAATGTCTACGCTAAATATATTTGTTGTTACATCAAATGTCTATATAGAATATCTAAACTACTTGGACATGGTATATAAGCATTGTTGAGTAAACATGAAATAAAAAGAAACAGTCATGGCAATGTAACTGAAAATGAATATAGGTTATATAATGTATATAGATATAATAAAGGTATGATATAGATTTGTCGCTCCCTGGCAGGGCAAAACTGGCATATGTCGCTACAAATGACATAATGAATAATCATAACAGCAACATACAGTCATATAAAACACAAGCATAACATATTTGATATTATGAAGCAAAAGATATACCTTCAAACGTAAAACACAAATACATAAATCATAAAGTGTGAAATAATAAAAAAAACACAAAAAAAAACACATAGCACTGCATTGCACGATCGCAGTTATTACAAAATTATTGTTCTTAATTTATTACAATAATTATAATGTTATTATTTTCTCGTTTCGACTAGCTTTCGTTCTTTTCCTGTAACCTAAGATGTTTTTGGCCACTGTTTGGTTAGCTGTTTTGATGTTATCCCATCTGTCCTGTGGTGTCAGTTCTCTATCGTAGGATTTTTCTCAGAGGACTTAGCTTAGTTCTTCCTTATATATTTCCTTTTGGTTTCTTCATCTTTTAGATTGTCAAAATTAATCTTTTTCGGTGATTTTTGAAATGCTAATGGGTATAATAAAAACTAGAGTCATTTACGCGCCAATATAGGCCAATCTTTACTGACCAGTGGATACCACACGTAAATCGATCTCGTCACATTTAAGGCCATGTTACCGTCACAATTTACTTGTATTAAACTGGATAACCTTTACTTTAATGAGGGACTACAAATGGAGATGTCATGTTCACTTTCTTTTATGTAAACAATGTTTTTATTGACTAAATATAACTTGATTATCAGTATGGAATAAATAGCAAATGGCCCTCTGTTCCGTTTGAAACTGACCTTGACACGGTCAGTTTAAATCCTCAATTAGACTTTTTTAATGCTCTACAGACATGGTCATAGCAACTGTTTTAACATTTGCAGATGAGATTTGAGAAAGTGATCAGGATTTAGCTGACCTCTGACTCTATTCAGGACCCTGCAGCCAAGAATAGAGCAAACATTTCCATTCACGCATCAAGATGGGCTTGGGGCCTGCCAAGATATGCATCTCTATATATGGCCTACTTAGTATAGCTGCCATCATTTACTGGATTCTCTCTGATAAATTCATCTTACAACATCATTCTCTTGTTACCCAGAGAAGCAAGGCATCCGTTCAGTTTCATGGCAACAGGGACTTTATTACCTCAGTAGTCGTGGGTGTGATGTCACAAATTGTGTCTTCACAACAGATCAGTCACATTACCTCCAAGCAGATGCAATTATTTTTCATCAGGGGGATTTCCATTGGACACTCCTGCCACAGATTCGACTTTCACATCAAAGATATGTCTTCTACAACAGAGAGGCCCCAACACACAATAAAATTAAGACACTCACAACAAATAAGAGATGGTCGAGAAATTTCTACAATTGGACTGCCACCTATCGTGCTGATTCAGATATTGTTGCCCCTTATGTCCAGCTTGTACAATTAAACAATGCGAAAGAACAAGAAATAAATTCCAGCAGTATTTTAAAAGGCAAACATCCCAATAAAAAGCTCATGGCATGGTTTGTCAGCCATTGCAAGACTGCATCAAATCGTGAGGCATATGTACGTCAACTAAAAAAGTATGCTGATGTTGACATATACGGTAAATGTGGGAAACTCTCTTGTAAAACTAGACTTGATAGAGGCTGCTACCTTACTGTCTCTGACCATTGGTTTTACTTGTCTTTCGAAAACTCAATTTGTTCTGATTACATCACAGAGAAAGCTTTATTTCCATTAATGCTTGGTAACATGGTGCCTGTTGTATTGGGGGGTGCTGACTACACTAAATACCTCCCTCCCAATTCTTATATTAATGTCATGGACTTCCCATCAGCAAGGGCACTAGTAACATACTTGCAGTACCTGACCGAAAGACCTGAGCTGTATCTAAAATTGTTTGAATGGAGGAAGACTTATACATTAAGGTATACTCCCGATATGGTGTGTGGTGTGTGTCAGTTATTGAATGCTCCCCAACAAACATGGCAGTCATACTCAAACTTGAATGGCTGGTGGCAAAAGGAACAATGTGAACAGGAGGGAAATAGATGGGTGGATACTCATAGGGAGGCAAAGTAATATATTGGATCTTACATCCAAACAGGATTGGAAGAGGAGTACCTCAAGGGAGCCAACCAGGGCCTTTGCTGTTCTTAGCACACTTTTAGGCCATTTTCATGAATTATTACCATTATTTATTTTTTATAAATTCACACTCTCGTGAAAATTGCTGTGAATGTTATAAGCTTTGGGTTATAACAGTCATGGCTATCCATGACTGTTATAACATTTCAGTTATTTCAGTTATCAATACTTGCTGCCTTGCTTGCTGGTGTGTTATTAAAGGAGGGAGACTTTCCTTGAGACCCTCACAAAACTGGCTCTCTCTCTCCTTGTTGTTCGATTCTTATCACTTGGCGTGACCACAACCCCACTCTGACCACATGTGGTGAGAGGCCTGGAGTGGCGTGGGCCAGGGCCAGGGCCAATCAATTGGTCGGTAATAGAACCTAATTAGACGATTAGAGGGTAATAAATCAACCATGTTCAAGCTGGATTAATAGTAACTAATATTCATACAAAGTACAGGGGCGGATTTAAAAGTACAGGGGCGGATTTAACCTTGGATGCGTGCGCGGCCTTGAGCTGTGTTGCAAAAGGCACAAGAAAAACATCCATATATTACTATGAAATAGGGCTTTATATATACTTGTATACTTCATCAACTGTACTCCAATAATGTGACTAGAATTAGCCTAGAATTTAGGCAAATAATGAAACAATAACATATATCGAAGGGCCTGAAATATCATCACATGGCCTTGAATCCTGTTGGAATCTTTTAAACAGCCTTGGAATGTTTGGAGATTCTCAGTTTCTTACAGAGGGGTGTGTGGGAGGGGGTGCAAATAGGTTAGGAAATAGTTAGATTATTATGTATTGTTGATGACATAAATGCACCTTCAAATATCAAAATATATACCTGGAACACAAACTATTTCATGAAAGCTTAACTAAACTTTCTGATCTTTATTACCTTATACAACCTAAATAATTCTCAGAAGCAGGCCAATGTGAGTTTGGAGATTTCCCCAATGTTACTTTAATCTTTAGAAGTAAAATCTACAATTGAAAACAGAATATATAATGAAATTGGGGATTAACGAAAATACTTGGATGCTCTTAAAATGAATCCTTGAATGGTGACGAGGCATACTATATATAATGCTGTATTTAGGAAAAGTTCAAAACCAAAAACCTTAAATTTAGCAAATAATGTCTAGCCACATATTCCGCACAGAATAAAAATTCCTTTTGGGTGATTTTAAGATTTTCATCAGGGTCAGTTTTAGTGTCAAAATAAGTGAGAGGCATCTCTGAATATCTAAAGCATTGCAGAACAAAAGCTAAGCAATTAATTAGAATGTAACATATAATTATGTTCTTAAAAATAAAATTTGAAACCGCGCCCCCTCCTTTTGAAAATCCTGGATCCGCCCCTGAAGTATGCCCTTCAAGAATTATGTATTCCATGTTGCATGCAAGCTTATCAAAGAAACAAAATGAACGATCTAAATCAAGTTCCAAATGCTGTTTAAATGTCTTAAAGTAGTAAAGAGGTAACAAAACTCTGTAAAACACATTTGCTTGGAATCTATGAGATTATCATTGTTATGAAAAAAGATCCAATAAAATTTCTTTTAAAAAAAACCTTGATTTTGGTATATGAATCATCTCCCTACTACTATTCCTCTAATTTCACAAAAAAATAGCCTGTAGCCTTTCCTTGTTGTTCGATTCTTATCACTCCACTGTGACCACGTTGAGTAATCCCAGCTGTCTTTCAATTCACATAGGCAATGTTACTGGGAAAGGCGTTCTTTCATATCAGTTGGAGGCAAGGGCAAGATTGGGTGTTTAATTACGTCTGGAGGAGGCGAGAGGAGAATCTAATCTTTTTCCTCTCTCAAGCATCATTTTATATTTTCAGGACATACACACTGCTTGGGGACGGTGACTACATTAGACTTTCATTTTCTTTCATATAAAAGGCGTTCTTCCTTATCACGGGGAGAAGGGGGCAATATTACGTGGAATGGGTAGATGAAAGATATCTCAAACAGGATAAGATATCTCAAACAGATGGTGACACTATTACTGCCATAAATGTCGGAACAAGGCATGAAAGGGCTTAATTAATTATCTAATTATCTAATTGGATGAGTGACGTGTGCTAAATTAGTTAACATATGGGGACTGGCGCGTTAGTCAAGTTGTATCAGCTCAATAACAATTCCTCGGCCCTGCGGGCCTGCGGATTGTTATTGGCTATACAACATGCCTACCGCTGGCCCCCAAGTGTTAACCAATACTTAATTCATATCAATATGCCAATCTGTTTGAAGGTACACAGGTACACAGTTACAAGGTACAAAGATGCCATATCTGTCACAAACAATGACATGAATTCTCCAACTTGCAGCAAATGAGGTAACTGCTGAAATGTGATGTTTTTCAGGAAAATGAGTCGCAAGTCCCAAAATTGATATTTTTCAAAGTGATTCATTCACGAGATCTCTTTGTTGGAATGTTTTCATTGTTGGAGTATCTAGTGCTTGAAGATTGTATGAATTCTTGTACCGAATTACAAGTATGTGTATCAAAAGTATTCTTGCATTTTCAAGGTCACATTATAGAGTACATTTAGCTACTTTACTAGTTATTACCAGTGATGAAAAATGTAGTGAAATGAGCTAAATTCCCTGAAACCCTGTTGTTTTTAATAATCGTAGTGAATATGTGTATTTCATTATCTTGTTCAATGTGAGGAGTCAACCAAAAGAAAAACTCAAAAATAATTGTGTAAATATTATCTGGATTATGGACTATTAGTTTAAAAAAAAGAATTTATTCAATCAATTCAACAATCACATAGTAAAGACATTTCTAAACCACCAGGGGGTACACCACTTCAGCATGAACAATGAAAAACAGACAAACTATGCAAAGAGAGGGATTAAACAATTAAATTAGGGGATATTTCTGAATCACCTGTCAATGTTAAATCACTAATTCAGTGTAGTTACCATTTTACCATTTTATTGTTAAATCAGAACTCCAATCAAACCGAATGTGAAACACAATGTATCTAAAATCAAATTAATTCATACTATGTATGCAAAAACCAAGAAAACTATTTACTATCCTTTTTAAAAAAGGTTCAGGAGTGCACAATCATTTACTTGGGGGGCTGTTGTGTTGTCACATTACTACGGCAACATGAGTGCACAATCTTACACTTGAGGAGCATAATTTCTATCATCCAATCATCCTGATGAAGGTCAAATGTGACCGAAACGTTGATCACCTTTAATTAATAAACCTCCTCCATAAACTAAAACCTGGGTCTACTTGTGTTCAGAGTTGCCTCAATCACTTTCAATTAAATCAAAACTGTACAGATAATATATAGTTTGGAATAGATTTACAAATTTACAATTTACTGTACATTTACCACAAGCATTACAACTAGGACAAAGTTGGACATGTGCCCTCAGAGATCTAAAATGAAAAACAAAATCCAAAGAAGACTTGTAAGTTATATGCGACATTGTGGAAGTTTTGTGAATACATAAGAAATGGATATCATCCCATATTAAAATACAATGATGGGGAAGATGACTCATGGTAAAAAACTTGGATTCACTGTCTGCTCCTGTATCAAGAACCCTTATATGCAGTGCATATCCATCTATATAATGGACTAGCAAAGTACCCGTCCTCTCTCCCTACACTTCCCCCTCTCCCTCTTTTCCCGCCCCCACTTCTCTGTCTTTCATACCTGTTTTTCTCTTCCAAACCTATCTCCGATTTCACCCCTCTCCCTCCCCTCTCCCTCCCCTCTTCCTCATGCTCCCCCTCCCCCATTTCTCTCCCTCCCCTTTCTCCCTTCCCCCACATCCTTTCCCTCCTCTCTTTACCCCTCCCCTCTCCTATTCCTACACCCTCTTCTTCACTCTCCTACTCCTCTGCATGTAGGATGGTCACCCTTTCTCCCCATACTTCCCCTCTCCCTCTTTTCCCTCCCCCTCTTCTCTGTCTTTCATACGCCCCATACTTTGTTTCGTACTAGGGGGTCGTGCGAGAACATCGCTGAGCATGTCTTGTACACACTCCTCAACCTTTTGTCTTTTTGACAACGGCATCCGGTACGGATTATGGCGTATCGGGGTGTTATCTCCAGTTTCGATCGCTGCGGGTGGCAGGGCTGGAGCACTGTTAACAGGCGTTTGCTTGTCACTGAAAATATCTCTATATTTAAATAATGTTTCATTAATAGCTGCGCAGTCTGTCTGCGGAACTACAGAAGTTGCCATGACTGGCGCAAAATCTAGGCCAGGAGACTGTCGGATTGGGTAGGTTTTCTGACCCAACTTCATCTCCCCACGTACAAAGTCTAGAACGCATGTATCTTTGCATAGATTCATTCCTGTAAGTAAATCAAGGCCCCCCCATTTCTTCGCAAACGAGGACTTGGGTAGGGAGCCCACCCATTTTTAATACACAGGCACCACGGATGGGCAGGCCATGGCCAGTGAAACGTATGGAGATACACACGTATCGGCTCGCCTGATCGCTGGTGCAGCTCTCTGAGCTTATCTCGCTGCGTACGCCGGAAATCGGCAGACACAAAATCAAGCACAATTTCCTTTTTAGCTGAGGCCATTGGGTGCCTTCACTATGTTTTTGTCTGAGCACGGTCAACAGGGGAACCTGTGCCGTGAGGCGTGCTATCGTGATTTGCGCATCACTTGGTAGACGATCAATGGCGCGCAGCCATTCTAATGTTTTCGCCGGATTACTACCATCGCACCGCCCAACCTCCTTGCAGTGCCGTTCCGTTGATTGAGAGTCGGCAACAACCGACATAAATCTCATCATATTTTTATCTTCCTTGGTCATAGTGCGCTCGGCATCAGGTGTAGCACCCTCACCTCCCTTTGCAAATATATTTATATTTTGACGCGTTCCGCTTCCTTTAGGCTGCATCTTGGTTTCGTTAGGGTTGTCTTTGATATAAAAATTGTCGGAGTGGTGGGGGAATGAGTCTGAGCCGTAGGGGAAATGGCTAGATGAGTAGTGGGATGATTTTGAAAAATTTAATTTATCTGAGTCGGCCCCAGAGGGGATTTGAGGTTTACCTTTGTCTAGTTTAGAGGGATCAGAGTCGTCTTGCTCAAATTCGTCTTCCTCAATTATAACTTTAACGTCTTCAGTTTCTTCACCAATTTTATCAGTTTCACTCAAAGGCTTGACCAAGTGATTAGGATTTTCGGTCGGTTGGGCTACTACTTCGGGTGGAGGGGGAGTTGTGGCCCCAGAATTTTGTTGAACGACAGTGGTTTTCTCAGTTTTATCATCGTGTGTCATAGCTATAGATATGTTTTCAGTTTGGGCTGAGAAATCTATTTTCTTTCCTTTCAAATCTACTTTCTTTCCTTTCAAATCTACTTTCTTTCCTTTCAAATCTACTTTCTTTCCTTTCAAATCTACTTTCTTTCCTTTTCCTGTTGCTTTTACTTTTACTGGGTTTATTGGTATCCCTGGATTAAGTGTCGGCTTGGTTGCCCTTGTTGCATATTTAGGACTAAATTGAGAATTTGTTAAACATTGATAATGAACATGATGCACTATTTCGCACTGCTACTGTATCAAGAGTGAACTTACCAGGCGATACACGCTGCCACAGATATGTAGGGCATTTTGAGGTCCAGTTTGGCTTGGTCAGGTCAGCACGGCAAGGTCAGCAGGGTAAGTCCAGATAAGATCAGCAGGGTATGGTCACAGCATCACAGCAGGGTAAGTCCAGATAAGATCATGTTGAGGGGTCACCATTTATGTTTCGTACTAGGGGGTCGTGCGAGAACATAAAGAATAGTGGATTGGATTTTGTCCTCCACTTAATTAATAATATATATATAATATATTACCACGCGTGTTCACCACTGAGTAAGATACAAAGTAACATATAGCCAGTGGGACTCCGTTGATTAATAAGTCCAACTTGGATCTTGGTTTATTTGTAAGCAATAAAGATCCCATTGCTGTTACAAAGGCAGTGTACAACTCTTAGGTAAATTCAGGCAGGCTGTGGTGGATACAGGCCCTATATTGATGTGTCACTTGTAGCTCCCGCATTATCCATGGAAAGTGGTCACGCTCAGCCGCACTTGACAAGGGCTTGTCCTAGTTTCTTCCATCGAGAGAGCTGCGGGTAGTGGTAGTTAATGATGCGCGTGTTGGTCCCCAGTTGTTTCTGTTCTAACCTTCATTCAGAGTTCTCTATATATACCCTCTTCCTGTACATTGTTACAAATGTGTAGGAATTATGACTAATTACTTCAGTTACCAGTGTCCTGGCCTCTGATTGGCACTCAGTGTACCCATTCCCCATTGGCTCAGAGAGTGAGCACTTTACATGTGCGTTTCATACATGGTTATAGTTATGGTTATAAACACACATGTAGGCATATAATAGTGACCCACATAGTAGAGAGATAGATACACAGTCATGGGGGTTTGGTTCTATATATAGTTGACATTGACACTGCCTACGTAAGGATATATACTCTTAGGGATTATACATATATATAGGCAAAAGCGCATGAGGGACGATCTGTGGTCCCATATTTCCCGCGGGCGTAGTGATCTCAGTGAGGGCGTGTGAGCGCACGAACTGAGATCACGTAGCCCAAGGGAAATATGGGACCACAGATCGTCCTGAATGCACTTTTGCATTTATTATCACCTTTATTTATTATCACCTTTATAAGGATATATACTCTTAGGGATTATACATATATATAGGCAAAAGCGCATGAGGGACGATCTGTGGTCCCATATTTCCCGCGGGCGTAGTGATCTCAGTGAGGGCGTGTGAGCGCACGAACTGAGATCACGTAGCCCAAGGGAAATATGGGACCACAGATCGTCCTGAATGCACTTTTGCATTTATTATCACCTTTATAGAGGTTGTTACAATACGTTTACCTATATTTTAGCTGGAAAATGGTCGGAATTCGATGAAAATCGATGGCAAAACGTCCACTTAGGCTGCCCCTCCCATCTGTATATAGTTCCGGGTCTTTGCTATTGGTAGATATCAATGCGCTCAATGCCGGGTTGTGACAAGTCCAGCAGAATGTAGTTCTATTTTGAATCGTTATTTCGGTTAATTTTCGGTGTATTACTATTATTAAGACATGGATACAATTTAAATTACTTAATAAGATAAATGTCATTCAGTTTAATATTCAAATTCCTGTACTTTTCATAGTTGAACTCTGCGCATCGTGTCTGTCACTGGCACTGTCAGTCATAGAACTAGTTCTCTGTCCCAGACCCAGTCAATCGATTTAGATGCAGAATAAATTGTGAGTTTCACAGCTTTCCACAGCTTTAAATCTTTGATATTCTTTAACAAAATCGAATTTTTACATATGATTCCTCGGTTCAAATTTTCATTTGAAGTACCTAGCTTTATTATTTCGAGAGAAAATCGGGAAAACCATTGACAGTTTACCGAGTGGAATTGGCCCTAAGCTTCGCAAAATCAAAACATGGGCTGTGCAGTAAAATCGCTCACGTTTTTTAATCAATTTGTTGCCTTTTCACAGCGTTACATCTTTTAAAAACTCAACTAATGCTTTGGTAACGGGTAGACTTCGATAAACATGAAAGGATTTTGGATTATTTCCTTTATTTGATCAGATTTTTTCGTGACCGCTCCCAGTGATAGCTTCAATACCGTAACTAAGCACGCCGATCTATACGATTATGTTATTGACAGTTGCCTGCTCTCACAAGCGCCTTCGGCGGTGGTTAGATTCTACCTACACCTATCATCGATTATAACATAAACTATATAGAGAAAATAAGTTACTCGATTATTTTTCTTTAGCTATGGTCGATTAATATTATCTGTATTTTTTGTGCAGAAGGAATTATTTAGATAGAACTATAAAAAAAACGATCGGGACTATTTTGTTCATTAGGTGCGGGTAATACGGCGGGGAGCGGGTAATACGGCGGCCGTATTACCCGCTCCCTTTGATATGACGCTCAGTGCTTAAGCCAATGGGAGTATCATACCAACCTCTAGAAAGGTATAATAAAGGTGCTTACATTGGTACATACATATATATGGGGGTTATATTGATATCTTCCCTCCTCTCTTTCCCCCCCTTCTTTCCTTCCCCCTTCCCCTGCCCTATTCCTACACCCTCTTCTTCACTCTCCCACTCTCTGCATGTAGTTACAGAGTGTGAAATTAACACCCGCCTGCAGCCAAATGTGGGTAAAACATTAGGAGGGCGGGTAAAACTCAAAAGTAACCCGCCCTCCTTGATGGTTAAAGGAAGGTAAGACAGAGGGACAGAAAGAGTAGAGTTTAACGTACATTGTGATGGGTTTCAGTAATTCAGTATTCAAGTACATTGTAATTATTATAGTGCATGATAATTTGCTTTAAATAGTGTGACGAAATATGTCAAGTATTCTGTACTTGATTATCTTGTTTTGGTACAAAGAAAGGACTTGATTGTGTGATTGAAATCACATGATCTTCTTTTATTGAGGGGTAATTAGAGAGCCGATAGATTTTCTGTGTGGGCAGGTAAATATCTGATTCTATCTGCCAACTTGGCGTGTGAAGAAAAAAGTTAATTTTACACACTGAGTTAGGTCCCCCTGGACGTAGATTGTGGGAAATGACATAGTATCTCACAGGGGCTTTCCCAGGCTATAAATAGAGTGTAGAGATCACAATTTAAAAAAGGCTTCAAAATCACATTTTCACCCCAGATACCTTCACAAACCACATACGACGACCTCCGGAGAGGATGGACAGACCTCAACAGATAAAAAAAATTGTTTGTAAAACAACAAATTCCGAGAACATACGACATGAAAAAAACCCGCTTTTCTACCTCTTTTTGTAGAACTCGTCCTAGCTTTATATTATATGGATTCCGAGATGAACCCTGTTTCATTAGATACTGAGAACACAACTAGTACAATTCAATTCATTTCAATTCAATTCAAAGCATTTTTTATTTATCCGAGAAAGGTGTACAAAAAGGAGACCCGTATCTGGAAGGTGATTTCCAGGTCTTATATCATTCAATAGAGCATTTGCCTTCATTCATTCTACTGCCTATGAACTATATGAAACTGGTTCATCCCCACATAATAAGATATAGAGATCTTTTATACATGGGTCAGATTTTCAGGAAATGTACAATTTACCATCGCCAACTTTCCAAAATAACCCACATTTCAGACGAAAATATAAAATACAGTTGAACATAGCCAAACAGATTGCTAGAATCAATGCAATGCCAAATACACTCGAATTTAGCTAGTATTGACCAAATTGCAGCCTAATTTAGCAGAATTTACTAAATGTGTAGAGCTGCTAATTGTACATTTTCTGAAAATCTGACCCATATGCGGCTCCCATCATATGGAATGATTCCCAGAATATGTTTTTTGAGGGTAGTGATGTAAATGATCTAAAGAATTCTAGAGCATATTTACAAAATGTTTAGATGTTCCGAAACAGAGTTGAGGAATAACAAAAAATACTGTACTGACAATATTCTATTATGTACCACAAAAAGTGAATATCCAGTCAACTAATGCATTCACATTAGCAAAATGAACATTCCAACTATATTGAACTTGTAAAACTCAGAAAAAGGTGAAAATAGATGAAAAATGTGTGATGAATCGATCATATATATGTGATCCGTTTTAGGAAAATGTGTCATAAGTTGCAAAATATGAATTTTGTGACTTGTGACTCATTTTCCTGGAACACATCCCATAAATAGGGCAGATCGCCAGAAAATGTACAATTGGCAGCTCTACACATTGCATAAGTTATGCTAAATAATGCGGAAAAATGATAAACACTAGGAATATCTAGTCACATTTGCTAATGCGTCGATGCTACAAATCTGTTTGGTTAGGTTGAACTGTATTTGAACCACATTGTCTGTCCTAAATGTGGTTTATTTTAGAGGATTGGTGAAGGTACAATGGTACATTTTCTGATGATCCACGGTTATTATCTATAAACGGTACAATTAGGCCAGGTCCCCCTACGGCAGTCGTGGCCGAGTGGTTAAGGCGATAGACTAGAAATCTATTGGGCTCTGCCCGCGCAGGTTCGAATCCTGCCGACTGCGAGATTTTTTCTTGTAAAGTAACCATCTATATACATAGATTTCACATGACGTCACCCAGTAGGCTGGGGCATCCTACTGGCCGCCATGTCCCGGGTCAGCGTTACCCTGCCGTCTATGGCGCGTTTATCAAAACAAAGTTGATAAACCTCACAAGAGTGGATACTTGGGTAATACTATACTAAAGGCAGATTATCTAACCCTATCAAGAAGGTATTGTTGAGGCAGATTAAAACTGGTAAAGGTTAAAACAGCCAGAAAACGGTATTTTCAAGTATCGCAGCATACATAGGCATCTAAGTAGACCCCAGACATGGCGAGGGCCGTGACGTCAGTGAAATCTATGTATACCGTCCCCCTGTGTCTGCTATATGTAATGCACTTGTCAATTGCAACACACACAGCCCCCCCCCCCCCCCCGCCAATGTCCTTGAGGGCGAGGAATGTCCTGGACAATTAGCCAAATACAATGAAATCCCAAGACATTTGTGTAAATTATCCGACCACATTTCTGATGTGTTTGAGGAAAATGAGTCACAAGCGCAAGAAATAGATTTTGAGATATTATAATATAGAAACTGACAATTTTCATAGTGCTGATGTGTATTTAATGAAGAATCTTTTGAAAAAAAAAGACCTCTGGTGTGAAAAAAATTTACCCTTATCACTTATTATACCGCAAAAGATCTTGTCCCTAACATCTGTGATAAATTATCAGTCATTAATGCTCACCACTGAAGATCCTACCCACAACAATGGAAAACATCTTGACATTGGACCTGGTGAAAAAACCACAAATGTGATCCGTTTCAGGAAAATGAGTCATAAGTCGCAAAATATAGATTTTGAGATATCATAATATTTGAAAAGAGGAGATCAAGCCGATTCCAATGATAGTAAACATGAAGGACGTTAAAGAAGTATTTCTATATTTTATATTTGATATTTTTATTTTTGGAAAAAATAGTTTGCAATGTTTCTGGATGGGTAATTATCAGTAAAGTAACTAAATATACTCCATACAAAGGCCTTCAAAACGCAAGGATATATTTAATACAATGTCCCGGAATTTGGTACATAGATTCATATGACTATAAGTGATAATCCCTCTAAATATCAGAACATTTCAATCAATAGATCTTGTGAAAAAAAGACTATGAAAAATATCAATTTTGCGACTTATGACTCATTTTCCTGAAACACATCCCAAATACTACCATAAATATAGAAACATTATTGAGACTATTCTACTGGACAAACCACTATTCACAAAAAATTCATCAGTTAAACAGAAACTCTACAGACTTTTACATTAAGGATATTTCAATATTTAGACTCTATTCTAAAGACAATTTGAGGACATGTTATAAAAATCTTATTCTAAAAATCCTTGGTTTTACAAAGGGCCCCCCAGGAAGATCACTTTTGTGAGGATCGCGTCCTTTCTCTTGATCATATATGATTGTATTATGTGTAATTGTGAATAAAAGTTCTATATATATATAATATATGAAAAGATGTGATCAAGCCTATTTCATTGATAGTAAACAGTAGGAAACTTATAAGTATTTCTATATTTTAATTCTGATATTTCTACCTTGAAAACTAAATTTGCAATATTTCTGGGTGGACATTTACTAGTAAATTAGCTAAATATACTCCATAACATGACCTTAGAAATGTATGAATATATCTAATACACTGTCTTGACATTTGGTACATTTATTAATGCTATACAGACATCGTTAAACACCCCAAAAATCAAAACATTCCCACAAAGACATCTTGTGAATAACCCACCTTGAAAAATATCACTTTTGTGACTTCTGATTCTTTTTCATGTAACACATCACATTATGTTGTAAGGTTTTGTTGTAAGGTCTTTTCATGGCCATGTTGCCATCATTTTTCGTTTGTATCTTAAAGTTCTATTATTACTTTTTATTACATGACAAAATTCAAGTTACTACATGCTAAACGCCGATTTGGTAAATTTACGAGTAAACAGTGGAAATAGTCCTTCAAAAAAATCTCTCAGTTTCCGTTATTTCTAACATCTTAAATCATATCCTGAGACAGCTGAAGGATTAGGAGAAGTTTCCTAATCCCTAAGACCCCTATAGGCCGCCGGCCAGTGCCAGCCCCAAATGTGATGTGTTTCAGGAAAATGAGTCATAAGTCGCAAAATTGATATTTTTCAAAGTGTTTTTTTCACTAGATAACATTATTGGAATGTTCTAATTTTTAGAGAGTGTATTACTTATAGCAATATAAATCGATGTATCAAATTTCAGGATAATCTATGTATTATATCCCTTCATTTTAAAGGTCCTCATATGGACTACATTTAGTTACTTTACTGTTTATAGACCCCCAGAAAATTGGAAACTTTTTTTTTCAAAAACGAAAATATTAAACTTAAAATCTAGAAATACTTATAAGATTATTAGACTGTTTACTATCATTGGAATCGGCTTGATCTGGACTTTTCAAATATAATGATATCTCAAAATCTATTTTTAGCGACTTATGACTCATTTTCCTGAAACACATCACAAATGACTGCGGGATCCCAGGTCTTTCCATTCATTACCTGTTTTTCCATGTACCCTCTATTGGAAATAAAGAATTGGTTGAAGTGAATCCCTCCACTTTCTAATGGGTGTGAATTAATGGTAGATATAATTATCTCTGTTATGCCTTACCTTACATGACTAAAGTTTGCTAATCAATGGACAGGAGGATACCATACTAAAGAATGGAATAAAGGCATGTGGTTGTGATAATATGTGATCCGTTTTAGGAAAATGAGTCACAAGTCGCAAAATTGATACTTTTCAAAGTGTTTTATTTACAAGATCTATTTTCATGAATGTTCTCATTTGTATTATCTGGAACAGACTTGATGAAAACCTCAAATCAAACCCTGACCCTCTAGCCTTTAAGCATATGCTGAAACACAACCTACTCAACTGTATTGTAAGGCCTGACTTCATCTTCTGAGACCACTCCCATCCCCAATGTTGCACCTCTAGTTGTTCCTCAAATAGTACCCCCGATCTCCCGTCCACCTCCCCACCCTCATTATCATCTCATCTTACCCATTATTTCTACTACACTCACTTCACCCCCTTGCTAATAGGCAACTGTATTGACCTCACTATGGACCTTATGTTTATATAATGTAAGTAGCGACAATTCAGGGTATGGCGGATTACCGGGCATGCCCGAGCCATATTTATATCTTTTATATTTTCCCTGGCAATATGCCTTGCTGGAACCTGAATAAAAATCAGTTAAAAAAAAAAGGGCAAAATTCTTTCTTTTTTTTCAAAGATAAATATATATCAAACCTAAAATATTGAAACACTTATTGGATGTTCTAGCATTTACTACCATTAGAATCTGCTTGATCTCATATTTTCAAATATGATCTTATCTCAAAATTATTATTTTGCAACTTGTTACTCATTTTCCTGTAACACATCACAAATGACCAACAATCAATATTCCAGGGATGTGAGTAACCACTCATTGGTCTCAATCAATTATGCTATTCATAATACTAATGTGTAAATATTAACAGCAAGGACTGTGAGTCATATTTCTATTTATCTCCACCTATTTAATCCGCATTATACAATAAAAGTGCAATAAATAATGTAAGGGTCAGATTTTCAGAAAATGTACAATTGGTAGCTATACACATTTAGTAAATTCTGCTAAATTAGGCTGCAATTTGGTCAATACTAGGTAAATTTGATTATATTTGGCATTGCATTGATTCTAGAAATCAGTTTGGTTAGGTTGAACTGTATTTTGAAGTTTATTTTCGTCTGAAATTTAGGTTATTTGAGAAGAAAATCTGACCCATAAGTGAAAGTCATGATAGGTAAATGATCAGTGACTCATTCTTAGTCATTGTGGTTTCTGCTTAATGTCCTCCAACACCAAGACATCCAACACCATTAGAGGAGGTAGGCCATTGGCAGTACTGTGTCACATAGAGAAGGATATACATTCAAATAAATTTGTCTCGGTAGTGATTATAAGACAGCGAATTGAAGATATTCCACCCCAACCATATTGGTCTGCTTGGATATTGGAAACAAATATTTAAAACCAAAACAGCTTCTAAAGCTTTAGAGGGAGGAAATCAAGTTTGCATTTGGCAAGAGTACTTCCAACAGTGGACGTTTGCGCCATAAGGTGAATTAACAGAATTTCTATTACTTTTAGAATTAGAAATGTTTACTTTTTTCATGAAAGTGACTTTGATCTCCTTTGTATTATTTTGGTATAACATATGAGGAACTTAAATCTTGTATAGACTTGTATTATGTATTCTTTATTCTCTGATTTCTGTATCCATAGTAGATTCTCCTTCCTTAATTGCTGGTAATATGGATCTAGAGGATCTATCTTACTGAAAATAATGTCCCATGGGCACTCTAGGATAAAAAAAAGAATTTAAACAAACAGAAATCTGAATGCAGGTTTTAAAATATGAATTCATGCTACTTCAAGTACCAAGCAGCCCTAATGAAAACATTCCTACAAATGTATCATGTGAATAATTTCCTTTGAAAAATACAATTTTTGAGACTTGTGACTGATTTTCATGTCATGTCATTTACATGTAATTTATACCATGGCAACGTGGCAGTAACCATGAGTGGAGGTTGAGTTGGCAAACAATTTATTTTATTAGCAAATACTTGGCAATATGCCATGCTTAATGGAAATCTTATATTTAAGACAGCATTCAATTGATTAATTAATTTGTAATCTATCTATATTTAAGTCCCATTCTAAACGTGACTTAAGTGTTTCTGGAGTCAATATGTGATGCTTATGAAAAATGAGTCACAAGTCGCAAAAATGATATAATTAGTCAAACATGAGTAAAGGCACTGAAATAGATGGGTGGACAGCCACATGTAGGGAATGTGATCTGTTGGAGTGATGTATTGTACTCATCATTAATGTGTTTCTACTAGGCGGTTAGATCCTAAGTTTATGGTCCTAAGTTTTCTCTAAGCCTCCCGGGAAACCAAGCTGAGGTGAAGCTGAGGCTTGTTTCCAGGAGGCTTAGAAAAAAGGAAGGACCATAAACGAAGGATCTAATGGCTTTAGTCCCCTTTTGTTAGGCTGTTACTATCATTAAAAACAATTTAGAAACCAGTGGAAAGCCATGATCTTGCCGTTTTCGGCAGTATTTTTGTTTTGTATTTTCATTGATATAAGCGGTCGGCTGGAAACGGAAGTCCAACACTAGTACAACTGGTATGTGTGTATAACTGTCCCGGCCACCACAACATATGGGGACTAAATACAGGTTAACTAACGAGTTGGTTGAAGGAGCATGAATATTGCACAAGTTGCATAGCAAGGAGTACAATATTCTAAGGGACTTAAACCAACGAGTTAGTTAACAGATTTATTATACATGCTTTCAATCATGAAAATAATTGAATCATAAACTTGAATTTTATTGGTAATCTGAGCAAAAAACCAGATTGGTTGCCATGACAACCCCATGTAAATCACTAGTGAAATAAGCACAATGCGTAAACCACTCTAGATACGTTGTTTTCAGAGCAATGCGTGTATAAAATACATTACATGTTACTGCACCCAATTGTGATGTGTTTCAGGAAAATGAGTCATAAGTCGAAAAATTGATATTTTTCAAAGTGTTTTATTTACAAGATCTATAATGTAATGTAATTGTATGTTCTCCAAAATATAGGAGTTATCGTTATACTACCAATGTCTGTAGTACAGAAACATAATAAAGGTTGGAATGTTTCTCTCCAGTGGCTCTATCAGTGAAAACATATCAAATAACATCAAGTTATTAGTTTATTAAGTTAATCAATGATTTAATCAACTATTTTTCTATTTAACTTTATAATCAGTTTAACTTAATGTATATATTCTGCGTTTCCAAAGGAAAGACTTCTCAGGATCAATTATTTGTGTGTGATTTAATCAACTCTTTTTTTTATTTAACCTTATAATCAGTTTAACTTAATGTATAAATATTCTCCGTTTCCAAAGGAAACAACTTCTCAGGATCAAATATTTGTGCGCGATGTCAAGTCATAGTTACTGAAATTTAGTCTTTCTTCAACTGAAAATGCAGAATATTTAACTAAAAGTGCTTATATTTTCACTTATATGTGTAAATTTTGTGATAAAAATATTGCATAAAGAACATAACACTGTTCTGTCATTTTATCTAAGTTTATTTAACATTTACTTAACAATATTATGATTTCTTGGCAGTCATACATTTTCAATCCCTTAACCATGTACAATGGTTAACCTGTTGATGAAACAATCTGTATTATTGTGAACTTAGTAACAGTGGAAACAATTACTAAATAATAAAAAGCAATTAATGACATCTTATACTGTTTGGTCATAGTATCTCAATATGCTATTGTTACTGTGGAAAAATTTGGTCATGCTTGATTGGGGCATTGACGCAACAGTCTTATATATACAGTGCATTGTAGTTCATTTGTTTATCAACCGGCGGCAGCACTTGTTTCTGTGAGCAGGTGAAGTGGCTGTAGTCAATATCGGCCTCCTTCATCTAGCTTATTGACTAGTAAGCATCGTTAATGTTTAGTCTTTTATGGGATTAATTCTGAATTAATCTACAAAGTACTAACTAATGCAACTGTTTAATCCTGTCTAGTCTGTTTATTAAATAAGTTTATCACACTTCTAGGGGCTTATCATGCATAATTGCCATTAATTATTTTCCATGAATTTACAGGAAAAACGTTACTGATATACTGTTTGGCCCAAAGTGTTCATTATAGGATTTTAGTAGGATAATAATGAACACTTAAGCATTGATATCACTTGTATGCTTCTATGGCCGGTATGGACAGCTTTGAAAATGAATATGTTATACAACACATTATAAAGGAAACTAAAGTAAATGAAGTGATTATTGGACTGTCATTCCTATGCGGATGCTTTATGACAGTGGCTGGCTCTGCTGAATAGAGTGTTAGATGTTATCACAGCTGGGCGCTTTGCTCGTCTCTTCACTCGCTCGCTACTATTGTAAAATGTCTAAACGCCTCTGATTGGCCAATCAACACGGAATCCGCTTCGCCCATTGGCTGAAAAAGGACCTCGCCACCCCTCTCCACCTACAGAACTAGCACACCCAGCACAGCAAATCTCATAACAAATCCGATATGTATGGAATAAATTGTGTAACACAAAGGTGTTGACAAATTGACACCATTACTTCTGAGCTAATTTGGTGAAATCGCCAGAAAATGTACAGTTCACCTTCCCAAATCCTCTCAAATAACCCAAATTTAAGACAAAGGTGAGGTTCAAAACACAGTTTAATATAAACAAACAAATTCTTTGAATCAAGGCAACATCAAATATACACAAATATAGCCAGTATTAACCTGCTATATACATTATATATGATATGAGTTCCAATTAACAACAGATGTCTCAGCAAAAGGATTTCTCATCCACTGAGCACTCTTTGGTATCATACATGGAATGGTTTTCTCATACTAATCTTCTTTAATGAAGGAGAGGGGAAGTGTATAAGGTGCAATGTAAGTAAAAGGCAGTTTAGGCTTATGCATGATTGGACGCCTACTGTGTTGCCAGGTGGTCTCCTCCTCCTCCTTGTTTTCCTGTATTTCTATTAATGGCTTTCCAGTCCTGGCCTATATAAGTGTATGTATGTATAGGTTTTTATTTCCGGAAGCGTACACTTTCAATAACATCAAATTTAGACACCAAAAAAGCAGAAGGATCTCCTCTATGAAACCATAGATCTTCCTGAGGGCCCCAATTGAAATGGTACTAAATAGTAGTTTACAATTGTTACGCCTACTGCGTTGCGGATTATTGTGTGATACTATGATAGGACGCATATATATATACTGCGTTGCTATAGCCAAATGGCTTTCCGGGCCCTGGAAAATGTTTTTTCCTCCTCCCCACTCTCAATGATAGGAAGCCTACTGCCCACTCTCTCTCTGCTCTCCGCATGAAATTTTCCCCTCCACGGCTGGGCAACTATATTTCTGAGGGATTTGGCGTCCCCTGTCATCCTTTAATGGAATATGAACCATCGCTCACTTGCCTATATATGTTATTTAAATACAAGCTTTTATTTAGTCTAAACATGCACAATAAACCGTTTTTGTATTGCCTTCCATTTGCCTTCCATTTTTAGAGGATGTTTCAACCATGAAATTAATTCTACCGTCAACATTAAGATGTATGAAGGGGACATTTGTGGGCTTGCTGTTTCTGATGCTTGCCCTGATGTTCTTATTTTACATGGATTTACAATACAGTCCACCCCTCAAAGACAACCAATCAGGCAAGTGTTTTTCCTTCAAGATAAATGTGAGCGAATGGGAGTGAACATTGATCGTTGCGAGTGCCCTTGCAAAGGAAACCAGCCTTGATTCTGTTACATAATGGGTCAGTCCCTCTAAAGGTGGCCTTCCATTTGTCCGGATGTGGATGCGCCTGTGGCTGTGGATGCGGCTGCGGTAAATATTGCTCATATCAATTTTTCAAGGGCTTCACCCATTCATGCGGAAACAGTTGCGAAATTGGGTGTGGTTGCGGAAATGGAAAATGCTGTTACATTATTTGTCCATGACTTGCATATTGAAAAATGACTACTACCTCTTAAACATCGTAGACGCTTACATCTATTGCAGGCGGGTCACCGCAGGGCTCAAAATCCAGATAACATTGACTTACGCTCAATCAACACAAGAAACTTTGTCGAAGGAAGAAAGATATTAAAACAAATTACCCAAAAATCAGAACAAATCAGAAAATCTATACACAACCAAATTACAACAAGCTGGAATAGATTACCCATGGTGGCCCACCGCACAATAGACCAACAAGCATTTAAAAATAATGCTAGAGCCATATACATCTGGAATGACGAATCATTTATATAGATTCATATGTATAATTTATCTTTTACCCAACATGTCTCCTCCTACTGACTTTCCTCCTCCACCCTCTTCCCCCCACCCCTTTTCTCTCCCCCCTCAACCCGCTCCCCCGGAATGTCATTGTTACCTTTTCAAATGCTAAGGCACCCATATTGTTGTTATCCTGTATTTTGAAAACTATGACTGTACAAAGGTAGAGAACCATTGCCAGTCTATGACTGAAATGGAGTTGTTACTCTACTAACATGCATTGTAAGCACCACCAGGGGGGCTGGAATCCTCCCAATTGCTGGAGCGCTCCTCTGATTGGCTAATATATTAGCAATAAAAGTTTTCTAAATCTAAATCTAATTTAGGTATTATGGATAGAGGTTTGAGGAGGGATAGTAATCACAACTCTCTAAGTGGAAGTGTTGATGGTAAGTGTTTATTCTCTATATCTGACATTTACATATATACACATATATTTATAAGCATCACCGTGCTGTTAGCTCGATGGTTACCCTCGTACATGCACACACATCGTAGAGTTCCCTATCATTGAAATCAATTAAAGTAGGATAGGGTCTATTACAGTATCTATATATGACAATGCTCCCGCTACATGTAGCCATTCCTACTGCATCCACACTGGTTCTGCAGGGGGAATCCCCCATACTTTCATACACATGCACAACAGATGTCATCATGGCTCCAAGGAAGGAACAACAAGTTTCGAGAAGTAGAATGACAAATATGACAGGCTTACTATCTGAAAATCGTTGTTACATGAAAATACATTTACTAGAATTTGAGTTGTTACCGATATATATCATATCATAGTATATCATATATCGGTAACATGTCAATATTGTAACAGAGTGAATGAAGAAATATATTCAGAAATATTAATGTGTGAATACTTAAGTCTGATTTTGTTTTGGCAAATAGTGATGATATATCCTACAGTGGATTAGAAATTATATTAGAATCAGTGGTGTCTATCTTCTAGTCGAGGTTGTTGCTCCAAACCACAAAATTGCAAACATATCACTGGTGGAGGACTGAACATCGAAAAACGCATCATTAAACAAGGATAGCAACTAAGGATGCCATGTCAAAGCCAAAGTTCGAGGAGTTTGACGAAATAGTCCAATCTTTAGCCAAGCAAACTGCTCACCTATAAGTAGTAACTACCCGGAGGCAAGCTAAGCTGCGCCCGGCCCCTGCAGGGATGCCACAGTCAGCTGAGGGGGCGGCGGAGATGGTCAGAATACCACAGCACCAAGGGCAAACAACTACTCACAGAGTACAGCCCAGCTTTATTGCTTTAAGTGGATCTTCATAGCTAGGGAAAATGTCAAACATTTAAACAACGCTGCTAGGGAAAGAGCATTAGATCGAGAGCTTCAATGTTAAGAACTAGCCTGATGAGTGGAGTTGGAGAAACAAAACTACGAGCATAAAGAGCAGATGAAAAGGAACAAGGAAGAGAGGGAACAAGTCTTGCAGTTGGAAGACAAGGACAAGGACAAGGTGCCTGGCGTAGGGCACTATTGGAGACTACTGAAGCCATGCAACATGGATCTAGAGGAAGAAGAACGGGAGGAAGCAAGCACTGGAGAAGAACTTCTCTGGGCACAACAAATATATGATCAAACTTCCCAAGTAGGGGAAGGGTTCAAGCAAACTCCAACCTCCCCAACCACCCGGAGAACTACTCACCAGGAAGCAGCAAACAGCAGACAGAAAGTGAAGTCTCCAAAGGTGCGGTTGACTAGGGATGGAAGGGTCAGGGGAGAGGTGTTTGACTAAATACTATAGTTATAAAGTCAATGAATTTGATGTATTTTGTTTTTGGAAAGTGATGTATTAATGAGTACATAAAGGATTAAATCCTCATTGGTAATGTTGAGTATGTTAGGTCAGTGACAGTAGATGTAATACAGAAATCCAGAGATGTAATGAAGTTTCTCACAGTAAGTGCGCATGTTATAAGTGTCAATACTATATTACTGGACATGATAATAATAATGGATGATATGTAAGTCAAGGTTATTTAACCCAGAAAATATAACAACAAAATTTTAAGAAAATCAGAATCTAATAACCACAATATATAAGATTGCTAGATTAATCAAGCATTGTAAAGAGTGTAAGGAGAGAGGAACCGAGGATTCTCCCAATCAATGAACAGAATCCAGCGGTAATTCCAATCATTGAACAACACCCTACATTAGTAACTAGTCACTTTATACCTCTGTATCATATGACTTGTAAATTAAACTCTAGTCTAAGGGACCCTCTGGAAGAGCTGTGGCTGCCACTGAAGAGGGCCAACCCATTTCCGGTGTAATCTACCTTATAAAAATATATTAATATCTATTATCATGTACTGCTGGGGCACCTCTTGAAGAACACCAGGTACAGTCTAAGCCCCGAAACCTGGCAAGAGGAAGACTGCTGAAGAAGCGGTTATAAGGCAATGAGAAGCATGCGCAGCATGTATTGGAATCACTGAACCTGCTACGGCTGACTGTTGGGAAAGGCTGACTGACGACTAGGAACAGGCTAGTTGACAACTGGGAAAGACTAGCGACACCAGGAGAGACTGGATTCAAATTGTGCAGCTTTTGCCGGTGGGCTCTGCGGGCATGAAACACGGTCCGGTACACCCATGGGGCTGCACAGGAGGTTAAGTTGTGGAATGCAGTCCAGAAACGGATGTGAGACAGAATAGGAGACAAGCCCGGACACACACCAAAGTGCTTACAGCCTATACCACAACTTCGAAAGAATGGCATTGCCTTGGATAACATCTGGAATGGCCTTGACTGTAGGTGGAAGGGGGTCCACATATGGCGCTGCCCCTGGAAACCTACAGTTGCTAAGTGGAGCCTGATCAGCTCTGCTGGGGCACCTCTTGAAGAACACCAGGTACAGTCTAAGCCCCGAAACCTGGCAAGAGGAAGACTGCTGAAGAAGCGGTTAAAAGGCAATGAGAAGCATGCGCAGCATGTATTGGAATCACTGTACCATTTTCAGAAATAAACAATATACATACATAGATAAATACACCCTACTCATTTAAATCATTAGCAATGCTTCTTTTACATGTGTATAACCATAGGCAGTAATACACATGGCCAGCCTTTGGTAACCCAGTCTGTGTGCACCGGGTGGGAGGTAATATTAGACTCAGCCAAGTCACACATGGGAACAAATCAGTAGCACTAAGAATCATTTGTTTAGCTGATCTATTACCCCACCTCAACCACAGTGAAACATAGATAACAGCATTAGATTTTGTTGAATATGAAGCTTTTGGTCTGGAGGCTATAACCAACTAAGCTAGGCAGAGAATAAAATAATTAATAACCTCCATTTCCGGCCTGCTGGTGCAGTGTTTGTGTATAGGACAAACAGAGCACCAGCAGGCCCTCAATGTTCATCATTAATCCTTCTAGAATGCAGTTAAGACTCTCAGAGATAATTTACACTAATGCAGTAACCATTACATTACCCCAATCCCCATTTACCTATTAAATGCGTATTTAGAATCAATTAACTATTAAAGAAATCTTGTTACATTGTTCTTTCCCTATATTTTTCAGGCCATGAAATCAATATCAGCAGGAAAATAGAACACATAATAAGTCATAGACAGAGAAAAGTACCGATGCTCTTTTATAACCGTGTTCCAAAGTGTGGTAGCGAGGCAGTGAAGAACATCTTTAAAAGTCTGTCCAACAGGAATAGATTCTCATTGGTATCTTCTGATATATTTACTAAACGTATCATCAATTCTAGCCAGCAGGTTAGTTAAACTTTTACATTATTTTTCAAAGTTTTGTTTCATCCCACACTCCCTGATACATTGAACATCAAATGTGATGTGTTCCAGGAAAATGAGTCACAAGTCGCAAAGAATGGATTTTGTGATATCACCATATTTGAACAGATGAGATCAAGCCGATTCTAATGGTGGTAAACACTAGGACACCTAATATGTATTTGATATTTGAAGTTTGATATTTCTATTTTTGTAAAAAAAAAAAAAAAAAAAAAAAAAAACAGTTTGCAATATTTCTGTGTGGACATTTACTAGTAAAGTAACTAAATAAGATAACCTTAGAAATGTCTTGAAATTTGGTACATGTATTTATGCTACAAGAAGCGTTAAGCACTCCAAAAATGAAATAATGCCACAAATTTATTATGTGAATAAATCACTTTGAAAAATATCAATTTGACGACTTGTTACTCAATTTCCTGGAACACATCACAAATATGCTTAGCATGCCTATTGTTATTATTATTATTATTATTATTATTATACATTATTGTTAGTGTTTTCATGCATTTTAACTTGATTCATTGCTCTTGTGTTATATCAATTATATTTAAATTTCCAGATTGAGTTTGTGGAGTATTTCCATCAACTGAAACAACCATTTATATTTGACCGACAGATAAAGTTTATTGATTTTAAAAAGTGAGTTTTTATTTGTTATTTTTTGTTGTTGAAAAAAGGCTTTATTTCAAAGGTAAACAACAGAATGAGTTTTTATTTCATTTTGCATTACATCTTAATTGTAAAAGCTTGTTAGAACATATTTATCTACAGTCTGAAGATCTCCACAACCTAAGAAAAAATCTAAAGTTGCTATTGTTTATTATTATACATGCATTGCTCTGAAAACAACGCATCTAGAGTGAGTTATGCATAGTGCGTATTTCACTAGTGATTTACGTGGGGTTGTCATGGCAACCAATCTGATTGAAAGCATGTATAATTAATTGTTGGTTTCAATCGCTTAGAATATTGCACTCGTTGCTGTGAAACTCATGCAATATTCATACTCCTTCAACCAACTCATTAGTTAGCCTAACCTGTATTTAGTTAACTAAAGCTAAAAATTGTTTGAAGGAGTGTGAATATTGTATGAGTTGTGCAGCTGGAGCCTTTTAAAGCCACTTTGTGAACTTCCCAAATGTACTTGCGATGGTTCAGCTGGTGGGGTTTCTTCTAAAGGTAAACATATGATACATATCCTACACCATAGTCTGTAACCTTATTACTTTCGAGCAGCGATATTTCTTTGATGGGGATGTGTGGAAGACGGAAACTGTTACCTCCTCATTAAAACAACATCTGGGTTATGGTGGACAAACTTGGATTTGAGGGAAAGCTCCCCTCATCTTATCATCGCCCTCTTCCCCACAGCCCAGAGGCCTATAGTGAGGTTATATGCATTTCATACAAACATATCTATATATAATATTTTAAAACGTTTTTAAATGTAATGACCCTAGCATCCATGCAAAGCATAATCAAAACATGCTTAACAAGTCTGAATTATAGTTACTCTATGGCTAGTTTATCAAGAAACAAGGAAGGAACCTCTTCAAACACATCCAATCCAAAACAGCATGTGGTGTTAAAAGTCACATCACATTATGGTCAATAAGAAGTAATACAAAATGTTATAGGAGTTGATAAGAAACGCCACCTTGTGGCTAACATGTGTGAAATGTGTGCACCCACATTGTATATAAAGCATAGGCAAGTAGTATAAGATAAGTATAAGTGGTAGCTTTGAACAATACTACACATGACTACACTCTATTTGAGATCTACTTGGAGCAGTTCGCTGTAGGGTTACCATTGGGTCGCTTTGATGTTTACTCTAAGTAGGTCTCAAACAGTGTGTATTATACCATTTGCTCTCTAATAAAAATCCTCTATCTGTTATTATATTCATACAATCTCAGAAAACTCATGTTGCAATTAAGCCCCATTCACATTACCATGGCCAATTGCAAGGCCGGTTACTGGCAATCGTGGCCGACGTACGTCAAACGCAGGATGACGGGGATGTAAAATTGTGCCACGATTTCACATGCCCACTACCACAGTAAATATACGATGGACGTACGTCTTAATATGTGGGCAGCCCAGTGAATTGTTTTGATGATATAATAAGAAAGGCTATTCAATGATCAGTGGATTGTCATTAACCAGACTTGACCTTGGCTAGTGTTGGATGAGGTAATTAAGAAGGAAAGGACAGGCTCTTGAGTGTGTGTGTGGGTTGGGGTGTGGGGTCGTGGGTTCATGGGGAGTATTCATGAAAAATTAAGTTTCATGAATAGAGCAATACTATTCATCTCAAGTCAAACTTTATGGACAATAACCGTTTCAATGTTAGCCAAGACGATACATGATTTTCACATTTGAATTTTGGTGATTGCATAATCTTATATTTTCCCTAATATTAAAATTACCATATCTTTGTGATGCATAATGATTAGTTTTATTGAGTGAGATCTATTTATTTTCACTTTTTGTTATCACCTAAACATGTTCTTTCTTAAGACAAAGTTTGGAAAAAATATAGTGACTTCTTATTTTTCATGCATTAGTTCCTTGAACTCCTCCCTGCAGCAGAGCATATACAGTAGTTTATCTCTTTAAATAGTTATTCAGGGTACCAGACACAAAACTCTGACATTGATTCTAGAAACAACAATCTGACATTGTTACAGTTATACTACATTACTTGTGTTAACGTTTCTTGTTTTAGATATGACCACAATAATCCTGTTTACATTAATGTGGCACGGGACCCAATAGACCGCCTTGTGTCTTCCTATTACATGAACCGATTCCAACCTGGTCACAGGAAAGTAATGTCTGAATCTGTTCGGAACATGGTAAGTGTCTTATATGAATACTAGCAAAGTACCCATCCTCCGGCCGGTCCCCCTCTCTCCCCACATTTCCCCCTCTCCCTCTGCCTCTTCTCTGTCTCTAATATCTGTTTTTCTCTCCCCTCCCCCTCTCCTATTCCTACACCCTCTTCTTCACTCTCCCACTCCTCTGCATGTAGGACGGTCACCCTAGCTCTCTTCCCATACTTCCCCCTCTCCCTCTTTTCCCTCCCCCTCTTCTCTGTCTTTCATACCTGTTTTTCTCTCCCAAACCTATCTCCAATTTCCCCTCCTCTCCCTCCCCTCTTCCTCATGATCCCCCTCCCTGCTTTCTCTCCCTCCCCTCTCTCCCTTCCTCTACATCCTCTCCCTCCTCTCTCCCCCCTCTTCTTTCCCTCCCCCTCCCCCTTTCCTATTCCTACACCCTCTTATTCACTCTCCCACTCCTCTGCAATAATTGGAAGATCTGCAGGTCGCAGATATTGTATTCAGATTTTGATTTAGATGTTCATGTACTTTGAAATAAAACTATATATATATATAGTTAGGTCCCCCTGGACGTAGGCTGTTGGAAATGACGTAGTATCTCACAGGAGCTTTCCCAGGCTATAAATATAGTGTAGAGATCGCAATCAAAGGCTTTAAAATCACATTTTCTCCCCAGATACCTTCACAACCACATATAAACCTCGAGAGAGGGTGGGCAGAACTCTACAGATGAATAAGATGGTTTGTAAAACGACAAATTCAGAGAACATGTGAGACAAAGAAACCCCTCTTTTCCTTATATGGATTTCTACCTCTTTTGTAGAAATCGCTCTGCCTGTATTAATTGTATTAATTGTTTTGATGATATAATAAGAAAGGCTATTCAATGATCAGTGGATTGTCATTAACCAGACTTGACCTTGGCTAGTGTTGGATGAGGTAATTAAGAAGGAAAGGACAGGCTCTTGAGTGTGTGTGTGGGTTGGGGTGTGGGGTCGTGGGTTCATGGGGAGTATTCATGAAAAATTAAGTTTCATGAATAGAGCAATACTATTCATCTCAAGTCAAACTTTATGGACTTTCTGGATTGTTGATATATGTATGTTGATATTGTATTATGATTCGTCAGTTTCTTTGGTTCAGTTCCTATGAACAGTCTTCGGCTTTGTGTGGTATCACTCCACCTCCAAACTGGTTCTACATTTCCCACCCGCTCCTAACTCGATTCAATAAGTGGTTATTGTCATATCTGAATGAAACCTTTATTTTCAGACATATGATGAGTGTGTCCTGAATAACGTCCCTCAATGTACACGTGAATCTAACTACTTCACACAGATCCCTTATTTCTGTGGACAAGCACAAGAATGCCGGTATGATAGCAATCAATTTCATGAGGATCACTATCAAAAATTCTTTCTTAATTAAATATTGTCCAATGTTCCTTTGAGTTCTTATATAAACAGTATGTCATCAGTACTTACATATACAAAGATCGATGTAACTCTTGGCTTATGTAGTACATTTGTCTTTTTTAATTGGGTATAATACTTTTTCCAAGTCATGAAACCATTTAATACTAATATTTGTTCTCTTCTTTATCTTGAAGAAACCAGAGTCAGTGGTCCTTAGCAAGAGCCAAACGCAATGTTGACCAACACTACCTGGTCGTTGGCCTTACTAGTGACCTGCCCAACTTCTTTACTGTGTTAGAGTATCTGCAACCTAACTTCTTCAATGGATCAGTATCATTATTTAAGACAAAGTGTAAGTTCAATGTCCATACAATATTTTGACTCCTTTTCCTCTTGAATGATTAGGTAAGGCAGAGGGAGTGGTATGGGGACTATTTGTAGAAACCTTGTGATGTCAGTCAACCCCAGAATAACTCTTATGAGAAAATTAACTTCTTTGAGAACTATCCGATTCTCTTGCTGATCGGTAGGCAATGAAGCTATCATCCTGAGAATAGGTAGGGATAGTAGTTGGTTTATTCCCACCTTTTCTCAAGAATTCCACTAAATCGTCCTTTTGCTGCTGGATAGTAGTCTTAAATACTGGAGAATACACATCCGTGTCCGACTGAGGCTCTACTTCAGACTCTCTGTGATATCTCTCCGTATAGGTGTACGTTTAGTGGCCCGCATTCCAAGTTGTTTCCTATAGTCGGAAACTCCCTTGTAGTTTGGGTTGCTAATTCTATTGGATCGTTTGGGTATCATGGTACATTTTGGTAAAATTAAAATGTCCAGATAAAATTATTTAGGAACGTTTAGGTTCTCCACCAGATGTTATATTATAGGGAGCGATGGAATAAGAAAGTCCGTTCACAGCAATGACTATTATAAGAGTGTTTATTACAACTGTGTTGGTGGGTGATGCGGAGGTCACCCACGTGACTGGGCACGCAGGCCTGTCACTCCGTGAGAGGGGGGTTAATACCCAATACGTAAATACATATGAGTAATACAATAATATGTGATTAATTTCTCGAGATTTTGTGTCTTCGGCATTTGCTTGAAAATAAACCCCAAGGCCCGAAGGGCCGAGGGGTTTATTTTCAAGCAAAAGCCGAAGACACAAAATCGAGGGAATTAATCACTTTAATAGCCGATTTTTGGATTCAATAACACTGTTTAAACACATATTAACAAATATTAGGCTCAAAAAAAGGTTTTAGATGTACTTACAGCATGAAGAACTCCAACAATTTAACTCCTTAACTCCAATACATAGGTTACTATTTTACATCTGACATGGAAAGGACCGAGTCAAATGCAGCCTTTATAAGGTCCAAATCAGGATGTTTTACACATTTCAACCCATCACATTCTAATATTTAGTTTATTTTCCCTCTTTATAACCAATATCACATATGTACACGTAATCATAACTTCAGAATGTCGTTTACGTCAGCCGCACTCTCCGTTCCAGAAACAAACGAAGCTTCCACTTTTTGCATGCAACCAAGCATCATACTTCCGGTTTACGAATGCCGTATCCGTGTGTCTAGGGACTTAAAAAAGAAATAAATAAAAGATTTGAATCGGTAGAAATGTTTTAAATGTTGTTTTAGCCCGATAGCGAAGTTTTCCTCTATGGAAATCAAGTAATAAAGGAATGGCGAGTTCAGAAACCATGTGTTTACACGCCCCCAAGTTTGCACGCTTTAGTCGGAACCTATATGATAACGCGACGGCTAGGAGAATGAACATCCAGGTACAACAGCCAATCAGAGGTCGGTATTTACTTATGTTTATGTTCAGCCAGCCGGCGTGTTTTCGCAAGGATCCCCCTCTTCCCATCCAAAGCATCAGCGACTTCCGGTTTTCCAATGCCGTGTTGCGTGTGTCTAGGGACTTAAAAAAGAAATAAATAAAAGATTTGAATCAGTAGAAATGTTTTAAATGTTGTTTTAGCCCGATAGCGAAGATTTAGCCTACGGGAATCTAGTATTCAATGAATGGCGATTTCAGAACCCATACGTGCGACCGGAAGAGATGTGGAGACTCTTCGGCATAGCCACTCATGTGCACATTCACTTGGCGTTGCATTGTGTACGGTAGTCTATATAGCGCACGGAGGATTTCATTCAAAAGTGACCCACACGTCAACAAACTGAGGCTTGCATGAGGTCCGGCACGATGTCTACTGTGGCGGAATTGACAAATGGATTATTCCCTATTTCGTTGCTTACCACCATTCAGCAAGCAGATCATGCTAAGTACAAGGATATTTGGAACATTATCGGTGATTTTGGAGATATTGTGTAGAGTTTTACATAGCCTGGGCTTGACCCCATGAGGGGAGGCAGCCATTGTATCATGAAATATCGCTCGCACGATGTCTATCGTCGTCACGTTATGGCGAACCCTATGCCCTAAAAACTTAAAAATGGCTAATATTTCCATCGGAAACAGTGGAGGAATGACTTTAATGTGACCAGGACTTTATACACGTTCAAAAATGAACGCGGAATCGACGACAAACAACTAGTTGATGAGGTAAGTGATTGAGCGGAAACGCCGGCTGGGGTTTATTTTAACTACATCCGCAAAATAATTCTACATCCGAAAAATAAACCCCTGAATCTGAAAAATAAACTACTACATCCGTTTTCCGGTTTGACGACTTCCTGTCCAAACAGTAATTTATAAGTATCCAGAACCCCAGCAGAATCCAAAGATCTGCTATTAATACATAATAAAGGCATAAAATAAAGTAGTTAGGTAACCTATATATAGCACTATTATTCAAATGTAACCGCCCCAGTTTTAGTTATTTCATCCCAACATTTAGTGAGTTTAACCCATTTAGGGACAAGTAGTTCCACAGTTTAACACTCCATTCAGGGCGCCACTGTTAGCCTATGTCACAAGGTGCTGTAAATCTGGAAATGAACATGCAATATAGGTATTGTGTACATTTCAGGCGCAACCTTGTGATGTCACACAGCACACTCATGCAGTGCCCTCTTGTGCTAAACAGACCTTTTCATCTAAGCTTTCTCAATAGGGGACTTGACTGTGCCACTGCGCATGTGTATTCTGTTGAAATCTGACATATAAATATTAGGGAAATTTTTATAAAAAATTGCAAGAATGTTTTCATCAATATCAGAGTTTATATAAATGAGTTATGAAAATGAATGCATGATTGGAAATATGGAGACTTGTGTTATGGAAACATGTATAACACATGGATGTTTTCTATAGATATTACACTGTACCATTAGTCCCATAATTCCATGTGAATCAGGACTTTAAATGGCGGCTATGCAAATCCCCTATTGCAGCCTGTGAGTGACTATAAGTTAGACATAAATGGAGGTAAAAGAATTGAGACTTGGGTGTTGTACTTATGGTTGCACAAACTTTGTTGTCCTAAAAGTGACCATGAACCCATTGACTGACCCTTTAAACCTATAACCTGGAATCTTTGAAACTGATATTCAGCCATTCCTCCAATTCTAAAGAGGACATATGGTGTGAGAAACTAAAGGCAAATTGCCTGAGATTTGGTGTTTTAGTAGTCGGAAGAATCAAGTCAGAGGTCGGTTGGTGTTCATCAGGCTAAGCCCAGCGAGGAGTAACCATGGCTTGGCGTCTAGCTTTATTTATACTCGAGCATTGTAATTAATTATTTAGAGACAAAGGATCCTTGAAATATTTCCCCTTGCGCTGTCCCATTCCAATTGACTGAGGGAGAATCCTTCTTCCAGGCAGACTGACCCCATCTCCCCATCATGCTGGCATCATGCATTGTCCACGTGATAGATGATTCTTGCCCCCCCCCCCCCCCCCTCCCTTACCCGAAACCCAAGCTTGCAGTCCCTTCCCCTCCCTCATGCCCCCTCCCCCCTACCAACTGATTAGATTAGCTCAGGGAACAATTATTAGATTAGACAGGTTGTGTGGTCAACAAGTGACCATGCGTCCCCCCCCCCCCTCCCACCTCCCATTTCTTAAGATAAGATAAGAAACTACTTAATTTATCAAAAGTTTGAACAGTAAATGATAACATATGACA
The DNA here is from genome assembly GCA_942159475.1 of Sthenelais limicola. NCBI lineage: Eukaryota > Metazoa > Annelida > Polychaeta > Phyllodocida > Sigalionidae > Sthenelais > Sthenelais limicola. Next base: position 63,291,651 of record OW804102.1, on the reverse strand, counting down.
TATAGACTATAGTATACTGACTTCTAGATTACATCCAGCTCTCCCAGTTGTACACCTTGGCCAAAAAGGTAATAACATTTATATGGAACCTTGCATGAGGTTATTCTTTTGAAAAGGAGAGAAAATTAAAAAATGATAATAATAATAATTATAATAATAATATCTAAGACTATACACTTAAACTTTATATGCAAGATCTCTTTTATCGAGAAGAGATTCAGGTATACTCCTGAAGAGACAATATTCTCTTTTTATGAGACAGGATATTTAGGATAACACTGGACGAAGAGTTTTAACATTTACACCTGATGTTATTACATAATCAGAGAAGGATCACCGATGTTGTAAAACATGTTTTCTTATGACATTAGGAATACCGTATATACCCATGTATAAGCCGGACCCCATGTATTAGCCAACCCCGATTATAAGCTGGGGGTTCAGCACTTCCTACGTTGATATAAGCCAGGCCCCGTTTATAAGCTGGGTGCCTGTAACTGGATGGAATCATGGAGGGCTTGGTCTCTTTTGAGGATGAAGATGCTGAAGAGATCGGCCAGAAATAGGAAAAAGGTGCGGGATATACTTTTCTGTGGTTGATATCTCAGGGAAATAGTCAAATCTGCTTGGAAATAGGAAGTGAGTAGTTGGAAAAGAGTTTGTAGTATTTGAAATAGCTTGTACCAAAGAGGAAAAGACTGTACCCATGTCATCATTGGTACAAATGTCTACTTTGGGACGCAACATCCCTGCACCTTTTTCCTATTTCTCCTATGGTGTTTCCTATTTCCCGTACATGAAAAGCCATGTCCGCAGGGACCACTATTTCCAGATTGGGCCACCTTTTCCAACTATTTCCCCTCTGGTACACTCCTTTTCCATCTATACCAAAGTGGAAATCAGTACAGTTGTGCCACATGTTTATTTTTGGACTTCGAAATATACAAAAAGAAATATAATTTATCAACACTCAGCTGAAATTTGGGGGCATTCATTTCATATCTGGTATCTGTTTTTTTTATGCTCATATTGTTTGAATCCATGTGTAATTCACATAATATATTAACTATCAACAATTAAGAAATATAAACATCAATCTGTACCTCCTATTTTGTATAATTTTAGGACTCCGTGGAAGAATAGAATGAATCCCATTTATGAATTGGTAATTGGTAAATGCACACGAGAACACCATGTAACTGCATATGAAGACATGAATAACAAATCCTTAATGATAATAATAATAATAATAATAATAATATTTCAGCTGCAAAGCTGAGGAAGAAGTATGGAGCTGTAAAGAAAATCCCACCTTCACCTCGTACAAGAGAAATCATGAGGAAGAAACTTGGGTTGGAATACAACTTCTATGGGTTCATACAACAACTGTTTTATCGGTTACTCAATCATGTGGAAAAGCAGAACCAGAAACTCAATTCCTAGAAAATGAATATGATTCGTATAGCTAAAAGAGTAATGTAATAAATAGATTAATGTCTTGAAGGTCATATCTGTCCCCAAATGTTCGGGTTGTGGAGAATACATGACACCACCGCGTCGGACGCCCACATCCCATGGGTCTTTACGTTGTGTAGTCAAACTTAAAATATAGAAATGCTTATTTCCATTTTGAATCTTAAATCTTGAATCTGGAGTAATGGTACGGTATAAAATCTAAAGAAAACAAGTTCAGCATGTAATATTATCAGTGCTTGAATGCCAATATCCATGTGTTATACATGCTTCCATAACACAAGACTTCATCTTTTTCATCATGCATATGGTTTTCATTGATCATTTATATACCACATGTTAGCAATTTTTGATAAAAATGTTGCTAAATATTTGTAAATCACAACTGAATCTGTCCCACCATGCACTGTAATAGACATGCGCAGTGACATAAGCAACTCCCCTATTGTTAACTCGATATTATAGCATAACATCGGCGCATGAACCGATATGAACCATTGCTTCCTATATGGGTCAGATTTTCACAAAATGTACAATTGGCAGTTCTACACATTTAGTAAATTCTTACTTTAAAAGAAAAAAATTGGTCATCTAATTGAAAATAGTAGCTGTTGTTATAGGCTGCTATAGTTCATATATATGCTTTTGGGCAAAATTACTCCCTCTACAAGATAATGTACATTACAAATATCTCTAATTTACCAGGACATTTATAGCTGGCCCAAAGTTATTGTAAATTCTCTTGTACAACTAAAAGGTGAATTGTACATTTTCTGACGACCTGACCCACATGTATATTTCTCATGTAAGTAGAGAAAGATGTGCTTGTCCCTGGAACTACAGCATATGTACACGCTAAACGCCGATTTCATAATCTTAAGAGTAAACAGTGGAAATAGTCCTTCAAAAAAGTCCTAATCTCTCAGTTTCCGTTATTTCTAACATTGTAAATCATATCCTGAGACAGCTAAAGGATTAGGAGAAGTTCCCTAATCCCTAAGACCCCTATAGGCCGCCGGCCAGTGTCAGATAAGCTGGTGCGACTGTAACAATTCCAATATGTGATCCTTTCAGGAAAATGAGTCATAAGTCACAAAATTGATATTTTTCAAAGTGTTTTTTTTACAAGATCACATTAATGGAATGATCTGATTTTTAGAGAGTTCATCACTTAGACTTATATCAATCACGGTATCCAATTTCAGGACAATCTATATAAAATATCCTTTAGTTTTAAAGGTCCTCATATGGACTACATTTAGTTACTTTACTGTTTATTGACCCCCAGAAATATTGGAATTTTTTTTTAAAAAGTCAAAATATCAAACTTAAAATCTAGAAATACTATCATTGGATTCAGCTTGATCTCATCATTTCAAATCTAATGGTATCTCAAAATCTATTTTTAGCGACTTATGACTCATTTTCCTGAAACACATCACATATGAACATTTCTATTGAGCTCCGGATAGCTCCGGATCTGGACACCTCCGTCTCCAGATTCCATTGGGTAGTTCCTCCGGATGCCACTAGGATATTCATTGCAACCATTGACGATATTTGCAGTTCATATTCTTTGAGACGAGAATCCGGGTATTTACAGGTGGCGCTACGATCGGCAGCAAAAACTCAGGTGAATACACCAGCTGAGTGCCATAGGCGCTGACGCTAAAATACCTGTTTTCAACCCCTTTGAAACCATACATAAACGGGTCAAAATGCTATGAGCATACATGTATATATCAAGTATTGTTCATACATTGCAGTCGCTGGTTCCGTTTTTCCGACAATTGTGTATAATTTAAGAAATCGAGGGGGAAAGTTGGAGATTTTAAGCTTGGTTGCTATGGTCGTCAAGGGCCAGAGTCCCCCAAGTACCGGCCCACTGCCCGGCAATGGGGTGAAAGTAAACAATGGGGGAAATCTCAGCATTACTGTCGATTTTAGGCAATAAATGTTGCGGAAATGTTGCTCATATGTTCATTATGAATATATTCTATGATATGGATTTTAATATTATATATGATTAACTGTTCAAAATTGCACAAAATCAGTTCGTTCGTAGAAGTGTGGATGCACTGTCACGTGACCAGATGAGCGGAGGCCGTCTCTCCCTATTATGTGATTAATTTATTATTAATTAACTATTTATTTGATTCCATCCGGACTTTAACCATGATACTTGTTGCATAATCTTCTATTTATGTTCAAGTTTGTATTTATGTGATTATTATATTTATTCCATTATTCCTGATTTATGTTGCAAACATAATGTTACATTGTGATGAAAATAAGAATAAAGGGAACATATGAAAGAAGTATTTCACTCTTGATGTTATATCTCGGAGCTGCGTTTGGAATATTTCAAACCTTGGTCTTTCCAACAATACCTTCTAAATGAATACCCTCATGAATATGAGACATAGTACCACCACTACCGTCAATATTGTCATTGTTATGAATAATGATGACCATACTGTATATACACCTTCTAGCATGGGATGCTAAAGCTTCAAACTGTAGTGTCCGATCGACGGCCTTAAGCGACTATGAGACTTAATCTATCGAATAAAGACAACGACAACAACAGGATCTAATGGACCTCGCCAGCTTCTGTATTTAATATCTACTTTCCACACCCAGGCTGCTCCCAAGAGAACAACAACAGTAATAGTACAACATATTGAATGGACATCATTCAAGTGTGCATACACAATGGGTGTATAAGAAAGTAATGACAGCAAATATATAGAATAAGCAGTATCACACAGCAATAAAAAAGTTAAAATGTAGACCACCGAAACACTACGACCTCTATCGGTCGAACCCACCACAGCCGCGACCAGCGCGGCTACTACACACTTACTTGCGGGACTGGTATGACAGCCGCGTAGCCCCGGCTCTGGTTTAGCAAATGCCAATCCAGAGCCGTGCACCACAAAACCCTTTATAATGCAATATGGATAAATATAGATATAGCTGTTGACTCAGACAAGGGTCGGATTAGAGACCACTATGCCCAACTGTATACTTATTGACTATTGTATGCATACTTTGTACTCTGTATTATTCCTTATTCTTATTTGTTACACCACAGTGAAGTGTGTATCACATAACATTTGTATGTAGAGGCGTGTGGTACATTGTTTTGTACTACATGGGCGGGGCCTATCGATGTGCAAAATAAATCTATCTGATTTGTTACCGTCTACCTCAACATACTCAGGCCATGCTCTCTAATAACAATGGTGGCATAATTATAAAGATCCTGACGAGTATGATGATGTATGGGAAATAAGAAGCAGTTTTGACTATATTCAAGGAAAGAATGGTTTGTCCTCAAATCCTGTTTCTATTATAAGGCCCATAACAAGAAAATAGGCCTCCTCCCCCTCCCCAACCCACAATCGATCTCTACTCCATGCAGGAAAAAGAGTTGTCAATGACTCTTACTAGCGTTACTAACGTTGTGTCATGTAGAAGACGTTACAATGTAGGCTACACTATTGCGTCATCACCGGCATCAGCCAGAGAAGCTGAACCTTTGTAAGTAAATTAAGGACATTTTGTTGTAAATTGTAATTTATTTGTTACCACCATGGAGTAAAAATAGCACCACATCTCGTAGCTGGTCCGGCGTAAAGGATCGCATGGACCCTCAACGATTCTTTTCAATAGTAACCCACTTGCTTATCGGCTCTTGGGCCATGTGAAAAGAATCGTCTTGGGTCCATGCGATCCTTTATGCCAGACCAGCTACTCATATATGGTACTATCATATTACCTGTATACTTGTACTATATAATACTACCCACTACCTTTCTTATATGTTTCAATGTAATCAAAATCGAAGGGGTGCTTGGAAGAGCTGTGAGGATCACAGAGACCATTCCAATTTCCATAATTCATTCTAATTTAATTTAACATTAAACTATATAACACTAACTGTAAATGTGACTTGAAAAAAACCTGGAGGTGCTTGGATAAAAGATGTGAGACAATGGAACATATGCCAGAAGTCTGGCAATAACTTGTAGAGAATATATGGGTCAGATTTTCAGAAAATGTACAATTGGCAGCTGTACAAATTCGGTAAATTTTAGATGGCATATGTTCCATTGTCTCACATGTTTAACCAAGCACCTCTAGGTTTTTTCAAGTCACATTTACAGTTCATGTTATATAGTTTAATGCTGCTAAATTAGGCTGCAATTTGGTCAATACTAGGTAAATTCGAGTATATTCGGCATTGCGTTGATGCTAGCAATCTGTTTGGCTAGGTTGAACTGTATTTTGAACTTTATTGTCGTCTGAAATTTGGGTTATTTGAGAGGATTGGTGAAGGCGAATTGTACATTTTTCGAAAATGTGACCCATGTCAGAGAGAAAGACCAGCCACCGTCATTGGTCATATTAGTATTATAAGTATCCACATGGACCACTGTTGAGATATTCAATAACATGATCTGGTAAAAGCAAGCTGTATGAAGCGTTACAATGGCTAAGTATGAGTGTCTAGACAGATTCAGCTTACTGCTTTTTCTAGAAGTACATAGATATGATATGCTACACTGTTGAGTGATTCAATAATATTCTCCTGAAAATACACTGATATAAATTGGTCAGATTTTCAGAAAATGTACAATTGGCAGCTCTACACATTTAGTAATTTCTGCTAGATTCTGCTAAAAAATGATAAATAATGGGTATATCTGAGTATATTTGGTATCGCATTGATTTAAAGTATCAGTTCTGTCATGTTAAACGGCATTTTGAAGCTCATTTCTGTCTTAAACGTGGGTTATTTGAGAGGATTGGTGAAGGCGAATTGTACATTTTCTGAAAATCTGACCCAAATATTAATTATACTGGTTCATTCTTGGCCTTATTACATCTTCAGACTTTTATATCTAAAACAATTCTTCAATGCTTCAAATAGCTCAGCTGCTACCATTAATACTAGAACTGTTTTAAAGTTGCTAAGGTCACTGTTTGACTATATATCATTTAGAAATATGTTTGTAGTTTTCGATTACCTGCACATGTAAGAACATTTGTGTGGAATACCAACTCTATATATTCCTTAGATTAATTGATATTTGTTAACGAAGAATGTGGCAGAGATTCTATTGAGGAATTCAAATCTGAGAGAGAAGTAACTTGACCGTAAGGTGCTGCCCTCAGTGCATGGTGAAGTAGGAGCAAGGCAGGAGTTGCATAGTGACATATCTACCCTGTCCCATCCAGCTGGTATCACTTAACTCATTAAGATAAGAGGCGTCGGGGACCTTCCCCTCACCAACCAAATTGTGTCTGGCAGTTGGGTAGGGTGACTCCAGCACCCTACGAAATTGGAGTTTTAAACTCTTAAATACACACAATATATGTAATTCCTACATTAATGCTCCCGAGTATACATTACAAATATACTAATCTAGAACATACTTGAAATTCAGGCAAACTTTCCCCAAATCGGGAGCTCAGTGGCATGTGTCACTTTTTTTTTTTTTTTTTTTTTTTTTTATTAGAAACGTTTATTAATCGATACACAAAATAATATGACGATATACAATCTATTCTTGCAGAGTACAGTGACATGTGTATAATTGGTAGGAAATGAGCCTCAGTTTTAACCATTTGAACAGTTAAATCTGGTTGAGTAGAAACGTTTATTAATCGATACACAAAATAATATGACGATATACAATCTATTCTAATATCATCTACACACATCAACACTATTGTTTATAGCAGACCTCGTTCTCTTTACAGTAACACATCAAGGAATTCTATGAAAGCAAGAATCAACCTGCATGAGCTTAATGTGATTTTACATGATCATGATAATAAGATATAACTCAACGAGAGATGGATCTAGCATGACAGATTCACAAAACACGAGTGCGTTGTTTTTCCGTTTTTCCCGAGTGGCGAAGCCATGAGGGAAAAACAGAAAAATAATGCACAAGTGTTTTGTGAATCTGTCATGCTAGATCCATCTCGAGTTGGGTTCTATTTTTATGCCATGATATACATATTTTAGCCTTATTTAATCATTATTTACCTTCATTTTGTGTCTCGCAACCCTCTGACTCGGCAGAAACAAGCACTCACAACATTGCGTCATGAAATGAGCGTCATGAAATGAGCGTCATTGATTGGCGCAACTAAATTTACGCAACCAATCAAAATAACGTTGTAGATTGGTTGCATTCGAAAAGCGGATTCCACTAGTGCAATCCAGGCATGTTTATGCCATGGTCTAATCTGGCCATGTTTTTGTGGATACGCACAGCTATCATGGCATAACAAGTATATCCAATTGCCTAGATTCCTTTTGAATTGAATTGAATTAAACTGTATTTTGCCAAAGTTTTACGTATGTAATGGGCTAGATTTTCAGAGAATGTGCAATTGGCAGATCTACACTTTTGCTCAATTCTGCTAAATTAGAACCCATTTTGGTGAACACTGGGTAAATTCGAGTAAATTCAGCATTGCATTGATTCTAGCAATCTGTTTGGTTAGGTTGAACTGTATTTTGAAAGTCATTTTTGTCTTAAATTGGCGTTATTTGATAGGATTGGTGACGACGAATGGTACATTTTCTGAAAATCTGACCCATATGTAGGAGGATGACAAAAATGGTAGACTGGCCTGAGGATACGATCTGTTACCATAAAACAAGACAAGTACACAGTGTACCATCATTTGTTGGCTTTTAATATGAAATCATTGATTAAAGCTGGCCATTGTAACATGCATGTAAGTGTATTATTTACAAAAAGAGCCTGCATGTTTGATTATCTGACATTGAATAGCGATGACTGTTTATTCAGTATTAAATGCATATCTTTGTGTAGTGAATTATAACTACCTCGAAGAGCTGTATATGGGTCAGATTTACAGAAAATGTACAATTGGCAGCTGTACACATTTAGTAAATTCTGCTAAATTAGACGGCAATTTGCCCAATACTAGGTAAATTTGAGTATATTCGGCATTGCATCGATTATAGCAATCTGTTTGGTTAGGTTGAACTGTATTTTGAACTTTATTTCCATCTAAAATTTGGGTTATTTAAGAGAATTGATGAAGGTGAATTGTACATTTTCTGAAAATCTGACCCATATATCCCTTTATATGACCCATGTATCACCACATACTCCACCCTTACTCCAGGACTCACAGGCACCAGTGTGTACAGACGCTATGAAGATGTTCGTGACCATGATGATTGTCGTCAGTCTCCTTATGACCATGGCAACTACTGCAGAAATTCCCCACGTGAGTTGTATCATGTTATGTCATAGAGATTGTATTTATTGCTATAAATTATTGGGGTTCAGCCCAAGAACTACGGAAGACGAGAGTGCTCATGCATGGAAAGTTTCATTTTTTAAATAGAAAATCATTTTCATTTCCAAAATCATTTTGAATTTCAAAATCATTTTCCGTCTCATTTAAAAACTAAAATTCCATTTGTTTTAAAGTATGTTTCAAAAGACACAGGTGTTTTTATATTTTGGAAATGAATATTTTGGAAATGAAAATGATTTTCTATTTAAAAATTGAAACTTTCTATGCGTGAGCACTCTCGTCTTCCGTAAAGAACGGACTGGACAGGAGAGGGATCTGAGTTTTTGGTTCAGTTTTATTGGGGTCCGACGTTAAGATGAGGAGATCAAGCTGATTCCAATAATTGTAAACACTAGAACACCTAATAAGTATTACTGTATTTTAAGTTTGATATGTTTTTTTTTGAAAAAAGAAAGTTTGCAATGTTTCTAGGTGGGTAAATACCAGTAAATTAACTAAATATACTCCATACAAAGGCCTTCAAAACGCAAGAATATATTTAATACAGTGTCCTGAAATTTGTTTTATTATATGCGCATGCTATATGGGAGGTGCTATAAGTGGAGTGCTATAAAAATATTCATATAGGACGCGTCCTATAAAAATGTAGTTGTCTAAAAACAAATGCCTGCGATTGGTAGTCCACCCGTGATTCTGGTACTATGATTATAGGAATACATAATAAAAACCACACCATTGAATAGAGCATTAAATTATCTTTTGAATGATATACATTGTATTAATGTAGCTCAAGAAATGGCTGTGTTATGAATATTTTAGGTCAACAATATAAGTAGACCTTAATACTGCATGATCGCACAGTGCAGGACTGTCCACGGGGCTGTCAGTGGGGCTGTCAGCGGGGCTCTCTGAGACTTCTTTAGTACTTTTTCAGTGATATCTGATGACATATGATTAAATTTTATGCACATATAATAGATATAGAATGGGACAAGCCGGCAATTATCGAAAAATTTATAGGACTTGATTCGTCCACATAAGCACTCTCCCTACGGCATCGTGCTTATGTGGATGAATCTCATCCAATAAATGTTCGATTATTGCCGGCTCGTCCCATTCTCTCTACATATAGATTTATATGCCTATAAATGCCAAATGCTCTAACAATGAGAACATTTCAATAAAGGGATCTTGTGAAAAAAACACTTTGAAAAATACTGTGACTTGTGACTCATTTTCCTAAATCACATCACATATGTCAACAGTAACACTTTTGATATGGAAAATGTGTCCATGCCTGTTCTTCCAAACAAACCTTCTGTGTCACTAGGTTTACACGCTTATTAAATAAAGAATCCACAATGTACGCTATTTCTTTTAGATATGTGTGCAGTTTTCTTAGTTAGTGCAGAGCTTACATTCCTACCTATTCCTATCAAATGAGAAGACTATGTAGACTAAGCCTATAAATACACTGTTATAAATAAGCGTGTTTCCACGCGAAAGAGCGAGCTGTGCTACGCGTCTAGACGAGTGCTAGACAAGTGCTACACTAGTTCGCGTATTCCCACGCACCCCAGAATTCCCACACATACTCCCACGCGCCCCAGAAAGCTAGGTGTGGTGGTCACTCAAGGGTGACGAAGGGGGGGAGGGGGTGGCAGCAGCATGAATGCACAGTCAAGCACCCGCACACCCATGCAACATTAGGGGACCAACAGCCAGCCAGAGTTAGTGTGAGAGCGGCATGCATGTAAGACACCTGTGTACATGTAGAAAGCAGGGAGGATATTCACTGGTAAGTAAACATTTGTAACATTGCAACTGCGGGTAAAGCCGGGGGTAAAGAGTGTCCAAGCACTTCAAATAATCCTAGGACGTCTAAAACGCATCGACGGCAGTGCGTTTCACTATCTGCATCAACATAGTTCATTTCCCAAAAGGGATATATAACTGCTGTTAAAACACAAAACTAGGATGTAACTCTTGTAACTAACTAACTGTTACTATTACAGGATTTATCCAGTCTCTATGATGATGTGGGTTGGGCACTTCTGTTTTAAAGATTAGTTGGCCTGGGTTATTTCTATTAGAAGGGTTAGGACCTAGCTGTGTTTCATGTATGTTCTAGCTGTGTTTCTGTTACATTTACAGAGAGAAAGTAATCCTGGGTCATATTTGGTCAGACATTTAGACTATACCCTTTTGGTTATACCCAACTCAATTTATCATAAAGAGATAGCTATACTGAATATAGCCATAACATTATTGTTGTGCATGGTTAAGAAATAAAGGTGTTTTCTAGCAGGAAATATAGGCTATTATACTGCCACCGCTACTGTTTCTCTATACATGTATACATGCATATAGCCACCAAGCTGCCAGTTCGACGCCAACTGTGTGGCGGTGCTACCCGTCATGGATTACACCCCTCCCGTAGATGCATGAACGACTGCTGCATATTATATAATTTTTGTATAAGCAGTTGAGCAGCATCGCCCAGGGAGACCGTCTACACCAAACTCTGCCGTCGGCAGTATACCCCAACATAGCGCGTTGGCCTGGCCAAGGATGAGTCGGTCTCATGAAAGGCCAGACATCAACGGGACATCTATTTCAAAACCATCATAAGAAATGCATCAAAAGAAAATGATACACTAAAATGATGAAATGATGAAGTCCGCCCACCCCAATTCAATGAATGAAAAAACAAATAAATGATTAAGCCAAACCCCACTACACGTACCCCCACCCACCCCCTAAACCGCCTAGCTTTTACACGCACCACTGAGCAAGCCAAGCCGCCACCGCCTCAGTGAGGCAACTGATTTCACACGCTTAGCACGTGGTGACGTCACTAGACACTCGCGGCCGCCAGTAGAAAAGTACACGAAAAGCCAATACAGACAAGCGCTATGAGCGTGCAACAAGTTGACCCGCCTTTCGCTTACCTTCACTAGGGAAATGCGTGAACACTTACCACAGTGTAGAGAGAATAGGACGAGCCAGCAATAATCGAAAATTTATTGGACGAGATTCGTTCACATAAGCACGATGCCGTAGGCAGAGTGCTTATGTGGACGAATCAAGTCTATTCTAATATTGCTGGCAAGTTCCATTCTATATTTATTATATATGTGCATAAAATGTGCATAAAATCTGATGATCATATGTCATCAGATATCACTGAAACAATATTAAAGAAGTCTCAGAGAGCCCCGCTGCCAGCCCCACTGACAGCCCCGTTAGTAGGCCTACATTTTAGGCCTACTGATATTGTTGAATTAAAACGTTCATATCACAGCCATTTCTTGAGCTACATTAATAAAACTTATATCATTAGATAGAGAATTTAATGCTCTATTCAATGATGTGGATTTTATCTATTTCTATAATTATAGTACCAGAATCACGGAAGGATTACTGATCGCGGGGATTTGTTTAAATATGCTTTGCGGAGAGCCAAACGCTCCGCGAAGCATATCAACAGAGCTATTTTTAGACAACTACATTTTTATAGGACGCATCCTATATGAATATTTTTAGCACCCCACTTATAGCACCTTTCATATAGCATGTGTGTATAATAAATATATAAGATAATATATAATAAAATAAGATTTACTGACCATGAGCAACAAACGTTTAAAAGATATATTCAAGATTTCATATATGGGTCAGATTTTCAGAAAATGTACAATTAGCAGCGTTACACATTTAGTAAATTCTGCTAAATAAGGCTGCAAAATGATCAATACAATTAGGCTGTAATTAGGTCAATACTTGGTAAATTCAAGTATATCCGGCATTGCATTGATTCTAGCAATCTGTTTGGTTAGGTTGGACTGTATTTTGAACTTTATTTTCAACTGAAATGTGGGTTATTTGAGAAGATTGGCGAAGGTGAATTTTACCTTTTCTGAAAATCTGACCCATATATGAGTGTTTTGCTGCAGGAGAGTGAACTTGACCATGAGAGTATAAGAGACGTGGATGTGCACAACAGTGAAGACAAGGGAAGACAAGGTGGAGGCAGTGAAGACAGGCAGGCAGCACAGAGGAAGTATCCATATCCCGGGTTTCCATGCGAACCTTGTGGCGCACCATGTTGCTGATGCTGGACCAGCCTTATGGGGCAGCCTCCTTGTTTATGGTAGAACCAACAACTCCCACTGCCAAGAAGTCATTCCCGGTACATAAATCGTTTAGACAACAAATTTTAAATCAGAGTAGTTTGTCTTGACTGGGTACCAAAATGTCATACTCCGTACACAAACCTTGAATGTTACCAAATAGTCATTCTCTGTACATGTCATATTTTATTAACAAAAAAGATCATTTCCATGCGCATGAAGCTAATATGTTCTCTTTTATTCTTCAATCTTCACGTTTAAATAAGTACCAATGTCCAGGAAAAGAGAGGGTACGATGTAAAATAGTGTGATCGACCCCGGATGAAGAAAGAATCTGTTGATAGACTGAATAAAAACTTTTAAAAAAAAACAAAAAAAACTCCCACATATGGAGCCCTACATCAGGATGCCACAGTCAACGTATGACTCATCCATACCCACCCTTTCAATAGAAATAACAACTCCCACATATGGTACTGTCAGATATGGATATTATATTGTTATGTAATGATTGATGATTATTGTTTAATAATGTTCACTAATGAAGCATGTTAGGTGTTAATTGTATGATGTAAGACACCACCATGGGGTGACGCCATATGTAAAAATCCAAGTTATTTATGGACAGTGGGGACCCAGCAGGGGGTCCTCATTTGCATAAGTGAGTAGCGTCACTCACTAGCGTCGGCTATGTATACTGATGTACTCGCCAAGGCCTCCTCAGTGAGGGTTAATAAACCAATGCAGCAGCACCTCTGACTTCCTCTTATATACTTAAGTAATGCTTATCCAGACCTCACACTGGTGGGCGATTAGACTCTGAAGTTGTAGGGGGGTGGTTGTCTGCGGGCTTAGGGACCAAAACCGAGGTGTTTACGCCAAGGTTTTTCCCGGGCCTGCAGACAACCACCCCCCCCCCCCCCCAACAACTGAAGCGTCTAATTGCTTTAGTCTCGCATTGTTGGGATCCTCACACACACGGCCACCCCCTGCTCAGCACCAAGATGGACTAGGCTAAACTCTTAGCACTGCTCATTCTCGCACAGTGTTCACCAGTGCGTAACGACCATGTTACACCACACCTCCACAACAAACCACCCGATCTCAACAATTCGAGACTAATGGAGAACAGGCCTGGTCCTGGCTCTACTAAACCACCTGATGACTCGCCCATGGTGTTACATCATGTTATGCAATAATGATGTAACAATGGGTAACCACTTTATGATGCGATTTGATTTGAATACGTTGTTATTTATTCTTTTCATACAGGTACATCTCCTAGATTTCTCCATATTTTCCTCAGTAACCTGTGACACTACCTATTTTGTATATTTTGTTTGTGGTTGTTGCTGTTGTTAATAATACATCATACTACAATTATTTTAATGGATATTAAATCACTTCAAGAATACAGATTTTGTTAACAATGATAAAAATAAGTCATGAATAGTTATGACAAAATGATGATGAAGATAATGATAGGCATACATGTGTCACCTGTTTATGACCTATAATTATTATTAATTTATCATCCTAATTAAGTAACATGTGCATTATCAATAAGGTACCATTACCCGGGAATTTATTGCAATAATAACGGTAGCATGTGAAGACTCACGTAGCTCAGGTTACCTAATTAATATTCAACCAATGAACGACAACCACATGGGCCAAGCACCTACCTGTATGCTTAGACTACAATAAACACTATTCTAGAACTTAGTATTAAAGCCTTTAGACTTCTTCTTTATACTTCTTATTTTCCTACAATAATTCTACAACTATTTCATATCCAAGATAGACCAAATCTCCATGTAACACTGGCTAGGGCTGAATACATTCCAACAGGGAGGTGAATAAATCACTTTGTGAAATATAAAATTTGTGACTTGTGACTCATTTTCCTAAAACATATATGGGTCAGATTTTCAGGAAATGCACAATTGGCAGCTGTACACATTTACTAAATTCTGATATCCATTAAAGACAAAAACAAATTGTGAATAAGTAAACTTGTGCCATTACCATCATGAGAACAGGTTAAGATAAATGTAGACTTAAACATCAATATTGTCTTTTGTACAATGTTGGAAGATTTATGAATGTAGAAAGATTTGTATACCAACATTTGTATACCAATACCAGATTTGTAACAAAATCTAACAACTAATAATTGACTACATATAAACAAATGTGATGTGTTTCAGGAAAATGAGTCATAAGTCGCAAAATATGGATTTTGAGATATCATCATATTTGAAAAGAGGAGATCAAGCTGATTCCAATGGTAGTAAAAGCTAGGACACCTAATAAGTATTTCTATATTTTTAGTCGGCTATTTCTATATTTGAAAAAATAGTTTCTGGATAGGTAATTACACTGTACTCGTTGCGCAAGTAAAACTACAGCGCAGGATGGGCAGCACATGTTTCAAATGTGTAATTCACCCTGCCATGAATTTACACTTGTCCGGTAGCCATGCGCACCGTAGCCAGGGGAGGTGTAATTCACGGAACGGTAGCCAGGGGAGGTGTAATTCGCTGACCCTTAATTCAGATTGTTCTACAATGTAGCGTGATTTAACATGATTTATTAAGCTACACGCATTGGTCCTAGGAAGTAGTGCATGACTATTTGATTTAAATCAGCTTGATCTGCAAATATTGTATTTTTTTGCATAATGTCTGGCTAATTGAAATTCTTAAAACAATACAAACTATATACTAAGCATATATGTATATTGGTTTCAATCCATGTAGTTATTTCACCTCCCGAGTACAGGTACTCTGTAACTCCCTGGAGTTGTTAACTTTGTTGTTAAGCATCTGGCCCAGGACTGGTAGGCAGGATATATCATTCATTTAAAACATAAGGTGACACTATGTTTGCAACTCAAACAGGAATAACCAAATAAATATGATATTGATATGGACACAAAGTTGAACATAAATAGTGAAATGTACAAGTGACTTGGTAAAACTCATGGAGGTCTAATATTACGCGTTAATTAATAATTAATTACTCAAGCTGTATAAACTGCAAATATCATCAAGGCTTCCAATGTATATCCCAAGTGGTGTCCGGGTGAACTCCATAGCTTGGAGGTGTATCATGTAGCACCACCTGGTGTAGAACAGAAGGCTCCCGCTACCTACGGCGCTGCACCATATATTTACCCAAAGTGAGGGGTGAACGAAGCCAATGCGAATTACATTTATTTTGACGGTGTGCCGCCATAGTTCTACGTTTTTTCAGGACAGTGTACCAGTAAAGTAACTAAATATACCCCATATGAAGGCCTTCAAAACGCAAAGATATATTTGATACAATGTACTGAAATTTGTTACATGGACTTATATGACTATAACTGCTAAACCCTCTAAAAATCAAATCATTTGACTAAAGAGCTAGTGTGAATAAATCACTTTGAAAAATATCAATTTTGCGACTCATGACTCATTTTCCTTAAACGCATCACAAATGTGATGCGTTACATAGGAAAAAGAGTCAGAAGTCGCAAAATAAGGATTTTGAGATATCAACATATTTTAAAAGATGGGATCAAGTGGATTCTAATGATGGTAAACATGAAGGATTGCTAAGAATTGTTTCTATATTTTATGTTTGATATATTTATGTTTGAGAACAAAGTTTGCAATATTTCTGGGTGGGCAATAATTACCAGTACATTAGTTAAATTGTTTTGGTATAATATACTCCATAGGATGACCTTCGAGACACAAGGATACATTTAATGCAATTTGGTACATGTAGGCTATATTTAGCACTCAAAGCGCTAACCCCTGCAAACATCAGAACATTTAGATTAACAACTATCATCTTTCCTTCTACACTAATTACTAATTACCTTTACTTATGCACCACTCCTTTCCTTCTATAGTAGTAAGACTGCACCTAACAGCCCCTGGCGGAAAATCATGGACAATGCTAAATAAATAGGTAGAACTGACCGCAGTGATGTATTTCCGATCGTTCTTCACCGTGTTGGAGGCGGGGAATCCCGAGGTGCGGAGCGTAGCGTAGCACCGAGGGATTTCCCGCATCGGAAACAAGGTGAAGAACGATCGGAAATACATCACTAAGGTTAGTTTGAGATTTATTTGACCTCTACAAATGATTTTAAATGTCTTGGAATCCTTTTAATTACCGTAACATGTTACGAGAAAAACACGGCAAGGGAGCTGCATCGTTCCAGTGGCGCTTGAGTTTATGACGGCCGTCGTTGACTCTGGGCGTGACGTTGACGACGCCATGACAACCCTGTCCTACTTTCAGAATAGCCAATGAAAATGCAGAAGGATAAACTGGGTCATCTGTTTCTTCCCTAGGGAGGAATGAAACATATTTCTTCCCGCTCACTAGCATATAGCGATTCTATACAAAGTCTATGGACACTCCATTCCAGAGGTGAAATAAAAGCCCCCGTGAGCCTTGTATATCCTTATCACTAATGGCTGTATACATATGTTAAATAAAAAAAAATCTCTCTTCTTGTGAATAAATCACTTTGGAAGATCACATTTTCGCGGCTCGTGACTCATTTCCCTGGAAGACATCACAAACAGGACTCACATAAATTTACCGGGGCATACACTATATAGTATATACACTATAGCATTACAGAATACATAATAGCTGAATTCAAATTATCGTTTGTAGCCATTATTCTTGTAAACTATTCCTTATAACGCTACCATAACAAACCCACACTAAACCAATTAAGGGCATGCTGTATCTTCAAGCTGTCCAAACCAATCCAAAACAAATCCACCTAACTGATCATAACTTTTATTCTTATCCTTAAGTGTTACCTTATTTGATTCATATGTGTTTAACCTAACTTAATCTCGAGTAGTATTTTTACATAAAGAGTAGTCTAGCTAGACACAGCAGTGGGAGGAAGACCATGGTTTTCTGTTGAATTATCACCCGTGAGCCCATTATCCTCATGTGTTCATGACATTCATTGTCCATAATATTATTTGTACACTGTGCATACCCATTTATGTTTATTTGTCATCTCACGGAAGATTGGCTGTATAAAAATTCTAAATAAAAAAAAAATAAGAAAAATAACTCGATCTATGTATGTTCTCGCCTGATTAATTAAAGATCTACGGAGAAGGTCTTGTCCATTTCAAGATTTGATTCTTTGTATTTATACATAAGCAAACTATAACTGATTGATGTATATGGGTCAGATTTTCAGAAAATGTACAATTGGCAGCTGTACACATTTAGTACATTCTGCTAAATTAGGCTGCAATTTGGTCAATACTAGGTAAATTCGAGTATATTCGGCATTGCATTGATTCTAGCAATCTGTTTAGTTAGGTTGAACTGTATTTTGAACTTCAATTTCGTTTTGAAATTTGGGTTATTTGAGAGGATTGGCGAAGTTGAATTGTACATTTTCTGAAAATCTGACCCATATGTAAACTGAATAAAAGTTCCATAATAATAATTGATTTATTGATTGATGAATACTTTATTTTGTCTTAGTTTTACATATAAGACGTCGACAAAAATGGTATACTGGTCTCCACCATGTCACAGGTGTAGACGATATGTGATCTGTTTCAGGAAAAGGAGTCGCAAAAATATATTTTGAGATATCATTATATTTGAAAAGATGAGACCAAGTCGATTCCAACGATAGTAAACAGCCTAATAATATAATAAGTATTTCCAGATTTTAAGTCTAATATATTCTTTTTTGAAAAGAAAAGTTTGCAATATTTCTGGGGGCAATAACCACTAAAGTAACTAAAATATACACCATCTGAGGACCTTTTAAACGAGGGGATATATTAAATACATTGTCCTGAAAATTGTTACATCTACTGATGTAACTATAGGTGATAAACTCTCCAAAAATCAGAACATTCCAATGAAGGGGTCTTATAAAATAAACACTTTGAAAAATATCATTATTGCGACTTATGACTCATTTCCCTGAAACGCATCACATATTACTGTGTGGGTAGTAGAGTCCTAATTACTTGTAAATAAATCGTTTTAAGATCGGAGCTCATGTAACCACAACATTCAACAAAGACTGTATGTAAATGAGTGTTTATTATGGAAAGCGGGATTCATATAACCGAAAATTGCGCATGCGCAAAAAGCGGCAACCGTTTTTATCGCAACATCGACAGGAACTCACCCGACTTTCACGGCAAGGTAGCCGCTTTTTTCGCACAGACGGCCGCAATTTTCGGTAGTCTAGCCATCGATTTCGGTAGTCTAGCCGTCGATTTCGGAACTCTTACCGCTTTCGTCGCATTGGCGGCCGCTTTTGTCGCCGACAATGGCGGCCGAAATATGCGGCCAGATGCCAGAATTCCAGTTGGGTATTTTCGCACCGATATTTTCGCCCCCGTCAAATACTCGTTCTAATATCATTATGCATATGAATTGCTTCTTGTGTTTGTGTGTGTTGGCAGGTGGGGAGGGGGTCATAATGGAAGATAAAACATTTTAGAAGTTGGGGTAGTTCAGCTGTTGCTTATTGTTAGTATGTGAAACAATTGTATGATTATATATGGTATATATTTATATTGATATTCTTGCATGATGACGCCCCCCCCCCCCTCTGCACCCATAGTCACATATAAGCGGAAATGACGATCTATATGGGAGGGGCAGGGTGGGTGAGGTAGGGGTGGGAGGCAGGGGAGGGAGGCAGGGGGAGAGAATGGGGCAGGAAGAGATAGATCATGGAGAGGGGCAGATGAAAGAGAGGGAGGGGCAGAGAGGGGCAGAGGGAGAGAATGACAGAGGTGGGAGAGGGGGTGGAGAGAAAGAGTTAGGGGAGGGGAGAGAAGGCATGGGAGGGTGAGATGGCTCATAGAGACAGGAAAGGGGACAGGATGGTGGGGGGGGGGGGGCAGAGAGAGGGAGGCAGAGTGAGAAGGAGAGATATCAAGAGATGAGGGACAAGAAGTGAGAGATGAGGGATGAGAGGGAAGAGATGAGGGATGAGAGATAAGAGATGAGGGACAAGAGATACACTAATAACACTGGTTATGATAAAAGGGGAAATAGAGATAAAAGTTATGGTAGAAGTAATGGGAGGTAGTGTAGGTTGGAGTTGTATAGGGGGGAAAAGGTGAGCGATAATAGGGAATCTTGATAATTTTAAAGAATTTATAATTGAAAATGGTAGAGGGGTAAATAAGAATTATAATGAGGGTGAAAAAAGTAAGGAAAATTAATAGTTTAGAATTTATAAGGGTTGAAAGATGAGAAGGTTGTATGGTAGGGATATAGTGGTAAGGTGAGCGATAATAGGGAGGGTTGATAATTTTAAAGAATTTTTAATTGAAAATGGTAGAGGGGTAAATAAGAATCATGATGAGAGTGAAAATTTAATAAGTAAAATTAATAGTTTAGAAGTTATAAGGGTTGAAAGATGAGAAGGTTGTATGGTAGGGATATAGTGGTAAGGTGAGCGATAATAGGGAGGGTTGATAATTTTAAAGAATTTTTAATTGAAAATGGTAGAGGGGTAAATAAGAATCATGATGAGAGTGAAAATTTAATAAGTAAAATTAATAGTTTAGAAGTTATAAGGGTTGAAAGATGAGAAGGTTGTATGGTAGGGATATAGTGGTAAGGTGAGCGATAATAGGGAGGGTTGATAATTTTAAAGAATATTTAATTGAAAATGGTAGAGGGGTAAATAAGAATCATGATGAGAGTGAAAATTTAATAAGTAAAATTAATAGTTTAGAAGTTATAAGGGTTGAAAGATGAGAAGGTTGTATGGTAGGGATATAGTGGTAAGGTGAGCGATAATAGGGAGGGTTGATAATTTTAAAGAATTTTTAATTGAAAATAGTAGAGGGGTAAATAAGAATCATAATGAGAGTGAAAATTTAATAAGTAAAATTAATAGTTTAGAAGTTATGAGGGTTGAAAGATGAGAAGGTTGTATGGTAGGGATATAGTGGGAAGGGTTGTATGGGCAGTTAGTATGGGTAGCAAGCCAGTATGTAAGCAAGTGTCCTACCTCAGTGGTGTCCAATCTCCCAGTGCCAAATGAGTGAATGAATGAATCAATGATCTGACCCACCTCACACCATGATTAATGTGAAATTGATACACCCCTAGAATCATTGCAATATGTTGAACAGCAGCACTGGCAAGGCGAATTGTACATTTTCTGAAATATGACCCATCTATCTATGCATATATATGCATATATTATGTGATGTGTTACAGGAAAATGAGTCACATGTCTCCACCACCCATTAACCTCTTAATATGGTGAAAAGTGCTGCACTCTGAAGTCTCCTATACATGCCAATAAATTATTCAATAAATTATACCCTCCTGCCTCACACCCTTATCCCTCATACCCTCCTCCCTCACACCCTCACACCCTTCTCCCTCACACCCACTTCCCTCATACCCTCCGCCCTTATACCCTCCTCCCTCACACCCTTCTCCCTCACACCCACTTCCGTCATACCCTCTGCCCTTATACCCTCCTCTCTCATACCCTCCGCCCTTATACCCTCCTCCCTCACACCCTTCTCCCTCATACCCACCTCCCTCATACCCCCCACCCTCATACCCCCCGCCCTCACACCCTTCTCCCTCATACCCTCCGCCCTTTTACTCTCCTCCCTCACATCCTTCTCCCTCATACCCTCCGCCCTTATACCCTCCTCCCTCACACACCCCTCCCTCAAACCCTCCGCCCTTATACCCGCCTCCCTCACACCCACATCCCTCGTACCCTCCTTCCTCAGTCCCTCCCTCAGACCCTCCTCCCTCGGGCCCACCTCCCACAGACCCTCCCTCAATCCCTCCTCCCACACACCCTCCTCCCTCAGATTGGCCCCCTCAGACCACAGATTGGCCCCTCCTCCCTCAGTCACCCTTCCCTCAGACCCTCTGCCCTCTACAGATTTGATTAAGTCAGATTCCAAGCTGAATTGAATTCTGTTCATGAAGAAAAGCTAATACATATATGAGTCAGATTTTCAGAAAATGTACAATTCAACTTCACCAACCTTCTCAAATAACCCAAATTTCAGACGAAAATAAAGTTCAAATTACAGTTCATCCTAACTAAACAGATTGCTAGAATCAATGCAATACCGAATATACTCGAATTTACCTAGTATTGACTAAATTGCAGCCTAATTTAGCAAAATTTACTAAATGTACAAGTCTCAAGATCATGCATTGAATATAACTATCTACTTCGAAGCTCATCCTAATAGTATATTTAGCTACTTTACCAACGATTGCAAATAGAGGTACAAATAATTGCCCAATAATCATATGAGATTAGGAAAGTCAAATGAATATGTTGGGGTATTTAATACAATTTAAATTGTGTAAAAGGTTTAAATAATTGTTGAGTAATGAGCATAAGTATTCGGGCATAATTGTAGACATTATTTCGGCGAATATCTCATCCTATATAGAGTATATTTTTACCAACGATTGCCAACGATAAATTGTGCATGTTCTAACTCGGACTTCCTGATACTCTTTACGATTATTCATACATACACATATTCATCCTATATAATATATCTTATATATACCTATACTACCTCCAGTGGGCTCTTCCAGTAACCACCTCCAGTAGGCTCTTCCAGTAACCACCTCCAGTAGGCACCTCCAGTAACCACCTCCAGTAGGCACCTCCAGTAACCACTTCCAATAGGCACCTCCAGTAACCACCTCCAGTGAGCTCCTCCAGTAACCACCTCCACTTACCTTCTCCATTACCTCCTCCAATGAACTTCTCCTTTAACTCGCTCCAGTAACCTCCTCCATTATTAACTCCTCCAGTAACCTCCTCCAATTAACTCCTCCACTAACCCTCCCCAGTAACCTCCTCCAGTAACCCCTCCAGTAACCTCCTCCAGAACATCTCCTCCAGTAACCCCTCTAGTAACCTCCTCCAGAACATCTCCTCCAGTACTAGTAATTAATTAGAAGAAAGGGGATGAATGAGGTGAATGTTTCCACTGAAGCATAACACATCTATGCTTAAGAGAGGTAACATGGTTCATGTATATATTTGATATGATTTGTTAATAGATCTAGGCCCTAACCCATTGAACATACCAGGTAATGCCAAAAATGTGAAATATCTTAATTTTAAATGGAAAAAAAGCTTGTAAATCCTCCCTTAAAATGGTCCGATCTGAATAAATCTTAATTTTTATCAAAGAGCAGAACCTCCTTGCCATGTCTATGTATGCTGGTCCATTGCCCCATCTTTAATGAGGGGGTTATTAGGGGCAACACATGGGTGATAAGTTTTAGACCAATACATTGTTCACAATTGCCTAAATATATGAAAACAATCCGAGGAACAATTGCTCAACTACTCTACATGAATATTCACCAAAACAGTCTCTTGGTAGGTATAGAATTGTATGATTATGTATATGTATATTGATATACTTTCATGATGATGCCGGTATTCTTCATTTTTCAGCCAAATTTGAATAGCAGGATTTATTAAATGTGTAAAGCTGCCAATTATACATTTTCTGAAAATCTGACCCATATAAGTGGAAACTGCGATCTATATGATATAAAGCCATGATACTGTATATTTTCTCTTTCATTTTATCAATATCGGTATTTACCTATATCTAACATCATTTTGAATTTTGAACTTTATTCTTCCTCACTGAATGAGGCGTGTACTTGTACAGGTGTATATACCTGAACAATGCAAATGAGGTACACAAATAGAATAATTATGTATAATAGTAGCATCCAGGTAGGAGGAGGTACAGGAGGAGGTACAGCGGTATGTACAGGAGGAGGTACAGGGGGGTGGACAGGAGGAGATACAGGGGTATGGACAGGGGGTGTGTACAGGAGGATTTATATGTACAGGAGGACGTACAGGAGGAGATACAGGGGGTGTACAGAAGGAGGTACAGGGGGTGTACAGGAGGAGGTACAGGGGGGTGTACAGAAGGACGTACAGGAGGAGCTACAGGGGTATGTACAGGAGGATGTACAGGTTGGAGGTACAGGAGTATGTACAGGAGGAGGTACAGGGGTATGTCCAGGAGGAGGCACAGGGGGTGTATGTGAACGTAAAAAATTACGTTTCATTATATTGTACATGTTACATACCCCTCCTCCCCCATACCCTACCTCCCTTCATCTCCGGGCCCATTTGACGGCCGCATTTGACGCAAAAGATGCGCATTTGACGCAAAAGACGGGCGAAAATATCGGTCACACATGCGCCGATTTCGGTCACACATGCGCCGATTTCGGTCACACATGCGCGTTTAACGCTTAGTCACCCGTTTTTTTCGGCCGCGGCCGAAATTACCGGCCGAAAAAAACGCAGCGCGCATTTGGCGCACCCGCTTTAGTCGGAGGATCCCGTATGTATCGGCCGATTTTGACGGATGCGAAAAGGACGCTCCCCATTCAATTACTATTGAGCCGCTTTTTGCGCATGCGCAATTTTCGGTTATATGCATTCCGCTTTCCATAGTTTATTTATAGATCGTCTTGTCCAATGTACAATTCGTAACAGATGCGCCACCTACATTATTATATAGGAACTACTATGGTACAGTGGCATCACCTGGTGGGAGAAGGGTGAACTCTCATTCCGAGGTGTGTCTGTGCCATTCCAGCTATGCTCTTGTATTTGTATTCAAGATTTTTATTCAGCAATTAAACATTATGTAACAGTTACACTATTCTCAGAATTTGCTGGTGAACTTACAAAAGGGTAATAATATGTCCTGACATTTTTCAGATATTCTCTCTCTCTCTATATATATATATATATCAACACAGTGTTAAGAGCCTCGCATATTAGGCATTAACAATAGTATTCAGATAGAATGATATTTAAATGATCTTATTTATGGAATAAAAACCAGTCCCAGCGGTGTGTCTGATACAAATATTCCACATCACATCAACACATGGCAGTTCAACTTAAATAATATTAACAGTAGATGCTGTAAAACAATGTATAAAATGAATATATATTCTGAAGATGTATGTACAATAAAACAAACAAATGCTATGTATATGAGATACTATTATTATATATTAAAAGTAAAGCATTACTGTAGAATTGTAACATGAATACATGGAAATATCATGTACCATCGGACAAAGTGCTCAATAAAATATATTTAAACAGATTCATGTACAAAATATCTATAAATATATATGAAGGAGACACGAGGCAGGAGGGCTTCTCAGGAATTTTTATTATAACCTGATGAGTAGGCTCGTTAAGCCCCAACACCAACAGAAGCAACAGCAGAAAAAGAAAAATTTTCGCGTCCAATCAGTGCGACGACCCGGGTCTTTCTGACGCCTTGGTTGTCGACAGCAACGAGCAAACAGTCAATTCAGGAGGCAGATCAATATATTTATAACTATATTTATGACACACAAATATACCACATAAATATATATGAAGGAGACACGAGGCAGGAGGGCTTCTCAGGAATTTTTATTATAACCTGATGAGTAGGCTCGTTAAGCCCAAGCCCAAAAAGTTAATGTCAGTTCATGTTGTTTATTATTCCATCAGAATCTTGAAAGAGCAGAAGCGATTTTGCGATCAAGATCAAGTTTATATGAAGTGGTGGTATTGAGGTAAATTAACACGGCCAGACTTTGCCAGTCCCCTGCCATCTTAATGTCTGATAGATTGAGGCCAGACATATGCATGAACGATGCCGAACCACGCCTAAGGCTATGAAGACCTATATCCTTCACGATACCCGATGAGGAAGACCACTCTTTCAGCCTCTTCAAAGCAAAATCGTATGAAACAGCAGAAACACCATCATAGGATATTAAAGGAGAATCAGGTGAAGAAGTCGGAAATCTGTCAAACCAGAGACGAAGCTGTGTTGCAAGGCATAAGTCGTTGTAGGTATAAGAGATCGGAATCTCCAAAACCCTAGCAGAATACTGGTTAGTCTTTGACGAAGGCACCGACAGCAAAAAGCCCCAGTCACGCCACTGCAGATCCGATTTGGAGAGAAGATGTTCATTGAAGGCGGACGAAAAAACGTGACACTTTCTCAACAAAGAACGAAAGCACAGCAGTAAGCCTAGCCAGGTCGCCATTTCCTTAACGGCACTCTTATCAACTCGTTTGTAGATGAGGAGCAGATCTTCGGGAAAGAGAGGGTCTTTGGGAGATTTTTTGTCACCCAACAGGCGCTTTAAACCCATTAAGGTAAGTTTCAGACGAAAATCAGATCTTAAACTCAGGTTTCCTTCTAGTTTAGCCAGATGGTTGATAGCTGAAGTGTAGTTCTCCATAGATGAATATGACAGCGTGCCCACAGACCAAACCAAGAAGCGGCAGACATTCTCAGAAATAATCGGGTGAGGAGATATTCCCATTTGACGACAAAAATAGTAGTATTTCTTCCACTGAGATGCACGCACCGATTGAGTACTGAGAGCTAAGGCATTTCTCTGTATAGCAGCAACTCTGTCATCCAGGGAAGAGAGATCTGTAATTATATGAAAGCTGGGTCAAGAAAACAGTTCTGCCTATCACACAACCAGAACAAAGTGCGAACAATATTTGCACAAAACTCGTCCGGAGCCCTTTCCTTAGATAAGCAACGGACCAATTTCTTGTCATGGCAGAGAATACGAATACCAGAATTCCTGTAGAAGTATAGCCATTGCTGCAGCACGACAGACAGAGCCATAAGGGCCTTAAACGTCTGTGTGTAAGCAACCTCATGGTTCAAATAAATCACAGAAAAATCCTGGTAATGTGAGCAACTGGTGATGTTCTCATAAGTGGTATCTCCTGGCTGAAAGACGCCAGAATAAGTCAAGTTCTTGTAGGCGGCCACAAAAGACTCCTTCTCACAAGACAAAATTATAGCTTCGCTTAGCTCTGACTTCAACGATAGATCCCTCGTGCCATTGAAATCAGCTATAGCCGCACGCCACCAGCGAAGGTCATTATGAAAAGATAGCTGAAGGCGTACCCGACGGCGCAGGTAGAGAGGTTTGAGCAGGTTGATGACGAAATGACAGTATAAACGGCCACCCTTTATCACTTTGCTGCAATGGTTCAGCACGCCAGCAAGCCTTCTGATTTGTTTTCTAGAACCATATTTCTTCCCATCAAAGAAATCCAGTTCTTTTCTCAACTTAGCCAGTTTGTCGTTGGGAAGGCTCAAAGACATCGATTCACTATCAATGATAACCCCCAGGTAGCGATTTTGTTGGCAGGGGTGAGTCACCTTATCCCAAGCGACATAGAAGCCTAGATCACCCAATAATTTGATTAAAAATAACTGGGCACGAACACAATCATCATACGTATCGCCACATAGAAGGAAGTCATCTAAATATGAGTAGCAGACGAAACCTTCCCTCCTCATGATACGAGTCACAGCATCGGTTATTCTAGAGAAGCAGCTTGGGGCCGAGCGTGCACCAAAGCACATGAAATTATCCACAAGGTAAGATTCCACAAGGCCTTTCTTCCATTTTAAGCCAAAGTAAGTTCTGTTAGATGAATGAATCATGACACTACGGTAAGCAGCTCGGATGTCAATGGTACACATGTATGATCCACGACGAAGATTCGCCACGATGTCATCCAGGGTTACAAAGGCAAAAGTGGAGCACACTTCCGATACATAACTGTTAACAGAACTCTCCTTTGGGCGACTACAGTCAGTAATTGGTCTAATGCCACCATTCGATTTTTGAATAACCCCCATGGCGTGTACACAGTGAGGCCGAAAGTCCACGAACGACAACTTGCCAGCCAACAGCTCTTTGGAGATCAATCTGTCAAGTTTGGTAGCATTGTCATTGGAGAAACAAGAAGAATAATTTGACAATTCATAAGCAGCAATCGAGGAATCTTTGTTCACCAGGCGAAAACCATTCCAGACACCATCAAGGAGCCAGTGAGAATCCTCGTCAAGGCGGCCATTATCGCACAACCAAGAAGCCCAACCTTTCGGGCGAAACTGACGCATAACACCTTCCATATAGCCGTGATCAGTCTCAGATGCACAGCGATTGAAGAGATCAGGTAAATATACGTCTGAGATTACATCATCAGAAGCAGTAGTCGGTAATCCGAGAAATAATTGGGTATCTGTAGTTGTCAAAGTTGGCGAAAACGAAACATGGCCGCCATCTTGCCATCAATTTGGACCCAACGGTGGAGAGAGTTCGCCACTTCCGTCAGCACTTCCGGTGGCAACATCCGGAGAGGCGTGTTCGCGGAGCCACTTTAACTGGATCTCACATGTCTTGGAACGATGGGGGCCCTTGCACAAACCGCATATTCCATGGCGGTATCTACAATTATAGCAGTCCCTCCCATCGTTCCACTTCCAACATGCGTCCGCAACCCACTTGTTGCGAAAGTCATAGTGAGGTGACAACGGTTTGGAACTCTCCTTCGAGTTCTGGGACCTTGCGTAGGAAGATGGCGGCGGGCGATAGTAGAGGCTTCTCATGTTTTCTGGGCATAAGTACATACAATCAGATTCAGTGTCAACATGAGGCCACTCCTCAAGGTGGCGGGACAAAACTTTCGTGGTAACACTCCTCTCATAATCCAAAATTGCAGAATCCAAATATCTCTCTTTTGCTGCCTTGAAAGTCACATAGCGTAGGTGCCCCAAATAGCCGTCAATGGAAGCCCCACTGTCAACCATATCTTGAAGCACTCGAACACAACCATGTACCATATTCCTGTAGGAAAGATCACGATACGATTTCATATCAGGGAAATAACTTTCAGGACGACATATACCTGGGATAGAAGCGGCAGGCGATTTGTTGAAAGGATTACCAGGAGAGTGAGACGAACTGCCGCCGGGGCTCCCGCCGCCAGAGCCGGTTGGAGAAATTGACAAGCGACGTAGTGCATCTTCGGCCTCTTGGGTCTTCAATAACAAATTCACTTGATCAGCCTCTGCTTGCTTTTTGACAATACACTGTTCCACTAACTTCAAATATTCTGCTGAACCTCTATCAGGAACATCATCCACCCCGATTCCCGCAACAGAGGCCAATTGCGCTTTCTCCATTGTCAGGTGAGTTGTTACAGTTTCGGCTTTTACGATCGGGGTTAAACTTTGGGTCGTCAATAACAAAGATCTCTTCTTTTCTTGATTCGCCCGCCATAAACAGCTAGGACGAACGTGATATTTTTGGCAGCCACGACACAATATCAGCTTTGGCTCAGGCTGCATTAGCACTGGTATACGATTTTTTTTGAAAAATTTTCGCGTCCAATCAGTGCGACGACCCGGGTCTTTCTGACGCCTTGGTTGTCGACAGCAACGAGCAAACAGTCAATTCAGGAGGCAGATCAATATATTTATAACTATATTTATGACACACAAATATACCACGTAAATGTTCATCAGTAGCGTTGCTTGGCATGTATGATAAGGTTTGCATTACTTCTTCAATACATTGATATAATCTCCATATAATACAACCCATATGTAACACATGCAGTAACTAAAGTCTCTAACAATAAAACAATCAAACAGCAGACATGGCGAAAACTTCACCGGTCCCCCAGAGCTTTCGCCGGTCCCCCAGATCTTTCACCGGTCCCCCAGATCTTTCACCGGTCCCCCAGATCTTTTGCCGGTCCCCCAGATCTTTTGCCGGTACCCCAGATCTTTTGCCGGTCCCCCAGATCTTTCGCCAGATCTTTCGCCGGTCCCCCAGAGCTCTCACCAGTCCCCCATGCAGAGCTTTCACCGGTCCCCCAGAGCTTTCACCAGTCCCCCAGATCTTTCACCAGTCCCCCCCCCCCCAGAGATTTTACTAGTCCCCAAGAGCTTTCACCGGTCCCCCAGAGATTTCACCAGTCCCCCAGAGCTTTCAAACTTTAAACTTTATTTCTTTTTTTTGTACTTGTACTTGACTACTTGATTCCTTTCCATCTCATATAACAATCATTTGAACAAAATGTTGGAAGATTTTGTCTGGTTGTATCTGCATCAGCGCTTCTAAAACAAATGTGATCTGTTTTAGGAAAATGAGTCATAAGTCGCAAAATATAGATTTTGAGGTATCATAATGTTTGAAAAGAGGAAATCAAGCCGATTCCAATGATAGTAAACACTAGAATACCTAATAAGTATATCTATATTCTAGGTTTAATATTTTTATTTTTGAAAAGTTTGCAATGTTTCTGGATCGGTAATTACCAGTAAAGTATAACTAAATATACACCATACGAAAGCCTTCAAAACGCAAGGATATATTTAATACAATGCAATCAAATTTGTTGCATGGATTTATATGACTATAAGAGTTGCTAAACCCTCCAAAAATCAGAACGTTTCAATGAAAAGATCTTGTCAAAAAACACTTTGAATAATATCAATCCTGCTACTTGTGACTCATTTTCCTGGAACACATCACGAATGTCCTCATTTGTATTTGGAGGACCAGGCAGAAGCCTCTCCTATGAGGACTTCACTTATTATCGCTCACTGGCAGCCATTCTTTCAGCCTATTCCACTTCAAATTTTTATACCTCAAAGTATAACAGCAGCAGAATATTGATAAATCTAGTCCTATAAGTCATAATACGAGTTAATATGGTAAGATTCTGTTTGCTGTAACAGCTGAGAATTCCAGCTTTAACGTTCTAATGATGCCATTGCAACCACAAACAATACAAGTAACTGAGAATACTCCAAGCTACAGTGCCTAGGCCTCTACCATAACAACATGATAACTCTATTTATTTGCTTCACATTGCTTTAGATCCAATAAGTTTACCAAATAGCACAAGTCAAGTTAATCAACATACATGGAATCAAGTTAGAATTGATCATAGAAAATTGGAACACATATGGATATTAAAGGTGCACTTCACTTGAATCTTCAACAACAAAAAATATATAATTCTAAAGCTGTATGAATCGGAAGCTTTCAAAAGTCATAAAATGAAAAATCTGGACATAATCTACATAAAAGATATTGTATAATTCGCTAATATTCTATCAAAGGGACTTTTTTTTTCAATTCAAGAGAAATCAAAATGTAAAATCTAAAAAAAATCTAAGAACTAGCGCAGTATAAAATTATTGCAATATTTGCTTAACAATACATACAAAGAGTATACACTTTATTTTATACATTACTCCAGGTTTAATATGAATGCCCATCAAAATGTTTCCTTTTATTACTATTACTAAAGGAAATTTTATTATTATCAATAATGTTCAATGGTCTTATATCTGGGATGATACAAGGTATACCAGTTATAGGTGGCTTACAGTCCCTAAAGGTGTGAATCCACTGGATCGCTTGTATCTGCGCTCATAGCTTGCTCTTGCTTTGCTATTTATAGTGTGCATTCCTCTTGCTATTCATCCACTTTTATATTTAGTGCAATAGAAGCGCAGAGTGATTCTACTGGTTCACTTGTTTCCTTATAAAATCAATGGCAAGTCCATTGGTCCACTCTCAGTGCCCTATTGATGTGCTACTAAAAGACGTGGAATGTACGGGCTGTCATTTCTCTCAAATTAAACATGGCAGATATTAGCGCAATGTCCTGCGCTCTTCCAAAGAAGCGCACATAGCAGTTTTTAAGAGTGTATAGAAAGCGCAGTTACCGATTCTATAAGACCACCCTGGTTTCACTCCAAATTTGCCTGTTCTGTGCTCGGAGTAAATAAAAGAGCGGACCATGAGCGGACCAAAAGAGTGATCCAGTGGAATCTCACCTTAAGATCTACTCATACATTGCTTCACTCCGAGGGTGGAGGTTGGGGAGGCAGGTGAGGAGTGAGTGAGAGCCTGCCGTCAGACAGTGTCAGAGGCAGGGGTGTGACTATAGCAGTGTGTGTGGAGGTGGTGGCAGTGGTGGTTCCCCCCACCTGCCCCATCATATCAGGCCGCATGTAGGAGCTGTGGAACAGGGAGGAGTAGCTGGTGAGCACGTCGGTGGGTAAGGTAGGGTTGGCCACCCGTGGGGAGACACCTGCCGGCATCCCATCCCCTGCACCCGCGGTGAACACAGAAGTCATTGGGTGAATGTTACTCTGGATGTCCTGATGTTGGCTTGTGTTCGCTGCATCAGGCTTTATGACTACAGGGTACCTCCTGCCTGAGTCTAGTAGCACAGTCTGCTGCTGTTGTTGTTGCTCATGTTGCTGTGGTTGTTGCGGAAGTTTGAAGTGGAACTGAGAATCATGGATAGACACTGGAGGGTTGTTACTGACAGTGCTTGGGGCTAGTTGTGGGTGTGGTGGTTGTTGCTGGATGTGACTACTCTGTGGTTGCTTCTGCTGCTGTTGTTGCTCAAACTGTTGCTGTTGTTGTTGCAAGTGTCTTTGGAGAAGTTCCAGCGTTTCTGGTCTTATTTGTACCACCACAGGCTTCTGTTGTTGCAGGTCCTGAGATGTGGCTTGGACAGGCTGAGGTTCTGTAATACTGACTGTTGCTAACCCTGCCCCTCCAACATGCTGCTGTTGTATGGTTGAATAATGATGTTGCTGCTGCTGCTGTTGTTGCTGCTGAGATATAGCTTTATCTGTAGATGTGATAATATTAAAGTGGGAAAGATTCAAATGCTGTTTCCCACTACCACCTGCACCATCTCCTTGAATGCCTTGAGGTTGATGAATGCTTTGCCCCACTCTACTCATACCTAAATGACTAGTCTGAGGCATTTGATAGTGTTCAACACTGCTGGGAACAGCATCTTGCTCCTGCCTTGAAGTGCCTGGAATCTGTCCTTGGTTAGTTTCCCCAGTCTTGTACAGTGAGTGTTCATTATTAATATTGGTAGGAACAGTTGTTATAGGCTGAGTTGTGATAGGAACTTGGGAGTACCCCAAGGTGCTCTCTTGGCTCAGAGTCTTATTTGTCTCAGGTTGAGTTGGAGTATCAGTACTAGGCTGTTGTACAGGTACTGTGGAGCCCTGGGTTTGGGGCGTTGTTTCTGGGACAAGTGGCGCAACACGGTGTTGTTTTGTTGATACACTGAGTTTGTGAACTTTACGTAGATGGAGGAAGAGGTTGCCCCTGAGATTTGTGCGGTAATCACACACATGACATTCAAATGGTTTGACATCCTGGAAGATAAACGATAGAGATGGAATTAGTTATTGTGTTATGCAAAATACAATGCAGGCTTATAGGGGATTTGCATAGCCGCCATTTTGAATCTTGATTTGCATTGGAATTATGGGCTTAATGTTACAGTGTAAAATCGATAGAAAACATGCCATATTCAGCATGGACGATTTATCAATGCTCTAATATCAATATCCATGTGTTATACACATTTCCATAACAGATGTCCCCATCTTTCTCCTCTTGCATATGGTTTTAATAGGTCGTTTATAAAAAATGATATTGGTGAAAACATTTTTGCAATTTTGTATAAAAATGTTGCCAAATATTTGTATGCCCGATTTCATCAGAATCCATCCCAGGATGCACTGTAATGGACATGCGCAATGGCACATGCAAATCCCCTATTCTACAGCCAGTTTTTAAAATATTTTTAAATTATTTTAAAATACAACACATTAATATACGTGACTATGATTCTATTTCATCTCTATAAGATCTTTAAAATATTTAACAAATTTATTATGCGCTGATCAATTTAATGACGGCAACATATTTACATAAGATACCATTCCGTCAAATAATCTAATTTCCTTTTGTGTTATATCCATCCTTATAGTATTATTAGTATTAGAGATACAAGATAAGACCTACCCTATGCGTGTGTATGGTGCGGATATGGTTCTGTAACTTGCCGGGTACACACGTTGAGTACTTGCACCCCTCATATGTGCACTTAAACTTCTTTTCTGTAAAACATAAACAAAATTGAAATTATAAAGTGTCAATTTAACTGTATGAAGCAGCTATCATCTGGAACTTTTCAATAAAAGTATCAAAATAACTTTGAAGATATTTAATCAGTTTTAAACAGTTTATAAGATACTTAGGGACAGGAACACTGAGCTATGATCTTTACTTTGAACAACAAATGTGATGTGTTTCAAGAAAATGAGTCATAAGTCGCAAAAATTAGATTTTGAGATATCATTATATTTGAAAAGAGGAGATCAAGCTGATTCCAATGATAGTAAACAGTCCAATAACCTAATAAGTATTTCTAGATTTTAAGTTTGAAATTTTTGTTTTTGAAAAAAAAGTTTCCAATATTTCTGGGGTGAATAAACAGTAAAGTAACTAAATGTAGTCCATATGAAGACCTTTAAAACGAAGGGATATATTACATAGATTGTACTGAAATTTGATACACCGATTGATATAGCCATAAGTGATAAACTCTCCAAGAATCAGAACATTCCAATAATGTGACCTTGTAAAAAAAAACACTTTGAAAAATATCAATTTTGCGACTTATGAATCATTTTCCTGGAACACATCATAAATGTCTCTTTTTTTAGTTTTTTTTTTAAATATTTTCATTTGCCAGACATTTAACAGGATTATAAGAAAATACGCATAACCAGCTAATGTGATTATTTTTCATTTAATTATTTACAAATAATATAAAGCTCTTAAACATTTCATTTCTATTGTGAGTTGCTAAACATCTCCGAAAGATAAATAGATTGATTTTTGTAAAAGCTTGTATTTATTCAGGGCCAACCACATGGCATATGGCGCCATGGTTCTGGGCTTCATGGCTAGGGGCCACCAATGGTGGGCCCTAGCGTCCGAGGAAGGGTGGGCCTTATCGTCTCAAATATTTACTTGTAAATATGTAGGCCTGATATCCAACTTCTTCAAAAATAAATTTTAATATTGTGGGAGGTGTTTGCAATTTTGACAGTGAAACTATTTAGAATATAAACCTCATAGTCTCAGGCGTTAGAGATCAATTCAGATCAATTTAGTGTGTATTTTAATTTTAATGTGTATTCTGAATACTAAAGGTTATAGATGGCAGACTCAGCCGTGGGCCCTAGTATCCGATGTGGGGTGGGCCCTAACATTTGGACTCTGGGTCCTAGAATCTGGACTCAGGGCCCTAGTGTCCAAGGTTTATGGGCCCTAGCGTCATTGGGCCCTAGCGTCATTGGGCCCTAATGTCTCAACCCCTAACTGACAATATGATAACTGCAGTCCCTGCATACTTTCCGGCTATTTTATAATTTAGTGAAATATGGCGTCTTCTCTTTTCAGAATCAAACAGTATTCACTACATAATTTTAAGTAAGATTGCTTTATATAAGGCTAGATCGTACTACTAAAAACCTGTTCATATCACATAATATATCTTTCTTTTAAGAAATCAAAGCCCTGGAAGTTTGAGGACCTTGATAGGCGCCATTTGTGATCCGTTTTAGAAAAATGAGTCACAAGTCGCAAAAAATGGATTTTGAGATGTTATTATATTTGAAAAGATGAGATCAAGCCGATTCTAATGGTAGTAAACAGTGGGACATTTAATATGCATTTCTGTATTTTAAGTGTTATATCTTTATTATTGAAAACAAAGTTTGCAGTATTTTGGGTTGAGGAATTACTAGTAAAGTAGCTAAATATATTCATTACACAACTCTATAAATACATGGATATATTTACCACGCTGTCCTGAAATTAGGTACATGTATTCAGGCTACATGAGGCTTTAAGCATCCTAAATATTAAAACATTCCCACAAATATATCCTGTGAATAAATCACTTTGAAAAATAACAATTTTGCGACTTGTGACTCATCTTCCTGAAACACATCACATGGAATTATGGGAGTGCCATGTTTGGCATAGGACTCGTTACTGTGTTTATACAATAGAAAGTAAAAGCTAATATATTTAGATTCCTTATTTACACCTTTCAACCCCACAGCCACCTGCCGAGAAAACACAACACTAGACCGATTTCTAGCTTATGGGTCAGATTTTCAGAAAATGTACAATTGTCAGCTCTCCATATTAAGGAAATTCTGCTAAATTAGGCTGAAAATGATAAATACAGAGTATTTATGAGTACATTTGATATCGCATTGATTTAAAGTATCATTTATGTTATGTAAACTGCATTTTGAAGCTTATTTCTCTCTTAAATGTGAATTATTTGAGAGGATTGGTGAAGGCGAATTGTACATTTTCTGAAAATCTGACCCTTATAGAACTCAGGCCTAGTTTCCTTGTGCGTCAAAACTTGAGGAAATGTACAATTCCCCTTCACTATTCCTGGCAAATAACACAAATTAAAGACAAACATGTGGTTCAAAATAAAGTTCAATATAACGGAACTGATATTTTGAATAAATTTATACCCAATAAAATCAATTATACCTAATATTTATCATTTTTCAGCCTAATCTCGCCGAATATAATGAATGTGCAGAACTGCCAATTGTACATCTTCTGACGATCTGACCCTAGTATCTGGCACTGTAGTGGGTAATTACCTTGGTCAGAAGGTGGCGCTGTGTTTATTTATTTTTTAAATAGATTTTATTGCAAAAACATTTTCAGGCGAACTTGATAATCTCATGTTACACAAGTTCAAAACAGTTACATAATTAGACCTATATTGGGTCAGACATTTGTGATGTGTTTTAAGAAAATGAGTCACAAGTCGCAAAATTAATATTTTTCAAGGTAACCTTTTCGTAAGATTCCTTTATTGAAATGTTCTGATTTCTCGGGGGTCTAGCAAACTTAGTCATATGAACCTATGTACCAAATCTCAGGACATAGTATTAAATATATCCCTGCGTTTTGAAGGCCTTCATATGGAGTATATTTAGTTACTTTACTGGTAATTACCCATCCAAAAACATTGCAAACATTTTTTTCAAAAATAGAAATATCAAGCTTAAAATATAGAAATACTTATTAGATGTCCTATTGTTTACTATCGTTAAAATTATTATGATATCTCAAAATCCATATTTTGCGACTTATGACTCATTTTGCTAAAAGGGAACACAAATGTGTAAATTTGCCAATTGTAACTTTTCCGATTATCTGACCCATGTATTATGATGTAACTATGTTGCCGCAAGTAGAGTCAATATTGTCTTATATATACTCACCGAAGTGCCACTTGGAGTGGGATGTCAAGTCTGACTTGGCGGGGAAGGCCTTGCCGCACACCCGGCACTGGAAGGGACATTCACCTGTGTCAACAATACACCATTACATAGTGTTAGCAGTCTATATTTCTGTAGGAAAATGATGCAAAAAAACAGTTTTCAGCATTTTAAGACATTAAATATTGGAATGAGCCTAGCAAAAGTTAAGGTGGAATGAAAGCCCTTGTTAATAGGAATCAAATGAAACCGTCATCTTTAAGATCCAAGGCATATCAGTGATGATAAGGCCAGAAATAAGATATTTAGGCAAAACAGCACACTTGAAAAACTGACCCCTATATAACATAATGAATTTTTATTTGGTCCAAAGATTTACAGAAAGAGACAGTGACCTCTACAAGTAGGTGTTCCAGCCTGTCCAAAATGATGATATAATTATGATCAAAGTTTATGTACATTAATAAAGAATGGAACTCGCCGGCAATAATTGAAAATTTATTGGACTTGATTCGTCCACATAAGCACTCTCAACTCTGAGCCTAGACTGGAGAGGCTGTCCCTCAGTTTGAAGGGACTCTCTCAACTCTTGAGCCTAGACTGGAGAGGCTGTCCCTCAGTTTGAAGGGACTCTCTCAACTCTGAGCCTAGACTGGAGGTGCTTTCCCTCAGTTTGGAAGGCCTCTCAACTCTGAGCCTAGACTGGTGAGGCTGTCCCTCAGTTTGAAGGGACTCTCTCAACTCTGAGCCTAGACTGGAGAGGCTGTCCCTCAGTTTGAAGGGACTCTCTCAACTCTTGAGCCTAGACTGGAGAGGCTGTCCCTCAGTTTGAAGGGACTCTCTCAACTCTGAGCCTAGACTGGTGAGGCTGTCCCTCAGTTTGGAGGGCCTCTCTCAACTCTGAGCCTGGACTGGAGAGGCTGTCCCTCAGTTTGGAGGGACTCTCTCAACTCTGAGCCTAGACTGGAGGTGCTTTCCCTCAGTTTGGAGGGACTCTCTCAACTCTGAGCCTAGACTGGAGGTGCTTTCCCTCAGTTTGGAGGGCCTCTCTCAACTCTGAGCCTAGACTGGAGAGGCTTTCCCTCAGTTTGAAGGGACTCTCTCAACTCTGAGCCTAGACTGGAGAGGCTTTCCCTCAGTTTGAAGGGACTCTCTCAACTCTGAGCCTGGACTGGAGAGGCTGTCCCTCAGTTTGAAGGGACTCTCTCAACTCTGAGCCTAGAATGGAGAGGCTTTCCCTCAGTTTGGAGGGACTATATCTCAACTCTGAGCCTAGACTGGAGAGGCTTCCCCTCAGTTTGAAGGGACTATATCTCAACTCTGAGCCTAGACTGGAGAGGCTGTCCCTCAGTTTGAAGGGACTCTCTTAACTCTGAGCCTAGACTGGAGAGGCTGTCCCTCAGTTTGAAGGGACTCTCTCAACTCTGAGCCTAGACTGGTGAGGCTTTCCCTCAGTTTGGAAGGCCTCTCAACTCTGAGCCTAGACTGGTGAGGCTGTCCCTCAGTTTGAAGGGACTCTCTCAACTCTGAGCCTAGACTGGAGAGGCTGTCCCTCAGTTTGAAGGGACTCTCTCAACTCTGAGCCTAGACTGGAGAGGCTGTCCCTCAGTTTGAAGGGACTCTCTTAACTCTGAGCCTAGACTGGAGAGGCTGTCCCTCAGTTTGAAGGGACTCTCTCAACTCTGAGCCTAGACTGGAGAGGCTGTCCCTCAGTTTGAAGGGACTCTCTCAACTCTGAGCCTAGACTGGAGAGGCTTTCCCTCAGTTTGAAGGGACTCTCTCAACTCTGAGCCTAGACTGGAGAGGCTTTCCCTCAGTTTGAAGGGACTCTCTCAACTCTGAGCCTAGACTGGAGAGGCTTTCCCTCAGTTTGGAGGGTCTCTCTCAACTCTGAGCCTAGACTGGAGAGGCTTTCCCTCAGTTTGAAGGGACTCCCTCAACTCTGAGCCTAGACTGGAGAGGCTGTCCCTCAGTTTGAAGGGACTCTCTCAACTCTGAGCCTAGACTGGAGAGGCTTTCCCTCAGTTTGAAGGGACTATATCTCAACTCTGAGCCTAGACTGGAGAGGCTTTCCCTCAGTTTGAAGGGACTCCCTCAACTCTGAGCCTAGACTGGAGAGGCTTTCCCTCAGTTTGGAGGGACTCTCTCAACTCTGAGCCTAGACTGGAGGTGCTTTCCCTCAGTTTGGAAGGCCTCTCAACTCTGAGCCTAGACTGGAGAGGCTTTCCCTCAGTTTGGAGGGACTCTCTCAACTCTGAGCCTAGACTGGAGAGGCTTTCCCTCAGTTTGGAGGGACTATATCTCAACTCTGAGCCTGGACTGCATACTAGACCCACCTCCCCCTATACCAGTTGTGGCCTGGATCATTCACCGCAAGCCTTCATCCCTAAAACTAACAATGTTTAATCCTTCATTATTCTAACAATAGGGGAGTTTCATAGCCGCCATTTTGAATCCTGTTTCACATAGAATTCTGGGACTGATGGTACACAGTGTATAATCTATAGAAAACATGCCATGTTCAGTATGGAATATTTATCAATATTCTAATGTCAATATTCATGTGTTATACATGTTTGCATAACACAAGTCCATATTTCCCATCATGCATTTGTTTTTCATAGACCATTTATACAAGCTCTGATATTGGTGAAAACATTGGTGAAATTTTAGTCACGTGCATGTTAATACTGTAATTTATTATATGCGCATTCCATATGAGAGATGCTATAAGTGGGGTGCTATTAAAATATTCATATAGTACGCGTACCATAGAAATGTAGTTGTCTAAAAATAGCTCTATTGATATGCTTTGCGGAGCCTTGGCTCTCCGCAAAGCATATCAACACACTGAGTGAAAGCTGCGCGAACCACCGCGATTGGTAATCCACCGTTATTCTGGTACCATGGTCATAAAAATACATAATAACAAGCACACGATTAAATAGAGAATTAAATCCTCTTTTGAATGATATAAGTTTTATTAATGTAGCTCATAAAATGGCCGTGATATGAACCTTTTAATTCAGCGATGTCAGTAAGTAAATACTGCATGATCACACAGGCCTGACAGGGCTCTCTGAGACTTCTTTAACATTTTTTCAGTGATGTCTAATATAAATAGAGAGAATGGAACGAGCCGGCAATAATCGAAAGTTGAGAGAGGCTCTGCAAACTGAGGCAAAGCCTCTCCAGTCTAGGCTCAGAGTTGAGAGAGGCCCTCTAAACTGAGGGAAACCTCTCCAGTCTAGGCTCAGAGTTGAGAGAGGCCCTCCAAACTGAGGGACAGCCTCTCCAGTCTAGGCTCAGAGTTGAGAGAAGCCCTCCAAACCAAGGGAAAGCCTCTCCAGTCTAGGCTCAGAGTTGGCTCAGAGCTGAATGAATATATCTTAAACTAAACAGTTTCTTGACTGGCGTTAACTGAGAGTGCAGCTTTAATATTTATTATCACATATATTCAGCTTTAAATCCTAGGTACAAACACTATCGACGTCAGTTAACAGTTTGTCAATACAAGTCAGAACCAGTGCATGCACACAAGTCATGTGGGTAAGATTTTCAGAAAATGTACAATTGGCAGCTCTATACATTTAGTAAATTCTGCTAAATTAGGCTGAAATTTGGTCAATATTAGGTAAATTCCAGTATATTTGGCATTGCATTGATTCTAGCAATCGGTTTGGTTAGGTTGAACTGTATTTTGAACTTTATTTTGGTCTGAAAGTTGGGTTATTTGAGAGGATTGTTGAAGGTGGATTGTACATTTTCTGAAAGTCTGACCCATGTATGCATGAGTAGGCTGCATGGACCTGGCACACAATGGCTTTGGGCAAATCATGTTTACATTGGTGGGAAAAGAACGGAACAAAAGGTAGAAAATGTTTGGTTTTTGTCCGACGTTTTTTTTTTTAATAAATTTTATTGGAACCATTGTCACAAGTGATAATTTCCTGGGAATCCAAGTAAAAAGGGCCGAAACATCTAGGATAAATAATAATTTTCTTTTGTTTAACGTAGTCTAGGATAGAAATACAAAAACTAGCATAGCAAAGCTACAGGTTATTACATACAGACATGTGAAATAATATACAGTAGCGACATCAATATTTTTGTGGGTTTTTTCCTCAACAAGAAAGATAATATCTACTCGATAAGTAAGAATCACATCGTACGTTAGGCAGTATATACATTTTCAATACAATATATGCACCTCATAAAGATTATGACAGGACAGGACTAAATTCTCAGTGTTAGTGTCTGTACCAAGTGTTATCATTCTTTAGATACGACTTTATATTTGGCCATGTTTGCATTCGAATGGGCGCTGAGAGTGCTGCTTACACATTAAAGCTATGCAATGAGGAGCCAGGTTTGAAAATACAACATAAATGATTATGAATTGTACATGTTTAAATTCTTAGAAAAAAGGAGAAATTGGGGTATTCCTGATTAGGAAAAATAGACCAAGAATGAAAATGAAAAGTTAAATCAAATGAAAAAAGTCATGAAAAAATGAAAATTTATATTTTTAATCAATGGCAATATTTTGGAATATACTGGACCATTTATTTTTTTTGAACATTTTCTTTCACAGAACTACCCTTACAATTTTTACTCCAACCGCAAATAAAGAATTATTGAACTTAATTGAAATGACGAGAAACAAACACAGATTTGGAAAATATTTGGAAAGATGAGATCAAGTGGATTCCAATGATGGTAAACATTAGGACGTCTTAAAAGTGTTTCTATATTCATTTGTGCATGAAAAAATAGTGATATTTCTTAAAGATCACTCACTAGAATAAAGTAGGCAAATTTGTGAAAATGAGTCATAAGTCGCAAAATGGATATTTTTCAAAGTG
The DNA here is from genome assembly GCA_942159475.1 of Sthenelais limicola. Lineage (NCBI taxonomy): Eukaryota > Metazoa > Annelida > Polychaeta > Phyllodocida > Sigalionidae > Sthenelais > Sthenelais limicola. The sequence continues at coordinate 63,249,777 of OW804102.1, read as the reverse complement.
TTTTTTTTCACAAGATCACATTATTGGAATGTTCTAATTCTTGGAGGGTTTATCACTTATAGCTATATCAATCGATGTGTCAAATTTCAGGAAAATCTATGTTATATATTCTTTCGTTTTAAAGGTCCTCATATGGACTACATTTAGTTACTTTACTGTTTGTTGATCTCAAGAAATATTGCAAACATTTTTTTTCAAAAACGAAAATATCAAACTTAAAATCTAAAAATACTTATTGAATTATTAGACTGTTACAATTGGAATCGGCTTGATCTCATCTTTTCAAATATAATGATGGCTCAAAATCCATATTTTGCGACTTATGACTCATTTTCCTGAAACACATCACATTTAATTAAATTTACTCCCTGGAAAAACCTCAGATATACATAGAGAGAATGGAACGAGGTGCCAGTAATTAACTAGTACCGAGTTCCATTCATTATTTATTATGTAATGCTCCTAGCAAAGACAAATATTGATATTATATAATTATAAACCTTTCTGTTGGGTTTTGAATCGTCATAAAATATCTAAAAGCTACAAGAAACCCAAGACGAATTTTTATGGAACACATACCATAAAAATATTTGTATTGCACCCCACTTATAGCACCTCTCAAATGGAATGTGCATAATTATGGGTCAGATTTTCAGAAATGTACAATTTGTAGCTGTACACTTTTACTAAATTCTGCAAAATTACGCTGCAATTTATGCTGCAATTTGTTGAATACTAGGTAAATTTGAGTATATTCGGCATTGCATTGATTCTAGCTATCTATTTGGTTAGGTTGAACTGTATTTTGAACTTAATTTTCGTATGAAATTCGGGTTATTTGAGAGGATTGGTGAAGGTGAATTGTACATTTTCTGAAAATCTGACCCATATAATGAATGGATATATTCAACCCACAGTCTTGAAATCTGGTCCATGTATTTGTGCTACTAGCAGGGCTAACCACCCGAGGAATGAAAACATGTTGAACAACGGTTCTTGTGAAAAAATAATTTGAAAAATATAAATTTTGCGATTTGTGACTCATTTTCCTGTAACACATCACATTTCTAATCGATTTCAATGTGAAAGCAGCTCTTAAGGTCTGACATGTGGGTCAGATTTTCAGAAAATGTACAATTGGCAGCTCTACACATTTAGTAAATTCTGCTAAATTAGGCTGTAATTTGGTCAATACTAGGTAAATTCAAGAATATTCGGCATTGCATTGGATCTAGCAATCTGTTTGGTTAGGTTGAACTGTATTTTGAACTTTATTTTCGTCTGAAATTTGGGTTATTTGAGAAGATTGGTGAAGTTGAATTATACATTTTCTGAAAATCTGATCCATAAACAACATTCATGAGTTGACCTTCACAAGATCCAATCTCTGTTTGCACCAGAGTTGAAAGTCTGAAATGTTTTGAAACGTATCAAAGCGGTTTGGGCCCGAGCCCATTGGAGAGAATAGAGACATGTAAAGTGGCTACGACCTTGTACGGGAACTCAAACCTTTTATATCCTTTACAACAACATTGTTATAACTTATGAAAACACTGACATGTGCTAATGCTATGTGAAATACTTTGCAGGAAAAGAAAGTATCGAGGTAGGTAGATAGTCGCTTTTATATCGAGTATCCCGGTTGTCTTGGTGGTGATGTTATTTTGGGTTGGAAATAAAATCCCTAATTTATGGTTTCAATTCTATATGTGATGTGTTCCAGGAAAATGAGTCATAAGTCGCAAAATTGATATTTTTCATAGTGTTTTTTTCACAAGATCTGTTGATTGAAATGTTCTGATACTCAGAGGGTTTAGCACTCTTAGTCATATGAATATATGTACCAAATTTCGGGACATTGCATTAGATATATCCTTGCGTTTTGAAGGCATTTGTATGGAGTATATTTAGTTACTTTTCTGATAATTACCCATCCAGAATATATCCAAACTATTTTTTCCAAAAATAAAAATATCAAATATAAAATATAGAAATACTTCTTTAATGTCCTTCATGTTTACTATCATTGGAATCGGCTTGATCTCCTCTTTTCAAATATGGTGATATCTCAAAATCTATTTTTTGCGACTTATGACTCATTTTCCTGTAACACATCACATATTACACTAGCTTTCGGGCTAATTAATGCCCTTCATCAGGTCAAGAAAAAGAAAGTAACATTTCTTCCCGATCGTGCATCAGGGCAAATGGAATCGATCCAGGATTTAATGTATACTTGAACTTTACATATATTTATTTTTTCTATTAAAATTGTATTTAAGAGATTGATTCTTATTTTTATGCATAAGCAAATGCTTTCTGTATCACAGGATCCATTATATCAATGACACTCGCTTAAAATAGCCGATGTATGTATTATTAGACAGTAATCTTCATCTCATCTATCATCATTTTTATTTAAAAATCTTTTATAAAATTTTCTCTAATAACAAGATAAAGTTAAAAATCTAAAAAACTATTTGACTGATTTTGAAAAGATACTTCTCTGCATTGTACGAATAGCATAATAAGTCAGGACATGATGAAAATCACAATTATATAACTATTTTTGTGAAGATTGTTAACTGTCTGTTTACCTGAATAAATTTTGTCCAAAAAAAAAAAAGACCAATATAATATTTAAACAATTATATAAATTAAAGTAGGCTCTATATTCGTCGAGGATGTGTTCAGGCGTCGCCTCCTACATTAATTAATATTAATTTAAGCTGATTATAATCTGATGAAATAAAGATCTAATTATGATCTAAAGAAAATAATACTTGTGATGTATGATCCTTCAATCCTTGTCTAGTAGAGGTAGTCAGCTTCTATTAGTTACTGAATCATATATGTGATGTGTTTCAGGAAAATGAGTCACAAGTCACAAAATTGATATTTTTTAAAGTGTTTTTTTTCACAAGATCACATTATTGGAATGTTCTAATCTTTTAAGGGTTGATAACTCATGGTTACATCAATCGATGTGTCAAATTCCAGGACAATCTATGTAATATATCCTTTAGTTTTAAAGGTCCTCATATGGACTACATTTAGTTACTTTACTGTTTATTGACCCCCAGAATATTGGAAACTTTTTTTTGAAAAACGAAAATATCAAACTTAAAATCTAAAAATACTTATTGGATTATTAGACTGTTTACTATCATTGGAATCGGCTTGATCCCGTCTTTTCAAATATAATGGTATCTCAAAATCTATCTTTTGCGACTTATGACTCATTTTCCTAAAACACCTCACATATAGTATAGTGATTTTGTAAATCTGTGTTTATCTTTAGGAATTCACATGAATGTAAATTTAAATTCTAACTACACACTGATCTTTGAATATGTAACTACAAGATTATTGTATTATATCTTTTCCCATGTTATATAATAATTAATAGGAAGATCTCAGTGTATAAAATACATTGAGAGGGATCATTCCTTTTCAGTATCACATTATAGCAGAAATGTATATATGTTTATTGAATAAAAGTTTTAAATATATATATTTATATAGTGTGCCTTGTACGGCATAACTTGGACAAATCCAAATAAATAAAAACTATAAAATAAGGCAGTCCAATTTGCCGGAACTAGTAATAAATGACAAACTATCAGTTGATGATTGGATGATTTTTTAGTATAAATTCGATACGATAAACTGAATGATAAACAAACATAAATCGATCATGGTTGCAGTGGAAATCCTAGCGACCATATAGGCCGCCTTTATTAAAGATTTTATTATCAGGGTCAGATTTTCAGAAAATGTACAATTGGCAGCTGTACACATTAAGTAAATTCTGCTAAATTCACTAAATTAGGCTGCAATTTGGTCAATACTAGGTAAATTCGAGTATATTTGGCATTGCATTGATTCTAGCAGTCTCTTTGGTTAGGTTGAACTGTATTTTGAACTTTATTTTCGTCTGAAATTTGGGTTATTTGAGAGAATTGGTGAAAGTGAATTGTACATTTTCTGAAAATCTGACCCATCAATCAATATCAAACAAGAGACATGTTGCTTGCTGGAGTGTGTGGTAGTGACTGCCCCTTGTGTGTACAGTAGTTCAGCAAGTAAACACCAGGCGCTACCTTGGCAACTCCCGCCACCGATAAATCAGGTATACCTACACTCATTTATATTTATATTCTGAGGTAATATTGCACATTAAAGGGTGGTCTCCACCGGGTACAGTAAGCTCTGCGGTAAGCCTTGCGATGGTTTGTGCTGGTTCTGTAGGTGGAGAGGAATGACGAGGTCCTGCCTGCATGGTTCATGGGCCATGTAGGCAGAACCTCGTCACTCAACACCATCACAGCACCATTGCAAGGCTTACCGCAGAGCTTACCGTAGAGCTTACCACAGAGCTTACTGCAGCCAGTGGAGACCCTTAATTCTTAGTTGAGGGAGAGGAGTATTAACGTGATACACCCATGGTGGAGAAGTGCATATTTACATGTGAATGTTTAAATATTATATAGGCCTCAAATAAATAAAAATAGAATAAACAAAGTCATTGGTGTCTTCTGTTCTTAGCTAAAAGTGCATTAAAATATGTGATCCGTTATCGGAAAACTTCTGGTGCTGTATTCTATTCTTACCTTATCTGAAAGCGATCTGGACAATAAAGTAAGTTTTTACCCTGTTGTTTTTGTACTATAAACTAAAAAATACTATTCTATAAACATACAGGTTTATACAGACTATTATTCTGCACAGCAGATCGTCCAGTCAGCCACATTAACACATTGATAAAGGCCTTGCTGATTTGTTTATAAACCTGGAACCGATTCTGACCAGGTTCAAGGCTATTCCTATTTATTCTTTTAAATTCAAGGCTGTCCATGCCTGGGGGAAATGTGGTCAGTAGACCAATATATACCATTAGCCAATACACCAGCGCAAGGTTACACATGTAGACCAATATGTGGGTCAGATTTTCAGAAAATGTACAACTCAACTTCACCAATCTTCCCAAATAACCCTCATTTCAGACGAAAATAAACTTCAAAATACAGTTCAACCTAACCAAACAGATTGCTAGAATCAATGCAATGCCAAATATACTCGAATTTACCCAGTATTGACCAAATTGCAGCCTAGCTTAGCAGAATTTACTAAAATGTGTAGAGCTGCCAATTGTACATTTTCTGAAAATCTGACCCATGTACCATTAGCCAATACACCAGCACAAGGTCACACATGTAGACTTGTTCCCTCGCAGTGGGTAATTGTGACGGTATTTGTGTGATGCATTATATCAGAGGGAATAAAAATAGTGTATCAACTCCTAGATATTTCAGGCTTGGTCTATAGTTAAAATGGCCCCCAACTTCCAGCATATGAAAAAAATCATGAAAGTTATTTTTAAAAATCCATCCCTTTTTGTCTACAAAAGCCCTCTCAGTAGGACTATATGATCCTTGGAAAAAATGCCAGGTGAGAGTTTAACTTACAATTTTACCTCCCAGTAACATGTCTAGTGCTCTACTATCTGAGCTACCAGGGCTGCCTTGTCTCACTACCTCTGTACCACAACCTCCTTATTACATGTCTGGTGCTACCAGGACTGCCTTGTCTCACTACCTCTGTACCACAACCTCCCTATTACATGTCTGGTGCTACCAGGGCTGCCTTGTCTCACTACCTCTGTACCACAACCTCCCTATTACATGTCTGTAGCTACCAGGACTGCCTTGTCTCACTACCTCTGTACCACAACCTCCCTATTACATGTCTGGTGCTACCAGGACTGCCTTGTCTCACTACCTCTGTACCACAACCTCTCTATTACATGTCTGGTGCTACCAGGGCTGCCTTGTCTCACTACCTCTGTACCACAACCTCCCTATTACATGTCTGGTGCTACCAGACCTGCCTTGTCTCACTACCTCTGTACCACAACCTCCCTATTACATGTCTGGTGCTACCAGGACTGCCTTGTCTCACTACCTCTGTACCACAACCTCCCTATTACATGACTGGTGCTACCAGGACTGCCTTGTCTCACTACCTCTGTACCACAACCTCCCTATTACATGTCTGGAGCTACCAGGACCTCCCTATTACATGTCTGGAGCTACCAGGACCTCCCTATTACATGTCTGGTGCTACCAGGACCTCCCTATTACATGTCTGGTGCTACCAGGACTGCCTTGTCCCACTACCTCTGTACCACAACCTCCCTATTACATGTCTGGTGCTACCAGGACTGTCTTGTCTCACTACCTCTGTACCACAACCTCCCTATTACATGTCTGGTGCTACTAGGACCTCCCTATTACATGTCTGGTGCTACCAGGACTGCCTTGTCCCACTACCTCTGTACCACAACCTCCCTATTACATGTCTGGTGCTACCAGGACTGTCTTGTCTCACTACCTCTGTACCACAACCTCCCTATTACATGTCTGGTACTACCAGGGCTGCCTTGTCTCACTACCTCTGTACCACAACCTCCCTATTACATGTCTGGAGCTACCAGGACCTCCCTATTACATGTCTGGAGCTACCAGGACCTCCCTATTACATGTCTGGAGCTACCAGGACCTCCCTATTACATGTCTGGAGCTACCACAACCTCCCTATTACATGTCTGGTGCTACCAGGACCTCCCTATTACATGTCTGGTGCTACCTGTACCACAACCTCTCTAATACCACGCGGGAAAACTTCATACGCTCAAAATGTGCTGGTGAGCTCCCGTGAGATATTAGGGACTTGAAGGGAAGGAAAATCTACAAAGATCTGCTTCAAAAAACATCCATAGCACCATAAATGATCGTAGAACACATATCCAATATCATTCTACAATTTGCTGCCATATTCGTCTGGATTTTCACTAAAATATTCTGGAGATCGCCGCGAACCAAGATGGACGACGTAGCCATTAACGTACACGACGTTCCAATCCTACAGTTCGTCGAGGATTCGGGTAAAAACTCAGAAGAAACCTATCGTGATGATAGTTTCATCATATATGAAGATTTTGACAATCTAAACAGTAGTAGAGGAATGGATACACCAAAAAAGGTAAAAGCAAATCTCATTGAAACTCCCAATAATATGGAAAGACCGTTGGAAAGTATATCGGAACTAGGAGCCAATGGCGGCGACCGCCCACTCTCTACTACCGGTAACGATGTGATTTCAGAAAATCGACCAGTAATTAAGGTTGATTCACAGTCTCAAACTGACAAAAACTATGAAAATTTCCTCACGGAAAAAATTACAAATGAAATTCTAGACAGGATAAGCAATATGGGTGATGAGAAAACGTTGTGGAAGGAAAATAGAGCTCTGAGAAGGGAACTACGTAACCTAACCTCTCAATCTGACACCACTTCTCGTAAACTAAATAACAATTTGCATTGGATTCAGATGAACTATCTGAACTTAAATCGCAGACTAAGGGTTCTTGAAAAGTCATCTCAGAATACTGATCCTCTAAGTGGATTATCAGGGAATACAGAAGAGGAAATGGTGGAAAAACACATCGACGGCAGTTCTGCCGACTTGTTTGTTGACAAGGTTGCTATGCAAGCAATATCGAAGCTGGATGAGGACATTAACCAATCAGTTTTAGACCTCAGACTGACCATGGCCGAGAATCTGGAGAAAATAATAACTTTAGGGGAGGAAATCAAGGGTGTAGGTACCAGGGTTAATACTGTATCAACTGAATTAACAAACCAACCTAAATCAACATCGGTTGCTACGGCTGGACTGGCCGCGAAGTTGGATACATCGGTTCACTTGTTGATTGAAGCAGTTCCCGAGAGGTGGCAGCACCGATCCCCGCAGCCATGTGTTATTCCAGAAGGCGACGAAGCCATTGACCTATATGATTTCCCAGAAAACACAGAGGAAATAATCAGAAACTTATTTAGCTCTCAAGTTAATATTAAACAGGAAGACAAAATCATTGCATACAGGGTGGGAGTGCCAAAAAGAAGGGTCACGAGGGCTATCTATGTGGAAGTGGATTCCACCGAGAGGAAGAAAATGATAATAAACAAGGCCAGAGAGATGAGGAAGCGGGCTGGATACAACCTATGGTTTAACCGGTATAAACCGGACTCAAAAAATTCCAACTACCAAATGGTGGTTAATTGCCACAAATTGCTCCGCCTCAAGAACTACGATGCCAAATTAGTACTCGGACATATCAATGTAAACAACAAATCTTTCTCCTCGATCGATCTGTACCACTAACCAGAAGACTGTCGACCCTCTGATGTCGCTCACATCCTTACTGACAATGGGGGTGTCGGATTCCAAGGAGTCCACAGTTGCTTCTCAAATTTCCACCCATCGCAAATCCTATATGACAATAAACTATTCCCTACAGCTGAGCATGCCTACCAATGTTCCAAGGCTAAATTCTTCGGCCGTCCTCATCAAGCACGCCAGATCTTCGAGGCGCCAACTCCCGTAGTGGCGAAGAGATTAGGTGGGAAACTGGAACGGAGTGTTACCTCGGGACAGATGCGAGGCTGGGAGTTAAAGGAACGTGAAATACTCAAAGAAATCGTCTTGGAAAAATTCAAACAGAATGATAAATTGAAAGATAGATTATTAGATCCAGAAATCAGGGAGTTTTATGAGATCACATCCAACCGAAAATGGGGAGTTGGTAGAAACACACGAGGTGTTTTGATTGCCAATGGCGAACGCGTGCCACTGAAAACTCGTAGCTTCCAAGGTGAGAACGTGTTTGGCAAGATATTGGGGGATATCAGGCGCCAACTCACTCCTAAAGATAAATAGACACTGATATTGTTTCCTGTTAAGTGTATCTAACTTTTCAATCGTAGACATGGCGGCTGCAGCCCCTAAGGACTTGCTTATTCTCGGCGATTCCCGAGCTGCAGGCCTCACAGAGATTCTAGCTGTCAGTGAACCAAACGTAAACATTACAGTTTTTGTAGCCAGAGGAGCCAATACTATACAACTGGTACGTAAGGCCATTAACATTATTATAACGGAACGACCCAGGGTCATAATGGTCACATCTGGAATTTGTAACATTACGGAGAGAGATAGGCGTACTAAGGAGGTTAGCCTCCAATACCAGTGCCCTACACTATTATCTTCAGATGCAGATGAGGACTTTGAGACGGCAAGGAAGTTGATCTCGAACAGCCTTCCTTTGTCCATGCCAGCTCCCATTGTCTGCTTCGGCACTACGTATGGTGTCGATTTATTACAACTAAATGTCTTTAATTCTCAATCATCGCCACTACTCGACAGAATACTAACACCGAGCAAACTCAGAATGATTCACGATGACCAAGACCTACTCAACAAACTGATCCATTCATATAATACGACAGTTAAAGCCAACAATAAGAAGTATCAAGCGCCAACACCATACATCGGTCACCTAATTCATATGAGGAGATCAGGACGCTACCACAAAACAACACTTCAACCCACATTCACAAATGAATACCATAAACTTGGTGAAGACGGATGTCACCCAACTATGGAACTCCGTGAGAAAGTCGCTGTTCAAATCATGAAGGCCTACAGAAAGATTACACACTGAACTGGACACAATAATAATATTAATGAAACCAAAATATCATGCTTCTTCCACTGTAAAATGAGCTCTTGGGAGCCTAAACTCAGCTGGAGAGAAGGCTTAATTCAAAATATAATGCTTCTCCCACTGTAAAATGAGCTCTTGTGAGCCTAAATTCAGATGGAGAGATAGCTTAATAACTATTACATCGCCGCCCCAGTAAACGTTCATGTATTATATAAACGTTCATGTATTATATAAAATGATGTACATCTCTGAATGGGTATATATATAGGAAATTAGTGCATAGGATAGGATAATTGATGAGAGAATCCTTAGTCTAAAACTGGAGCTCTTGGGAGCCCGAACTCGGACTAAGGATCTTCTTTGATTTATCTCTCCCCTACAGCCACTACCCCACCTTACCTCAATCAGAAATTTAAGTACATTAATAATGCATTGAGATATACCTTTTAGATACATAGTCGCGAACACTTACTCTGCTGACTATTATATTTTAATCCTTCCCGTCCCCTTAGCCTCTATTTGTTACACCTCCCGTCCACATATGATGTGTAAGAAATGGACAATGGGGAGTTTCATGGACCATACCAGTACAGGTATTTTAGTCCAGTGGTATAAGAGTATCATTTACTCATCTGATTGTTTTATTATGTTTGTTGATGGTCGACTAGCAGAAATAGTTAATTCAACTAGAGGCTATATGTATGTTATATGTATTCAATGGGGCAGTAATAGTGAAAGAATATGTGCTATGAGATGGGGGGTATTAGGAATAGGGATATGTGACCTGACTTTAGATGGATTATAGCTCCGAACAAGTAAAAAACCTCAAGGGCCTTAAGATTATATCCTGGAATGTTAGAAGTCTCCTTAATAAAATTGACCAAATAAGACAAGAAGTTAGTGAAATAGTTCCCCATGTAATATCAATTCAAGAAACATGGCTAAATAAAAATACAATCGATAGTGAAATTCAAATAGATGATTATCAAATAGTTCGTCATGACAGGAAGTTAAAAAAGAAAGGGGGAGGACTGATAACATATATTCATAAGTCCCTTGAGGTAAACACGGGGGTGTACTCTGAACTATCATATTCAGGTAAAAATATAGAATTTCAGGTCTTTCAAATTAAAAAGAGTTTTATGAGGAGCAAGGTGATTTTTAATGTCTATAAACCACCACAGGGTGAATTCACGGAGGCACTTGATAAACTGGATAGTGCCATAAATTCTATTAATTCTATTAAAGATGTTATAGTTATGGGAGACTTTAACTATGACTACGACTTAATAGAGAGTGGCAAAACAAAGAATGCTGATAGGTTCAACGTACTGCTGAACAGATATAACCTTCACCAGAAAATCAAGGCGTATACTAGAATTAGTAGCAAATCTAAATCCAAAATTGATCATATCTATACCAATGTCAAATATATAAACGAAAGTGGAGCTATAAATATAAATATAAGTGATCATTTACCAGTGTTCATTCAAATAAAGAAATTAAGAAATAGATACATTTATCAAACTTTTGAGGCCAGAAATACAAAAAATCTTGATATTAAAATTCTCCAAGAAATATTGCGTGACCTTGACTGGGAAGAATATTATCAACAGCGGGAAGTGGATAAGGCATGGGACATTCTCTATTCTAAAATCACACTATACCTGGATAGAATGTGTCCAGTCAAGAAATTTAAAATGGTGAAGAAAACCCCTGAATGGTACTCTGTAGACATTATTAATTTAGCCAAACTCCGTGATAAGGCTTTTAGGAAGGCCAAAAAATCGGGTAAACTAGAAGATTGGAGAAGGGCTAGGGCTCTGAGATGCCAAGTGAACAGTGAAGTCAAGAAAGCTAAGAATAATTACTTGAAAAATCAAATCAATCTTAATAGAGCTAACCCGCATAAATTCTGGGATATTATCAAACCGATTATGTCCAAAGAAAAATGCCACAGCAAGGATAAAGAAACAGTACTATCCACCAACTTAGGTGATACAGTTCGTGGCGTAGATGCGGCCAACGAATTTAATAATTATTTTATTAATGTAGGCCCTAATCTAGCTAAGAATATAAAGAATACTTATGTAAATAATAGGATTGAGGAGGCTTCGCCCCTTAATAATTTGAGTGATGACTCTGGTTTCAAATTCAGTACTATCACTGACATCTCGGTTGAACTTGCCCTTAGTAAGGTGGGAAATAATAAGGCGTCCGGTATTCAATTTTTGCCAACTAGAATATTAAAACCCTGCATGAAGGCACTTAGCCAGCAGTTTGCATTCCTCTTCAACCTTTCTTTGCAGACATCAGTAGTACCTAAAGATTTTAAGAAGGCTACAGTAACACCCTTATTAACTGAAAATTATAGACCCATATCATGTATAACCTTACCTGCAAAGATCCTGGAGAGTTGTGTGCAAAGACAGCTGTCTAATTACCTCGAAACGAATAATTTATTATGTGGGGAACAATACGGTTTTAGAGGGGGGAGATCGATCAACGACGCGCTAGATAATCTTTTTCAGTATACATACGATAATATTAATAATAAACTATTTACAGATTTGATATTTTTAGATTTCAAAAAAGCTTTTGATACCGTTAATCATAAATTATTACTTCAAAAATTACAAAATTTTGGTATTCAAAACGAAAATCTTGCATGGTTCAGAAATTATTTAGAAGGTCGAACGCAAAATGTCATCGTTGATGGGAATCTCTCAAATTCCGGGGAAGTAACCTGCGGCGTACCTCAGGGGACTTCCTTGGGACCTCTACTCTTCATTTTGTATATTAATGATTTACATCAGGTAGTTAAAAAATGTCAAATACAACATTTTGCCGACGACACGGTAATTTATTCTTGTAAAGACAGAAACACCCAAAGGATTATTGATATACAAAATGATTTAGACAATATATATGAATGGTGCGCCTTGAACAAAATTTCCCTTAACATAAAGAAATGTAAAACCCTCACTATAGGGTTAAGAACAAATGATAAGTTGAAACCTGAATATTTTATGAATAATGTAAAACTGGAATCCGTAGAGAGTTATAAATACCTAGGGGTCGATATCGATCGACAGCTTAATTTTAAGGTATTTCTGGAAAGAAAGATAAATCTAGTACGAGCGAAAATCAAAGCGTTGTCTAAGCTGTACTCAGTTTGTGACACAAATACTCTACTTCTAATATATAAAGCAACCATACTACCTCATATAGACTATGGGGACATCTTTTATATGGGGGCACCGCAACAGTATCTTGACCGTTTGCAATCCCTTCAGAGTTCCGCTATTAAAATAGCTCTTCACTTACCAAAATATTCGAGTACTAAAGAGATACATCAAACAGTTAATATACCATCCCTCACAACGAGGAGACGAGGTCATGTTACGGAAATTGCATTCAGAAGATCTTTAGTAGAGACGAATGTAGATAACAGGAATTTAAATTTAAGGAGTACGCAAGATGGGATTAAACTTAGGGTGTCACTACCAAGAAATGAAGTGTTCAAAAAATCTTACATATATCAATTAACTATTCTTTGGAATGAGCTCAGTAGTAAATCTAGATCCATAAAAACCAGGAAACACTTTAAAACATATTTGAAGACTGTTTATCCCTCTGAGGTAGACCAATTTATAAAAACGGAACAGGATTTGGCAATTGCCAGGTAAACAGGTTGAATGGGAGGGGGGATGAAAATAGACGAGTAAGTTCTATGATTACCATGATCGACTTATTTCGATGGGGGGAAATTTTATACGTTTTTACGTATATTTACTGTTGTTTGTCCTTGTATGTCCACTGTATTATACAGGAAAAATGTAAAATTGTTCACCTGATTTAACCCAGTACAGGGATACTACATTTAACTTCCAGTATAGGAAGGGATACGGTCAACAAAATTTAAATTTGACGAATGTGATGTATTAACTGATCGGACTCCTCCAGTCTAGGAGGATTTGTTCAGTAAGAGGGAACTTAATAATGTCTGTATTATAATATAAAAATGTACAATGTGAATCCTCAAGTTTGTAAAGGACAACTGTATTGTTGATACCTTAAAATAACAACCAGTCACACTATTCTTCAATGAATGTAGAAACGCGATATTTGTTAAAATGTAACTAATTGTATCGGTATTAATCTACTACCTAATGAAAGTCACAGTAAATGAGTCGCGCAAGTATTAAAGACACTCAAACAGAACAATAACAGTATTGAGATAACCACACTTGCATTATCATTGACTTACAGACTATATATATAGTGAAAACAAGTCATCGACCATTTGAAAGAACACTATTATTGAATTTATCGGAATCATAACAGGAAACATTGTAAACCCTCGTAGCATTTCCATTGTATCGATAAGTGATGTACCATGTATACTATTATCTTACTTAATTTCAACTTTGTTTAGGGTGCCCTGGAATATCTACATTGTAGAGGGAACGTCCGATTTTGTATCATTTTTGATTTTCAAATTAAACGAGACTTACCTTGGGAAGGTGAAGTTTAATTTTAATTTAGTCGAGGACACCACGAGGGGTGTGGAGAATAAACGAGATGCGCGGTCACGTGACTGGCATACTTCAATAAAAATTCTTATATATATATATACCAGGACCTCCCTATTACATGTCTGGTGCTACCAGGACCTCCCTATTACATGTCTGGAGCTACCACAACCTCCCTATTACATGTCTGGTGCTACCAGGACCTCCCTATTACATGTCTGGAGCTACCACAACCTCCCTATTACATGTCTGGTGCTACCACAACCTCCCTATTACATGTCTGGAGCTACCAGGACCTCCCTATTACATGTCTGGAGCTACCAGGACCTCCCTATTACATGTCTGGAGCTACCACAACCTCCCTATTACATGTCTGGTGCTACCAGGACCTCCCTATTACATGTCTGGAGCTACCAGGACCTCCCTATTACATGTCTGGAGCTACCAGGACCTCCCTATTACATGTCTGGAGCTACTAGGACCTCCCTATTACATGTCTGGAGCTACCAGGGCTGCGGTCACTCCACCCCAAGGTCACTCAGGGCCTATATATACCGTATTTACAATTATCCTCTACACAAGATGTGTGTACAGTCAGAAGGTCACATAGCGTGTGCCTGCCATGATTATATTTGTTTTCCCACAGTAATTGTATGGTAGGCGCATTGAAGGAACCCCTGTGAAACTCTTTGCACACGATTGTAGGCTCTCAGTATTCACATCTACTGGCTGGTATGGTATAACCCTATATAAGGATTGTTTATCTTTATTTCCGCATGTTGGGGCTTTGTATCAGGCTTAATGCACAAACAGTGCACTTGGCCTAAAATTGAGGTTATTTGTGTTTAACCGTTGATCCCTGGTATCTGAGGCTAGGTCAATATAATCAGCACCCAAATAAACATAAATAGATTCTCCAATTTGAATAAAGCTGCAGTCTTACCTAACATCGGTCAAAAACTAAATACCTGCAACTTGTATATGTGATGTGTTTCAGGGAAATGAGTGATAAGTTGCAAAATTGATATTTTTCAAAGTGTTTTATTTACAAGATCTATTTTCACGAATGTTCTCATCTTTTAAGTGTCTAGAGCCTTAGGTCATGTGAATACGGATATCAAATTTCAGAACTGTGTATTAAATCAATCCATGTATTTTTAAGATCATCATATGGAGTACATTTACCTACTTTACTAGTAATTTTCCACCCAAAAATATTGAAAACTTTTTTTTCAGAAATAAAAATATCAAACTTAAAATATAGAAATACTTTTTAGATGCCCTTAATGTTTATATTCGTTAGAATCCCCTTGGTCTCATCTTTTCAAATATGATAATATCCCAAAATACCTTTTTTGTGACTTATGACTCATTTGCATGTCACACATCACATATATACAGGTTAGGTGTCTAATGCCTTGTCTACCTATCATAACTTTCTACTTTTGGCTTAGTTTTTTTCCAACCCATCTCAAATTTATTTCATTCAATGTTGGAGGCTTCATAAATGTGACCCGCTAAAATATATTCCTTCATAAAGGTGACCCGCTAAAATCTATTCCTTTGACCCCATTATCGCTCACTGACGGTTGTTGTTTCTTGGAAGATTCTACTTCAAATTCTTGTTAAGCTTTTATTTATACTGGGTTCCTGTCCCTTTGTCAGGGTTTTTCACTTTTTTCACTTTTTTTTAAATCAATTTTATTGGTCAAAGTTTTACCTCATATGCAATAATTCTCATTTGCCAATCTGAAAAATCTAGTTCTTATTATACATACAGAATTTTAACATTAATTCATATACATTTTATAATTACCTCTATGTCACTATTCAACTATTTTGATTCGCCATACAATATGCTACACTCTGTCATCAGTGTTACAATATACTAAATTACCATTACATATATTCATCATTCGGCCAGATTCAACAAATTCTGTAGAATTCAAACAAAGACTATTGAGAAATTAAGTCCTATAAGTCATGATATGAGTAAATTTGGTTAGATTTAGTTTGTTATAATTGCTGGGTATAAGGCAGGTGGGCACTTTAGACGACACTCTATACGTGATGTGTTTCAGGAAAATGAGTCACAAGTCGCAAAAAATGGATTTTGTAATATCACCATATTTGAAAAGAGGAGATCAAGGTGATTCCAATGATAGTAAACATGAAGTACATCTAAAAAGTGTTTCTATATTTTATGTTTGATATTTTTATGTTTGAACATAAGGTTGCAATATTTCTAGGTGGGTAATTACAAGTAAAGTAACTAAATGTACTCCATAGGATGACCTTTGAAACGCAGGAATATATTTATTAAACTGTCCCGAAAGTTGGTACCTCTATTCATATAACTTAACTTGATCAATTCTAAAAAAATCAGAATATTCCAACAAAAAGATCCTGTGAATAAATCACATTGGAAAATATAACTTTTAGTGAATTGTTACTCATTATCCAGAAACCCATGAGGTACGGTGCGTAAGTGTACCGGGTGTGAGACGTGTATGAGAGCGGGTTGCACTTGTTCTAATATGAATAAAACCAATAAATGTATGATTGATATTGCCTGCCATGATTGATACAGCTCATGTACACCCAAGCCTTACATAACGCTACATCAGCTATAGACCCCTTACCTGGGGACCATGTGTAAATAAGGCATATAATGGGTCAGATTTTCAGAAAATGTACAATTGGCAGCTCTACACATTTAGTAAATTCGGCTAAATTAGGCTGCAATTTGGTCAATACTAGGTAAATTCGAGTATATTTGGCATTGCATATATTTATATATTTATGCATATATATATTGCATATAATTATTGCATATGTTTGGTTACGTTGAACTGTATTTTGAACTTTATTTTCGTCTGAAATATGGGTTATTTGAGAAGATTGACGAAGTTGAATTGTACATTTTCTGAAAATCTGAGCCATATAACGCTACACCAGCTCGACCCCTTACCTCAGAAGGATGTGTAAACAAGGCATTAGCCCTATAGACCTCACCGCCAGTGAGGGACAAACTTTTGTTTTTATTCATTTAAGGCCAATAGTTATCTAAACAGTTACATGACAAAACGTACTACTCTTCACCAATGTTTTCAGGTAAAAAGAAGAAAACAAATAAAACTGCATAAAGTACTCAGATGTTTTTTATATTTGATGGTATAATATTTAACAACGCTCTAATTCAGAACTAAGAGTAGTGCATGTAGCGTGCCTTATATATATATATAGTCAATTTATTTTCTGGCACTTGAAACACAGAGACTACTAGAGTTCCACTTTTACTTTAAGCTTAGACAGAGTAATACTCGTTTTCCCAGATAGTTTACAGTTACAGTTCTTAACTTTTCCTGAACTTAGCAACAAACAGCTAAATACAGGCACATCATTGGATTAAAAAGGGAAATTCTAATCGAAGTTTTAAAAATCTAATTAATTCTAAAATATCAGGTCATTATCAGGCACATTGTTTTAGTCTTTCATTTTAAAAGCGTTGAAGTGAATAAAGGAAATGGAAGCGATTATTTAGAGAGTGAATTAAGTAATGTGATGAAGTGTCGTTGAGGTAAATCGATTTTCTTTTAGGGAAAGGTTCATTAAGTCGAAGATATGGTGGTAAGGAAATGTTGAAAAAAAATAATAATTACAAAATGACATGTTTTTAGCAATGTAGAAGCCAAGATGGCTGGACATTCTGAATAAACTTGTGGGTGAGTGAGTGAGTGAGATTGGTTGCTTTACGCCCTCATTAACACATTTAATATGGTTATATCAAGGGCGGGAGAACTGAGAGTGAGTGAGTGAGTGAGATTGGTTGCTTTACGCCCTTATCAACACATTTAATATGGTTATATCAAGGGCGGGAGAACTGAGAGGGAGTGAGTGAGTGAGACTGGCTGCTTTACGCCCTTATCAACACATTTAATATAGTTATATCAAGGGCGGGAGAGCTGAGAGGTAGTGAGTGAGTGAGATTGGTTGCTTTACGCCCTTATCAACACATTTAATATGGTTATATCAAGGGTGGGAGAGCTGAGAGGGAGTGAGTGAGTGAGAGTGGTTGCTTTACGCCCTTATCAACACATTTAATATGGTTATATCAAGGGTGAGTGAGCTGAGAGGGAGTGAGTGAGTGAGATTGGTTGCTTTACGCCCTTATCAACACATTTAATATGGTTATATCAAGGGTGGGAGAGCTGAGAGGGAGTGAGTGAGTGAGAGTGGTTGCTTTACGTCCTTATCAACACATTTAATATGGTTATATCAAGGGCGGGAGAGCTGAGAGGGAGGGAGTGAGTGAAAGTGGTCGCTTTACGCCCTTATCAACACATTTAATATGGTTATATCAAGGGCGGGAGAACTGAGAGGGAGTGAGTGAGTGAGGCTGGCTGCTTTACGCCCTTATCAACACATTTAATATAGTTATATCAAGGGCGGGAGAGCTGAGAGGTAGTGAGTGAGTGAGATTGGTTGCTTTACGCCCTTATCAACACATTTAATATGGTTATATCAAGGGTGGGAGAGCTGAGAGGGAGTGAGTGAGTGAGAGTGGTTGCTTTACGTCCTTATCAACACATTTAATATGGTTATATCAAGGGCGGGAGAGCTGAGAGGGAGGGAGTGAGTGAAAGTGGTCGCTTTACGCCCTTATCAACACATTTAATATGGTTATATCAAGGGCGGGAGAACTGAGAGGGAGTGAGTGAGTGAGACTGGCTGCTTTACGCCCTTATCAACACATTTAATATAGTTATATCAAGGGCGGGAGAGCTGAGAGGTAGTGAGTGAGTGAGATTGGTTGCTTTACGCCCTTATCAACACATTTAATATGGTTATATCAAGGGCGGGAGAGCTAAGAGGGAGGCAGTTTATGATCATACCCAGGAAAATAGAGATAGAGAAGAAGGGAGAGAGAGACAGAGAAAAGAGACAGAAAGGCACTTTATGGTCTTACCCAGGAAATGGAGGTAGAGAAGAAGAGAGAGAGAGACAGAGAAAAGAGACAGAAAGGCACTTTATGGTCTTACCCAGGAAATGGAGGTAGAGAAGAAGAGAGAGAGAGACAGAGAAAAGAGACAGAAAGGCGCTTTATGGTCTTACCCAGGAAATAGAGATAGAGAAGAAGGGAGAGAGAGACAGAGAAAAGAGACAGAAAGGAACTTTATGGAAAGTGTTAAAGTGACGTCCCTACCATGAGGGACAGATCTATAGATGGAGTAAGGGGGCTGGCACAGGGTTATAAACCTGTCCAGTCTAGTGGAGCAGAATTACGGATTCAGCTCAACCAGATTAGCGCTAATCTCACCAATATCACCCATTGTAGATTACTACAGGATTACTCTTGAGGCAAAATAACTTTCTTGTTTTTCTTTTCTTTTCTTTTTGTTTATTTTACAGCTTTGGACAATCACAAGTTAAACAGCATATGGGTCAGATTTTTAGAAAATGTACAATTCACCTTCACCAATCCTCTCAAATAACGCTCATTTAAGACAAAATTAGATTTTAAATACAGTTTAACATAACAGAACTGATACTTTAAATCAATGTGATACCAAATATACTCAGATATACCCGGTATAATTCATTTTTCAGCCTAATTTAGCAGAATTTACTAAATGTGTAGAGCTGCCAATTGTACATTTTCCGAAATTCTGACCCGTATACAGAGCGGTTTTTGGGCTTGGAAACATTTTTAATTTGTAATGATTAGTGTTTACATGTATTAAAGTAATATTAAAGTCAATATTTTATCTTATTTTATCATTCATTTATTAAGTAGCTTTAGTCATAGAACTCTTTAGTCACTTGAACCTTATTCCAAAACACGGTAATTGCCGGAAGAAATGGGTCAATTCATCAGATTTTTCCCATAAGGTATATCGACCAGTTTGTCTTCCTCATAAGCAAAATATTTTTGTACATCTTTAAGACAAATAAAAAACCTCTTATCTTATCTTATTAGGTTTACAGTGGGTACCAGTATTGAATACAACAATTATTTCAAGATAAACCACCTAATAAATCAGACATAACATCGTCTAAACATAACATCTGCTAAAATATGGCATATAGTAATTGCTCACCCCAAAAATACTGCAATTTCTTTTTTCAAAAATAAAAATATCAAACCTAAAATATAGAAATACATACTATATGTCCTATTGTTTACTATCATTAGAGTCGGCTTGATCTCATATTTTCAAATATATTCATATCAAAAAAATACATTTTTCGCGACTTACGACTCATTTTCCTGAAACACAATTGGTTTGTTTAATTTCTGGTTAAACGAATTTTCACCGTCACTCTTCAGGTACATGTATGTGTAATGTGTGCAATGGTGGCTATACAAACCCCCTATTGTGTAATATGTGAGCCCAGTGCTACGAGGAGATCGATCCCAGGTTCTTACAAAAGGTGAAAGTAAACACACGTAGAATAATAAAGAACGGTGACTATTGCTATGGTCGCCACTGGCTGTATTTGGCTCAGATTTTCAGAAAATGTACAATTCAACATTGCCAATCTTTTCAAATAACCCAAATTTCAGACAGAAATAGTTTAAAATATAGTTCAACCTAACCAAACAGATTGCTAGAATCAATTCAACGCCGAATATACTCGAATTCACCAAGTATTGACCAGATTGCAGCTTAATTTACCAGAATTAACTTTATGTATACAGCTGCCATTTGTACATTTTCTGAAAATCTGACCCATTTGCTGTATTTGCTGATAGACCAATAGGCAAAGTCCACACAGATGACGTCACAACTCACCTAAATGTCTGCGCATGTGTGCGTTGTACTGACATCGCCATCTGGTGACGTAATGACATACTTCACACTCGTATCTGGAAAAAAAAGATTTAAAAATGATTTGGCAACATGACATTTTTACTCACAAGATTGATGGTTATGTTTTTAAAAGGTTATATTAGTTGTACTTTAATATTCAATTCCTGGGTATTTAGGTATTTTCGTTATGTTTAAAAGGTTTATAATGTAAAAGAAAAGAACAATATTTGCTTGTTAATTTTCCTTAACTTGACGAAAGCTTTATCCATTTCTCAATCAATTGAAATAAATTTCTTAGTTTTGTTATAGCAAAATAGGGCTAAAGGAAGATTATTGACGTCATAATGATGAGTTAGCAAGAAATGATTTTGATCTGAGTTTCGTATTTCATTAAGTTTTATTCTCTGGTGTATACATATTTATTATAATTAATATAATGATGTAAGAACAGAAAAGGTGAAAATTAAACAAAAATAAAAATAGCTCGAGAAAATAAAACTCGCTTTATCTTCAGGTTCTGCAGCCATTTTATTATTTTTTTTAAAGAATTTTATTTTCACGTTAGACAGAAAAATTTGCAGATGTACATATCGCCTAAAAATTAATTTAGGCGTTTTTCAAAGCAATCTGCCCTGTA
The DNA here is from genome assembly GCA_942159475.1 of Sthenelais limicola. Classification (NCBI taxonomy): domain Eukaryota; kingdom Metazoa; phylum Annelida; class Polychaeta; order Phyllodocida; family Sigalionidae; genus Sthenelais; species Sthenelais limicola. The sequence goes on along the minus strand of OW804102.1, from coordinate 63,228,225 downwards.
CTATGGCAAGTATAGCAAATAATTAGTGATGATTGAAAAACTTTAAGAAAAAAACAGATTCTGGCGACAGAGATTAAAGATTATAGAACCGATATAGACCAATGAAAGGTCTCGGAGCTTCTAATCAAAAATTATACAAATTATTAACAAAATTTCGCCATTGAAGAAGTCTTTAGAATTGTCTATATACAGGCTAACTAATGAGTTTGTTGAAGGCGCGTGAATATTGCACAAGTTGCGTAGAAACGAGTACAATATTCTAAGCAACTGAAACCAATGAGTCAGTAAACAGATTTTTTATTTTTTTTATTCTTTTTTTTGTTAACAGATTTATTATATATGCTTTCAATCATGAAAATAGAAAAAAATCGAGTCATAAATTTGAACTTTACCGGTAATCTTAGTTAAAAATACAAATTGGTTGCCATGACAACCCTACATAAATCACTAGTTAAATACGCACTTTGCGTAACTCACTCTAGATAGGTTGTTCTCAGAGCAATGCGCGTATAATAAACCAACATGGGCTAATAAAATAAAGTTTTGTTTTCAAAAAAGGTTTTATTATATTTTGATCTTAATTTTGTAGTAGGTGAATAAGATATTAAATACCAGTACCTCTTCCTGTCTGGTGGGTATGGGATGTTGTGCTTGGAGAACTGGTGCGACTCCATGGTGGTCTTGTCAAACGTGATGAACTCACACTGTGGGCACGCCATACTGCGCACGCGCAGGTGCACCCGGTCTATGTGAGCCTGCAATACAAGCATTGTTTGTTCATTTCATTTCAAGAATTCTTTATTCATGAAAATAAACTACTATTCTTTATTGTATTTGGTCGTATTACAATGAGGTTGTGCAACATTCTAGATAGGCAGCTGCCAAAGTAGTTCTTCCATTGAGTGCCTGAATCTTGAGGGCTAGAGAGAAAACAAGTTACAAAATACAGTAAAACAAAACTTTTGAAGCGGTTGAACAGAAGAACCTTTTTTTTTTCTTTTTTTATATTATTTTTTATAGACCCAGGAACTTAAATATATTAATATAATATTTACAAGTGACGTTACTTATCAACCTTCCAAGCTAGTGATGCTGTGGTACACATTTACATATACTATGACTTTTGTAATAACCTCGCTGTGTTCTCATTCATGGATTCAAACATTTCTGAAAATCTGTTTATTATATGCGCAATAAGTGGGGTGCAATAAAAATATTTTTGTACAATAAAAATTCGAATTGGGTTTTCTTTTAGCTTTTAGATACTTTATGACGATTCGAAACCAAAAAGAAAGGTTTATATATCAATATTTGTCTATGCTAGGAGCATATGATAAATAGTGAACTCGGTACTAGTAATGGAATATTTATTGGACTCGACTGCTACACAATCTCATCCAATAAATATTCAATTACTAGCCCCGAGTTCCATTCTCTCTATTCATGATATATTGTTGTGCTGATCTACAGTGATAGTTTGAGACAAATGTGATGTGTTCCAAGTCGCAAAATTGATATTTTTCAAAGTGTTTTCCACAAGATCTCTTTATTGGAATGTTCTGATTTTTGGAGAGTTGGTCATTTATAGTTAGGCCAAAAAAAAAATAGGTGTGTTTCCGATTTACCCCCCCCCCCCCCTCCTACCTAGAAAAACCTTACCCTACCTAAAAAAAATTTTACCATACCTGATTTTTTCCCCCATCATATCTTACTTTTTTTGGATTTTTTGACAAAAAAAAAGCTTATAAAAGCAGGAAAACGGGTTTTCCTAACCTGGAACTGTCAAAAGGCACATTTCCCATGTTCAAAACAACTATTGTTATGAAAAAGACATTTTTTTCAGTTCCTGGGAGGAGGTTTCCAAAAAAAAAAAAAAAAGTTAACCCCCCCCCCCCCCCGCCAGATAAATCGGAAACACACCTATTTTTTTTTGGCCTTATATCGATCGATGTATCAAATATCAGGACAATGTATTAATATGTCCTTTCGTTTAAAAGGTCCTCATATGGACTACATTTAGTTACTTTACTGTTTATTGACCACTAGAAATATTGGAAACTTTTCAGAAATTAAAATATCAAACTTGAAATCTAGAAATACTTATTAGATTATTAGACTGTTTTCTACCATTGGAATCGGCTTGATCTCATCTTTTCAAATATAATGGTATCTCAAAATCTATTTTTTGCGACTTATGACTCATTTTCCTGAAACACATCCCAAATAGGGTCAGTAGTGCAATGTGTTGGTCCTCTCATACTCCTATCTAGCCAGTCATATCCTAACATTTTCAATTTGGACAAGTGGGATTTCAGTGGGTAAATCATGGTAAGTGGTAAATCATGGTGGCATTTACACGGGCCGGGAATGGATACACCGCAGAACATTTGGTGATAAAAATTAGCTTAGATTGCAGCTTTAATGAAAGAAAATAGATTTAAATGGTAAAAATGATGATAGCTGTGCTGGGCTTTTATCACACTAGTGTGATAACAGTTACAATTATCACACTAGTGTGATAACAGTTACAATTATCACACTAGTGTGATAACAGTTACAATTATCACACTAGTGTGATAACAGTTACAATTATCAAACTAGTGTGACATCAGTTACTATTATCACACTAGTGTGATAATTGTAACTGTTATCACACTAGTGTGATAATAGTAACTGTTATCACACTAGTGTGATAATTGTAACTGTTATCACACTAGTGTGATAATTGTAACTGTTATCACACTAGTGTGATAATTGTAACTGTTATCACACTAGTGTGATAATTGTAACTGTTATCACACTAGTTTGATAACACTTACAAGTACCACACTAGTGTGATAACAAGCGCTACAATTATCACACTAGTGTGATAACAGTTACAATTATCACACTAGTGTGATAACAGTTACAATTATCACACTAGTGTGATAATTGTAACTGATGTCACACTAGTGTGACATCAGTTACTGATAACAGTATTATCACACTGGTGTAATAACTGTCACTATTATCACACATGTGATATGGCACTGTTATATAACATGTCTGTATAATAAATAGACAAAATTGACTCCTGGCCATGTGAGAGCTGGTTATCTCCCGTGGGCGTAGCAATTTCATAAGGGTGCATAGCACCCAACGAAATTGGGTAGCCCAAGGGAGATAAGCACCTCTTTCACTGCAAGAAGTCTATTTTTGTATTTATTATACCTCTCCCAATGTTTTTGTGTGAAGATAGTGAAAATTTGATCGAAATGAGTGTGGGACAACAAGCTCTCTCCACCACTTGGTTTGTTCACGTTCTCACTTAGCTTCACTTCTGTTCCACCTCATTCATTTTCTGGTCTATTTTTCTATTTAATTATGCAATAAATTCGCAATTTCACAGTTGCTTCTCATTATAATTATTACTAGCAAATACCCATGCTATGCATGGGATTTGCTAGTGGGAGAGTGCATGGGGCCCACACCATCATCTCTCCTTGTTCCTTCTCCGACCATCTTTCTCTTTAAAGTTGACTCTGTAACTTAGTATCTGTATTATATTAACATTCATACCCCAATTTTTTGTCACTGTTCAGTGTTGTGCTGTTGTTGTGTTGCCTGTCCCTGTCCCTGTCCCTGTCTCAATCCCTCTCCCGCTCCCTCTCCCGTTCCATCTTTCATTGTGAGGTAATTAGTGGGCGGGTTCCCCCCGCTCGACTTCAAAAACTATCACAAACAATAGTTTATGAACTGATTCAACTCTGACGATGCTCCTTTCGGTGGAAATATATCAACTCCCGTACTATAGGGAAGCAATGATGAGCCCGTCCATGACGTCATGCTTTGGGTGACCCAGAAACCTGGTGTAGAGGCACTGATAGGTTTGTTTTCAGGCAGTGCTGGGGGCCCTGGATGGGGTGCTCGATGTAAACCCATTTCTAACCCCTTTCCAACCCTAATTTGTTAATGAAACATAGTGGAATGGTTCGGCACCATTTTTGGCAATGTGCATGTAAAATATAATGGAGATCTGGCCAGCGGTTTCAGAGAAGATGGGGGTTTAAGGCTCCAAACCCTTATTTTATTAATATATAGATTATATCATTACATACGATGTATAACGAGTCTTTTTCAGCGAAAATACTTATTCAAATCCAGAAAATCAGGAGGTGATCATTGGGCCTATTTTTTTTTTAAAATTCCGCCAGCGGTGAATATGATATGCAAATATCGCCCAGCGGGAGATACGGTTTTCCTGGACTGTAGCCTATGGAATACCATACCATCCCACCAAGAGGTATAATAACAACAATAATCAGTTCACCTTGAGGGCTAGCCTGGTCTTGACTGTCTTGCCACACTCTGTGCACTGTACTCTAGCATCAGAGTGCACCGTCTTCACATGTACATCCAGTACATTACGCTGCTTGAACGCTGCAAATACACAACATCATATAGATTAATACAGTTTGTCACACTTACAACATTATTATACATTTGTTACACTATTATACACTTGTTACACTTGTGTACAACAATTAATATATGGATTATTATAACTTTGTTACACTTGTATACAACAACATATATACAGGTTAACTACCGAGTTGGTTGAAGGAGCGTGAATATTGCACAAGTTGTGTAGCAACAACTGTAATATTCTAAGCGACTGAAACCAACGAGTTAGTTAACAGATTTATTATACATGCTTTCAATCACGAAAATAGAAAAAAATTGAGTCATAGATTTGAGTTTTACCAGTAATCTTAGTAAAAAACAGATTGGTTGCCATGACAACCCCATGTAAATCACTAGTGAAATACGCACTATGCATAAATCACTCTAGATAAGTTGTTTTCAGAGCAATGCATGTATAATAAAGATTATTATACATGTGTTACACTTGTATACAACAGCATATATAGGTTAATATACATTTGTTAAATTGGATGAATGTGTAATAACTGATTCATTAATATCATTTAAAATGTCATCATATATATGTTTATATATGAGCATTTCTCACGAAATGGGCACAATTTGGTGTTTTCTCAGTTTGGAGCTCTATAATATTGTCACATTAAACAATTGAAATGGAATTTGTAATTAAATATCTTGGTAGAAATCATAAGGATCCATTTATTTGAAAAATGCAGATTATACACTCCAGTTTAGAATAATGGAGATGATTTACTAGTGTACGTCTGGAAAATGTTACCTCCGTCTCACACACACAAAAAGACATTTAGGATTACAAAAAATACCAAGAGTTGTCATATTGTAACCTGAATACATTCTACAGGGTGTAAGGAAGTCTGTATAGTGGCTGTAGTACCAGGCAGTACCACCAGCCATGTAATACATGTTTATAGTGCTATAGGTCTGTGTGTATAGTGGCTGTAGTACCAGGCAGTACCACCAGCCATGTAATACATGTGTATAGTGCTATAGGTCTGTGTGTATAGTGGCTGTAGTACCAGGCAGTACCACCAGCCATGTAATACATGTTTATAGTGCTATAGGTCTGTGTGTATAGTGGCTGTAGTACCAGGCAGTACCACCAGCCATGTAATACATGTGTATAGTGCTATAGGTCTGTGTGTATAGTGGCTGTAGTACCAGGCAGTACCACCAGCCATGTAATACATGTTTATAGTGCTATAGGTCTGTGTGTATAGTGGCTGTAGTACCAGGCAGTACCACCAGCCATGTAATACATGTTTATAGTGCTATAGGTCTGTGTGTATAGTGGCTGTAGTACCAGGCAGTACCACCAGCCATGTAATACATGTGTATAGTGCTATAGGTCTGTGTGTATAGTGGCTGTACCAGGCAGTACCACCAGCCATGTAATACATGTTTATAGTGCTATAGGTCTGTGTGTATAGTGGCTGTAGTACCAGGCAGTACCACCAGCCATGTAATACATGTGTATAGTGCTATAGGTCTGTGTGTATAGTGGTTGTACCAGGCAGTACCACCAGCCATGTAATACATGTTTATAGTGCTATAGGTCTGTGTGTATAGTGGCTGTAGTACCAGGCAGTACCACCAGCCATGTAATACATGTGTATAGTGCTATAGGTCTGTGTGTATAGTGGCTGTAGTACCAGGCAGTACCACCAGCCATGTAATACATGTGTATAGTGCTATAGGTCTGTGTGTATAGTGGTTGTAGTACCAGGCAGTACCACCAGCCATGTAATACATGTTTATAGTGCTATAGGTCTGTGTGTATAGTGGTTGTAGTACCAGGCAGTACCACCAGCCATGTAATACATGTTTATAGTGCTATAGGTCTGTGTGTATAGTGGCTGTAGTACCAGGCAGTACCACCAGCCATGTAATACATGTGTATAGTGCTATAGGTCTGTGTGTATAGTGGTTGTACCAGGCAGTACCACCAGCCATGTAATACATGTTTATAGTGCTATAAGTCTGTGTGTATTACATGCTATATACATGCTATATGGGTCAGATTTCCAGAAATTGTACAATTGGCAGCTGTACACATTTGGTACCTTCTGCTAAATTAGCCTGCAATTTGGTCAATACTAGGTAAATTCGAGTATATTCGGCATTGCATTGATTCTAGCAATCTGTCTGGTAAGGTTGAACTGTATTTTGAACTTTATTTTCGTCTGAAATACCGGTTATTTGAGAAGATTGGTGAAGATGAATTGTACATTTTCTGAAAATCTGACCCTTATAGGTGCTATTCATCATGTTGTTATGATCTAATGCACACATTGACTGACCAACTCTACTTAACTCTACCTCATCAACAGCTTGTATAACAGTGGTATTTACTGCTCCTGGCACCAAGCTTGCAAGAATTGTCATTTACAGGAACAAGAAAATGTGATCCGTTTTAGGAAAATGTGTCACAAGTCGCAAAATATGGATTTTGAGATATCACCATATTTGAAAAGATGAGATCAGGCTGATTCCAATGAATGTAAACACTAGGACACCTAATAAGTATTTCAATATTTTTAGTTTGGCATTTCTATGTTTGAAAAAAAAAAGTTTGCAATGTTTCTGGATGGCTAATTACCAGTAAAGTAACTAAATATACTCCATACAAAGGCCTTCAAAACGCACGGATATATTTGATACAATGTCCCAAAATTTGTTACATGGACTTATATGACTATGACTGCTAAACCCTCTAAAAATGAAAACATTCCTACTAATAAGAGAACTTGTGAATAAATCACTTTGAAAAATACCAATTTTGCGACTTGTGACTCATTTTCCTGGAACACATAACAAATGTATGTCCTTGCTTTGTGAGAGATATTGGCCTAGTGAAACTGTCAGTTATTAATATTATTAATATTCCACATATGTGGAATGGACTTAGTGTTGAATGCAAAAATATGTCATGGCCAAATCTGAAAAAAGATCTAAAAGCCAGAGCCGAGTTAGCATGAAAAGGTAAAATAAGAACCGAGTAGAAAGTGACAAGACTATACAGTAAATTGTGAAACTCATCGTATGATTTGAAGAATACTTGTATTGAACATTTATATAAACCACTTGGGTTCGTAAAATATGTTTGATTTTATCATTGTGGACTGACCCATTGGGTATGTGTTTAAAATTATGGCAAAAAAAATGTAGAAAAGCGAATGTGCTGGAGTAGATAATCAATTAATTATGTGTATTAAATCGATGTATAATTGTGATTAAAAATATAAAGATATTAACTGTAGTAATATAGCAAGAACAGCATAGTATTGCGTATGAGGGGGGCTATATTCTCCGAGTATGGCCGAAAACTACGAGGCCGTAGGCCAAGTTGTTTTTCGGCCATACGAGGAGAATATAGGCCTCCGAAGACACGATACTGTGCTATTCTTGCTTTTATTCCATGATTCTTAACTTAAAACAACTTTATTTGCTTTAATTTCATCAAACTGAGTTGTCTGCATTGTCTCGAACGGTCGTGACATCACTGTACAATACAGGGAGTTTATATTGTCCACCTTGTGAGCGGCAAGTATATCGATTATATTGTACGCTCACGGCCAAATCATGGAATAAAGTGTAAAAGAAAGATCTAGCTTTGATTTAAACAAAAGATTGTACCACCAGAAGATTTTCGACGAATGAGAACTATCACTATGTGAAACTTTGTCAATAAAATTTATTTAAAAAAAAATTATCCTGATTAGTATTATTAACCTGATGAAGGTCAAATGTGACCAAAACGTTGATCAGCTTTACTTAATAAACCTCCTACATGAACTAATACCTGGGTCAGATTTTCAGAAAATGTACAATTCAACTTTACCAATCTTCTCAAATAACCCAAATTTCAGACGAAAATAAAGTTCAAAATACAGTTCAACCTAACCAAGCAGATTGCTAGAATCAATGCAATGCCGAATATACTCGAATTTACCTAGTAATGACCAAATTGCAGCCTAATTTAGCAGTATTTACTAAATATGTACAGCTGCCAATTGTACATTTTCTGAAAGTCTGACCCACCTGTGTCTACCTGTGTTCAGAGTCGCCTCAATCACTTTGAAATTAGTAATATTAGTCTGCCACCGTACCACGTTATTTCAAAGATCTCTCACTTATCGAGGACAAGAATTCTTGCAAGTGTTGATGTGTGAGAAATATTGGCCTAGAGAAAGTATAATCAATTCCAACGTATTATTTATTTGTACCTAAATGTGTATAAAAGGGGCACATCAGGACGGTGACTTCCAGGTCTTCCACTATGTTAAAATAAGGCCAAACAAATAATAGGTGTGTTTCCGATTTATCTGGCTGAAAACTAGGTAGAAGGGGTAGTAACTTCTTTGTTTGAATCTTTTTTAGGAAACCACCTCCCAGGGAAAAAAAAGAAGGTATATATGGTAAAAAAAAAGGCCTTCAATCGTCAAACATGGCTTTTTCTTAGATGGTTATGATTAACCTTTAGGAAGAAAAGTAACTTATACGATCACTGTCATATTATTATCAAATATGGACAGTACTTAAGCCTGGAAGAGATCCAGAGTCGAAACACAGAAAGTGCAAGGCTGGCAAATCATCTCACTGGAAAGAACATAGGCAAGATTCACAACACATATGTGATGTGTTTCAGGAAAATGAGTCATAAGTCGCAAAAAATAGATTTTGAGATACCATTATATTTGAAAAGATGAGATCAATCCGATTCCAATGATAGTAAACAGTCTGATAAAATAATAAGTATTTCTAGATTTTAAATTTGATATTTTCATTTTTGAAAAAAAGGTTTCCAATATTTCTGGGTGTCAATAAACAGTAAAGAAACCAAATATACTCCATATGAAGACCTTTAAAACCAAAGGATATATTACATAGATTCTCTTGGAATTTGAGACATCGATTGACACGACCATAAGTGACACACTCCCCAAAAATCAGAACATTCCAATAATGTGATCTTGTAAAATAATCACTTTGAAAAATATCAATTTTGCGACTTATGACTCATTTTCCTGAAACACATCACATATAGAGTGAGTTTACACCATTGTTATGCTTGGGTTGTGTTAACAGAGTGTTGTGGATACATTGATCCATGCTACTACCGGCTGGTATATAAATATATGTGTATATTTACCTGGCTAACATAGGCTGCACAATGGACATGTACATACCATGCACATATGGGGCAGATTCTCAGAAAATGTACAATTGGCAGCTGTACATATTTAGTAAGTTCTGATAAATTTGGCTGCAATTTGGTCAATACTAGGTAAATCTGAGTATATTCGGCATTGCATTGATTGTAGCAATCTGTTTGGTTAGGTTGGACTGTATTCTGAACTTCATTTTCGTCTGAAATCTGCATTATTTCAGAGAATTTGTGACAGTGAATTGTACATTTTCTGAAAATCTGACCCATAACTAGTTGTTGTTGTGTTGCTATTTGCCCTATTGTTGGTACCAGAAATAGTTGAGCCAGTTATTTTAGATGTATGTCTAGGGGCATTTTCAGATCATCATAATCATAATCCTAGCCTAGCATCTAGTACAACCAGTAGACTTAGTTAGACACAGCAGTGGGCGGAAAACCATGGTTATTCCTAGTTGTATAAACCCTGTGAGCCCATGTCATTATATTATATCACTGTACGATCTCTTGCATTTCATACTTATCTTTGACCTTGCTGTATAAACATCCTGAAAAAAATTTTACAAAAAATGAGCATACTACCACTGCCTATAATCTACCTGCCTGCTTATAACATTGGTTGAATGGGCTGATACCTCTCCCTTTAATCTACCTGCCTGCTTATAACATTGGTTGAATGGGCTGATACCTCTCCCTTTAATCTACCTCCCTGCTTATAGTATTGAGTGAATGGGCTGATATCTCTCCCTCTAATCTACCTCCCTGCTTATAACATTGAGTGAATGGCCTGATACCTCTCCCTCTAATCTACCTCCCTGCTTATAACATTGAGTGAATGGCCTGATACCTCTCCCTCTAATCTACCTCCCTGCTTATAACATTGAGTGAATGGCCTGATACCTCTCCCTCTAATCTACCTCCCTGCTTATAACATTGAGTGAATGGCCTGATACCTCTCCCTCTAATCTACCTCCCTGCTTATAACATTGAGTGAATGGCCTGATACCTCTCCCTCTAATCTACCTCCCTGCTTATAACATTGAGTGAATGGCCTGATACCTCTCCCTCTAATCTACCTTCTGGCTTATAACATTGAGTGAATAGCCTGATACCTCTCCCTCTAATCTACCTGCCTGCTTATAACATTGAGTGAATGGGCTGATACCTCTCCCTCTAATCTACCTGCCTGCTTATAACATTGAGTGAATGGGCTGATACCTCTCCCTCTAATCTACCTGCCTCCTTATAACATTGAGTGAATGGGCTGATACCACTGCCTATAATCTACCTCCCTGCTTATAACATTGAATGAATGGTCTGATACCTCTCCCTATAATCTACCTGCCTGCTTATAACATTAAGTGAATAATACCTCTCCCTCTAATCTACCTCCCTGCTGTGAATGGCCTGATACCTCTCCCTATAATCTACCTTACGACTTACCCAATAACCAATAAATTCGCAATTTCACAGCTGCTAATTAATAATTATAATTATCATTTAAATACAGAAAATAAGGACAAAAACATGGAATCATTTTCTCCCTAAAACATCGCCAGAGGTCGATGCGATGTGTAAAAATCTCTGAGAGGGTGATATGACTTTCCAATGCTGTAGCCTATGGCTTAGACCACACAATATATAGAGCAGAGCTGCCACGATTACTCATGTAAAAAATGTAAACCCTATCAGAATGGAACTGATTGGGAATAGCGGGACAAGTCAAATCCTCACTGTGTACCTCATATGTAAAGTTGTTTACATTGTAGTTCAATACCATATTTTAAAGTCTGAGTATGCTACGAGGGTCAATTGGAAGATCTGCAGGATGCAGATATTGTGTTCTGATTTCTATGTACATGTTTTTTTAAATAAAACTATACATAGAGAGAATGGAACGAGCCGGTTATTATCAAAAATTTATTGGACGAGATTCGTCCGGATACGCGGACGAATCAAGGCAAGTCAAGGCGAGTCAAGGTGAGTTCCATTCTATATTTATTATATGGGCATGAAACTTGATGTGTAATCACAAATGTATCATGTGTAAATCTGAAAAAAGTAGCCGACTTGGACAAAGTAGCTCATACAGTATGCGTACTATATGAATATTTTTGAAGCACCCCACTTATAGCACCTCTCACATGGAATGTGCATATACAATGCCACTAGGAGGTATAAGACTACAGGTGGCTACAGGTAGGCACTGTGTGTTGGAACATTGGGGCATGTGTGTGTGTGATGTAATGTGTGTGTGATGTAATGTGTATATGTGTGTGTTATGGTGATCATTGACCCCCGTCACTACCCACCTTCTCTAACAACACAATTGAATTCTTATTATTTGTAAATCCAGTGTAATTTCTCGACTCTATGTTGTCCAATGTGACTTGGGTCTGATGTAAAAGGTTACATTGTAGACGGAAGATGATTCTGTACTTTGTACTTGATGCAAACAGATTTTGTGAAAAAGGTGAACTAATATAAATACTATGTCATGTGGAACACAGGTCACATCAAATGGATTTCATATTTGTGATGTGATCGAGGAAAATGAGTCATAAGTTGCAAAATTGATTTTTTACAAATGTTCTTTTCACAAGATTTCTTTATTGAAATGTTCTTATTTTTTATAGAGTTTGGCACTCATAGTTATATGAATCCATGTAACAAATTTCGGGACATTGTAATAAATATATACTTGCGTTTTGAAGGTCTTCGTATGGAGTATATTTAGTTACTTTACTGGTAATTACCCATCCAGAAACATTGCAAACATTATTTTTTTTCAAAAATAATATCAAACTTAAAATATAGAAATACTTATTAGCTGTCCTAGTGTTTACTATCAATGAAATCAGCTTGATCCCTTCTTTTTGAATATGATAATATCTCAAAATCCATATTTTGCGACTTATGACTAATTTTCCTAAAACGGATCACAAAATTTTGAAAAGATAAGATCAAGCGGATTCTAATGATGGTACACATTAGTACATCTTATAAATATTCATTTTGTTATGCAATTGTTTGTTTTTATTATTTCTATAAGCTATCAACATTACATCAATATTTTCAGTTAAAAAAAAGTTATATAAGTGATATGTTTTGCTGGTCAATCACTAGTAATAAAATACTCCGTATAGAGTAATATACCCCTATAGGTTAACCACAAATATGGATAAATATACCTTCATTATACAATCTTGAATCTGGTAAAATATCTTTTTTTTGCAATTTGTGACTCATTTTCCTGTAACACATCACAAATGGACCCAGCTCCCAATTGACATTTAAAGAAATCATTATTTCAGCTCCGTGGTTTCAGCTATTGCAGCTCAGTTAGACATCCTTGTAAAATAAACAATAAAAAGGCTTTCTCTCTCCCTCTCTCTCATTCTCTCTCCCCACTCCTTCTCTCTCTCTCTCTCCTCTCTCTCTCTCCCTCTCTCTCTCTCTCTCCACTCCCTCTCTCTCTCTCCTCTTTCTCCCTCCCCTCCTCTCTCATTCCCTCTCTCCCTCTCTCTCTCCCTCCCTCTCTCTCTCTCCCTCTCTCAGTCCCTCTCTCTCCACTCCCTCTCTCTCTCTCTCTCCTCTTTCTCTCTCCCTCTCTCTCTCCACTCCCTCTCTCTCTCTCTCCTCTTTCTCTCTCCCTCTCTCTCTCTCTCTCCACTCCCTCTCTCTCTCTCCTCTTTCTCTCTCCCTCTCTCTCTCTCTCTCCACTCCCTCTCTTTCTCCTCTTTCTCCCTCCCCTCCTCTCTCATTCCCTCTCTCTTCTCTCCCTCTATCCTCTCTCTCTCCCTCCCTCTCCTTCCTCCTTCTCCTTCTTTACTCCCCCCTCTCTCTCTTGCTCTCTCTCTCCTCCCACACATGCATATCAAACACACAACCTAACAATATCACCCCCTCCCTACCTACACCTATATATACCTGACATATCAAACACACAACATAACAATATTGATGTTCCCTAGTTTGCTACCAACACACTATATAGCCTAAAGCGCCCACTGAACCAATAGGCCCAGTCTTTAGCGCCCAACTCTACACATGGAGTACTCAGTACCAGGTACCCGGCCGTTAGTGCCCAATAATTGTGTTAGTTTTACCAGTCAGCCAGTTCCACCTTAGTCAGGAGAGAAACAAGGCAGAACATTATATGGGTCGGATTTTCAGAAAATGTACAATTGGCAGCTCTACACATTTAGAAAATTCTACTAAACTAGGCTGCAATTTGGTCAATACTAGGTAAATTTGAGTATATTCAGCATTGCATTGATTCTAGCAATCGGTTTGGTCAGGTTGAACTGAATTTTGAACTTTATTTTTGTCTGAAATTTGGGTTATTTGAGAGGATTGGTGAAAGTGAATTGTACATTTTCTGACAATCTGACCCATATAATAATAATTATAGCATAGAAAAGAAGGGTAGAAACAGAGTTGAATACACATAATGTGAAATACCTTGACTATACCTGTACTTGCTTATGATATACATACAGTGGGTCAGATTTTCAGAAAATGTACAATTCGCCTTCACTAATTCTCTCAAATAACCCACATTTAAGACAGAAATGAGTTTTAAAAATGCAGTTTACCATAGCAAAACAAATACTATAAATTAACGCGATACCAAATATACACAGATATACCCGGTAATCATCAGCTTTCAGCCTAATTTAGCTAAATTCACTAATTTTGTAGAGCTGCTCATTGTACATTTTCCGAAAATCTGACCCATGTACAGGTTACCACTCATACACACCGATGTATTCAGTTAAAGTTATGGGTAACATTTTCAGAAAATGTACAATTCGCCTTCCCCAATCCAATAAATATCCCACGTTTAATAGAAAAATAAGCTTCAAAATGCAGTTTAACCTAACAGAACTGATACTTTAAATCAATGCTATACCAAATATACTCAGATATACCCGGTATTCATCATTTTTCAGCCTAATTTTGCAAAATTTCCTAAATGTGTAGAACTGCCAATTGTACATTTTCTGAAAATCTGACCCTTATAAGGTTTCTTTGGTACTTCCTACACAACATGTTAGATATTCACATATTTTTGTATCTTTATATTATACTCTTCACAAAACTTCATCATTCTTGATTCATGAAATGAACCAAACGTCCATAAACTAACAATTACTGTACGATAAACAAAACCTCTTTATCACCATGCCTCAAGGGTCATGTCATATATATAGGGTCATATCTTCGCAATCTTGCCAATGGTAAAACGTTAAAAATACCTATGACGAAAACAGAGAGAATTAAAAAAATCTTTCTTAATCCAGGCACCATCCCTATTCAATAAGCTACCACAAGTAGGTAGAAACTGCCCCACCGTCCCTGACCTCAAGGCATACCTTGAAGAAAACTTTTTTTCGTACTCAGGATTGGAGGACCCAGCACAGGCTAATAACAGTCAGTAACAGGGAGCTTGTCTGCCCCTTCTCTCTCCCCAACACAAACTGCAGTCGCATTGTTGTATTGCATTATTATATATCATTGTGTCATTATGTCACTCTTATTACTGTTACTGTAATTATAAAGACGGGCCAGTGTTCACCAAATGCTACCCACAACTGTTAAAATGTAGAGGGAGTGTGGCCAGTGTTCGCTAGAATGCTACTCACCGACTGGCTACAACACCCCCATGTATCAACAAAAGCATAAAGAAGTACTCTACTGTACCAGACCTCAGTTAAAAGTGAGGAGGTAGGCAAACTACCAAGAAACTAGACCATCATAGCACTGGCTTGCCCAACCTATTATTGTTTATTGTATTTGTCCTGTTTATGTTATTATTACTGCCATAATAGTTTATCATATTAATGTAGTCGCAGCATTAATCTATCTATCAACTACTACTGTATAAATTTAATAACGTAATTCCATTTTTTCCAAAGGGGGCCCTCAGGAAGATCTATGGTTTCATAGAGGAGACCCACCCCCTTTTTCGGTGTTGAAATTTGTTATATTATTGAAAATGTACACTTCCGGAAATAAAAACCTATACATACATACATACATACATACATACATACATACATACATACATACATACATACATACATGTAAATCCTTTAAAATTGAAATGATATCCGTCTATTCTGAAAATATATTGTTCTGATGTGGCTCCAAATGTACAATTGGCAGCTGTGCACATGTAGTAAATTCGGCTGTATTTGTCTAACATATATACATGTATATATACCTACTTGGTATATCAGAGTATTGCTGGTATTGCCTTCATTGAAATATAAGATCTTATAGACGTTGCACCGTCAGTTAATTTAAATACTCATGATATAAAAGTATTCGTAATTTAACTCTTTAACACTTTAAACATGACTATTTTCTAAATTATGTTTGGTTATGTTGAACTGTATTTTGAACATAGATTTTGCCTTAAATGTGGCTTATTCAAGAGGATTGGGGAAGACGAATTGTTCATTTTGTGGGTATTCCCATGTCTCAATGCACCAGTGCATCCTGGTTTCTGATGAAATCTGACATACAAATATTTGGTAAGATTTTTTATCGAAAATTGCAAGAATTTGTTTACCAATATCATCCATATAATATAAAGCTAGAGCGAAAAGGTAGAAAGAAGGGTTTCTTTGTCCCGGATGTTCTCGGAATTCGTTGTTTTACAAACCACTTTACTCCTCTCTGGCTGTCATTGTATGTGTTTTGTGAAGGTATTTGGGGTGGAAATGTGATTTTGAAGCCTTTTTTAAATTGCAATCTCTACACTCTATTTATAGCCTGGGAAAGCCCCTGTGAGATACTACGTCATTTCCCACAACCTATGTCCAGGGGGACCTAACTCAGGGCAGCCAACTTTTGGAAGGCCCAAAACCCTGAGGTTGTTTGTGTCCAAGTAAGCTTCTAGGGGGTCCGGGGAAATTTGAGAAAAACGACAGCTATTTCAGGGCATTCTGCTGATTTTGAGGAGAGTCAGAGCCAAATTATAACCAACAAATGCTTAATCTTATGAATTCCAACTATGGAAATAGTTTGCCAGAAATTGTATTTTAACATTAGGATACATGTAGAGGAGTAGGAGAGTGAAGAAGAGGGTGTAGGAATAGGAGAGGAGGAGGGGGAGGGAAAGAAGGAGAGGGGAAAGAGAGGAGGGAGAGGATATAGGGGAAGGGAGAGAGAGGAGGGAGAGAAAGCAAGAAGGGGGAACATGAGGAAGAGGAGTGGGAGAGGGATGGAAAATCGAAGATGAGGTGAGAGAGAAAAATAGGTATGAAAGTCAGAGAAGAGGGGGAGGGGGAAGTGTGGGGAGAGAGGGTGACGGTCCGGAGGACGGGTATTTTGCTAGTAGATTATATAAATGAACAATGAAAACCAAATGCATGATGGGAAAGATGAGGACATGTGTTATGGAAACATGTATAACACATGGATATTGACATTAGAGCATAGATAAATATTCCATGCTGAACGTGGCATGTTTTTTAAGGTTTCCCCTGCCAAAGGCAGTATGAGCACCAAAGGCGCTCGTACTGGGAAACCTTATAGGCTATAGGTTCCAGTTTTTGCCTGTTCTTTGCACATCCGCGTCGCCTCCTTATAAGGAAACCCGATTCCACCTATTCCCACCTGAATTTCTGACGCCCTTGCGTACACATCGACATCGCAGTGATTTTATGCTCCCGCAAATTGATAAAAATCGCTATTTCTACTGGAAATAAATTGCCCAAAACATGAAAATCAGAAAGGGCATGCTTTTCCACCCCTAAATATGGGTTTATATCAAGGTCCGTTTTTAAATAGGCCTAAGGCAGAAATGTGATATGTTTCAGGAAAATGAGTCATAAGTCACAAAAAATAGATTTTGAGATATCATTATATCTGAAAAGATGAGATCAAGCCGATTCCAATGATAGTTAACAGTCTAATAATCTACTAAGTATTTCTAGATTTTAAGTTTGATATTTTCGTATTGGAAAAAAGTTTCCAATATTTCTGGTGGCCAATAAACAGTAAAGTAACTAAATGTAGTCCATAATGAGGACTGTTAAAACGAAAGTATACATTGCACACATTTTCCTGAAATTTGAGAGATATAGATCGATATAAATATAAGTAATAAACTCTCCAAAAATCGGAACGTTCCAATAAAGTAATTTTGTAAAATAAACACTTTAAAAAGTACCATTTTTGCGACTTATGACTCATTTCCATGAAACACATCACATATGGGCGAAAATTTTCAGTAGGCCTAAGTAAACAAAAAGATCGCCAAAGTAGGCCTACATTATCGAGTTAGGTTGCAAGAAAATGTACAATTCTCCTGCACCATTCCTCTCAGATTGGAGAAAGAAATTAGGTTCAAAATAGGCCTACAGTTAAACATAACCAAGTAGATTCGTTCAATCAATGTAACACCAAATATACTCAGATATAGGCTAGCTAGTATTTGTCATTTTTCAGAGTAGGCCTAAATTAGCAAGATTTACTGAATGGAAATTATGCTCCCGCGAAATACTAAAATAACACTGTTTCTACTTGAAATACATTCCCTATATTTTCTAATTCTGAAAGAGCATGCTTTTCTATCCCTATATATTTAATTTGATCAACATTTGTATTTAAATAAGGAAGATGTGAAGGAAACTCTGCTGTATATTGATGCTGATGCCGGCGACGTAGCTGCGTGTCTACAGACTAACGTCAGACAGGACAGGTAGAAGTGGACAGAGAAACACTCAAAATAAAATATCAAAATAAAGTGAGGAAGAACAGCCCTTCCTTCCATTTAGGCATTAGGTAACGTATTTATTCTCATCAGTATTGGTCCAATGAAGAAGATCAGAGGGATATATTTTAGCGCTCCTTTAGCCTAGGTCATTTTATGATTTTAAGTGCCATTAAAGATCGCCTACTTGATATGTGCTATCATGACCTGGCTTAGAGGGGAGAGGATTAAATCTAAGACAGGAGGAACTTCCCCCCAAATTGGGACGAGGGAGGCGAGCCCAGCTGTTTTTATGAGGATGTGAACTGATTAAGAGGAACTAATGGAATTTAGACCCGGTTTGGTCAGATTCTGGGGTGTATTTTTGTCACAATAGACCACGGCAATCACTTCCGGCAACTTCCGGTAAGGAATAGGGGTTATAGACGTCAAAAGAACTGGTAAATAAAAGTCAGTAAGTGGTAAATAACAGTCAAATCTGACCAAACCGCATCTAAAAGCAATAATACCCTCGGTTTTGGGTGGTCTAGGTGGTCTGTTGCCACCTCGAATTGTCCACCAGGCAACAGACCACCTAGACCACCCAAAACCGAGGGTATTATTAACTTCCTCTTTAACTACGGCTCCGATTCACCCATGAGCGGTTTCCGGTCAGCTATATGTTGCGCACAAATGCATGCGTAGTGGGAGAGGTGTAAGCTGGGAAATATTTTGGGGAGATTTTTTTTTATTTCATTGCGTAATTGAACGAATTATTACCATCTCATATGTTTCTAGACTAAAGCATTTTACTTTCTTCCGATTTCCTACGAAATTCTCAATGTTTTGCGGCGACGTTTCATGGCTCACGGTCCCGACGACGTTGTCTAAATGACGTTGGTAACCGCGTAACTTTTCTGAGTCCTTCACAACACTTTTTCCCGCGCCCTCTTGGACTCAGTCTCTGCAGAGTCAAGTGCGATGTTCTGGAAATCAAAATGCGGGAGGCAGAGATGCCAACTTTTTTCAGGCATGCGGGACACTATCCCAGCCCATGAGGCTCTTTTCTCACACAGTAGGCCTACGGGTGGTTTCCTACCCTGAAATTTGATTCTTATATTTAAATACTATCCCTATATTTTGTTCTCTCCGCTCCTATATATCCCTCTCTTCATGATCTCCCTTGAATGTACATTGTATCTCATTTCTCCATCCCCTCTCCCTCACCTGCCCCCTCCCTCCATCCCTCCCACAAGAAATATAAAAATGCCCGCCAAACTTTCTGCCCTCCCCCACCTTTTTTTAGAATTTAAATAGGTGATATTTATGTTATTTCCAGGAATGCTCTGCCTCTGGGGGCAAGGGGACAGATACGTTGTCTACTTAGAAATATATGTGTTCATTATTAGGTTTTCTGATGCAATAATGCCTACAGTCACTACATTTAAAAAATGGGTGTTTTTATTGGCTCCAAAACTGCTTTTTGATCTCTGTTCTCCTGATGTTTTTTTTATTATGATCGTTTTTCTGATTGAGGGGCTCAGCCGAAGGCTCTTGTTGCTTAGCCCGAGAAATTCTGACTGTCTCCGCTCTATTTTACTAGGGGTATATATGGGTCCCATTTTTTATGATTGTGTCTGAGTGTCGCACGATAAGAATTTTTTCCATGTCCCATGTCACTTTTTAAAACAATTCAATGATGTCTCGTGTCACTTTTTAAGCAATACATTAATTAATACTAACGGTCGATACAATGTCGTGTGTCACCTGTTAAATAAATCACTGTGTCTCATGTCGATTTTTAATATATTTCTGAATGTCGTGTGTCCAATTTTATCAGCTTTTTGGAAGCTGTGTGTGTCGCACGTTAAGGGGACCGTGTCGCCGGTGATTTAGCGGCCGTGTCGCATGTCAATCGTGTCGAATTTTACCCATATGTACCCATTTTACTGCTGGTCGCTACACAGTCAGAGAGCAACGTAATGTTTTTCTATAGTAAAATTGAAGCCCCTACTTAAAACTTTAGAACGGTGACTTTTTCAGACTAAATACTTGGGCCTCCACTTATTTTCATAATAAATAAAGAAGCGAAATGACTTGTGAGATAGTAATAGGTGTATTTTATCACATTCCACACTTATTTTCACCGCACAGTAGGCTAGGTAGGCCTCGACAAATGGCGGCAATGTTCTGCGGAATTGTAGCGCCCCCTGTAAGCTCCTACAACACTAAATTTTGGGGGACGAGATTTAAATTTAAAATTCCAAAACACCATTATTTTAGTTTCATCATTGCTCTTTTTAATTTCATAGCAACATAAACTTCAATTTTTATAGAATAAACTTCAATTTTTATAGATTTGCAAAATATCCGCTTTATTTTGGAACATTTTTTGTATACTTCCGGTACCCACAACACCTTGCTTCATTGTTTTGAAATTACCGCCAACTTTGGCCAGAATCATCCATTCCGAACCCATTCCCATTTATTAATACTAATTGAAAAATAGGTATTATTTTTTGCTCTGCACATTTGTTAACATAAATGATTCCATTGGGGACATTAGATATCGGTGGTTTTAGTGTTTTTCTATTATATTTCTACTCGGCCATAAGTGGCCCAGTAAAAGACACTGTTCGTTCGGTTCTGCTCCCAGACTGCTCCGTAGGTTTGGGTCTGGGAGCCCGGGCTATTGTTGCTATAATGCCTTCTTCCACACCTCCACATCAGAGAGAAATCCCCGCTCTATAGTTACCCTGCCATAAACTATAGTAGGCCTACGTTAGGACTCTAGTGTTACAACTAGTGTAACACAAAAGATAACGAGGTGATGAAGTTCATAGATGTGACTACCATGGAGGAAGGAGTTACAGGTATAATGAACTAAACTTTTAGGAATGTATAGGCTACTTATGACGCAATAAGCTATAACACTAGAGACATTCTTTCTAGCCATGCCGGCGATGACGCAACAAGTAGGCCTACTCGTCCGCCGCGCGCTCCGTATTTCTGTCGTGACGTCTTCTAATGTTTGCAACGTTGGTGACGCACATTGCTGAATGGAGTCCTTGACAACGCGTTTTCCCGCGTGGAGTGGGGATAGATTGGGGGAGTGGTCTTTATTTTGTTAAGGTGATTCAGGGGAAACTGTTGTTTCCTTGGTCACAGCACATTTTCTTGTTTATAGATTTTACCAGAGCTATACATGTATATGTGTAGCTCTGATTTTACATTGTACCATTAGTCCCATAATTCCTTGCGATTCTAGATTAAAAATCACGGCTATGCAAATCTCCAATTCATGCCTATTTGCAACAAAATCAATTAGCCTACATGTTCAAATTGAAGTTGAACACCAATTGGATAACTTAAAGCACATTTATTATACTATTGTGATTATTGTAGAGTGAGAAATATAATAATTCATTTAACGTAATTAAAACATAATATTACAATATGCAGAGGGCTTTTGAAAAGACCAACATATGTTGACTTAAGGACCATTTCCTTTAAATGTGATGCGTTTTAAGAAAATGAGTCACAAGTCGCAAAATTAATATTTTTCAAGGTAACCTTTTCGGTCTTCATATTGATGATGTTCAGTTACTTTACTGGTAATTACCCACCCAGAAACATTGCAAACTTTTTTTTCAAAAACAAAATTATCAAACTTAAAATAAAGAAATAGTTATTAGGTGTCCTATTGTTTACTATCATTGGAATCGGCTTGATCTCCTCTTTTCAAATATGGTGATATCTCAAAATCCATATTTTGCGACTTATGACTCATTTTCCTAAAACGGATCACAAACATCAACTTGTATGTAAAGTTCTGCGTGACAAAAGAGAAATAAAATATATATTCCAGAACTGCCCAGTGCCGGGTTCTGGAAGGTTGCATAAGAACCAGGAATAGTGAGGTAGAGTTTGGCGGGAGTTAATCTGGTAGTGTGGTGGTCAAGTATAGTGGTCAGTATTTGTGTAATTAGATCAACACGTACCAGTCCCCACCACCCACATATGGGTCAGATTCTCAGAAAATGTACAATTCACCTTCACCAATCCTCTCAAATAACCCTCATTTCAGATGAAAATAAAGTTCAAAATACAGTTCAACCTAACCAAACAGATTGCTAGAATCAATGCAATGCCACATATACTCGAATTTACCTATTATTGACCAAATAGCAGCCTAATTTAGCAGTATTTACTAAATGTGTAGAGCTGCCAATTGTACATTTTCTGAAAATCTGACCCATATACGAGTAATTCCACTTATCTAGACTTTCTTACTCTTTCAGTTTCTACTGTACAAATACCTCCGTTTCCTATTATATAATTCCCTGTGCTACCAGCCAGAAATTAAACAACCTGATCACAAATGTCTCCCTCAAAATTAGATTAATTTATAGGGGGAACTATTCGCTCCCTAAGAAATCTTATCTGGGGCAGGCGAAAAACCCTGATATTGGGACTAGAGTACGCAGTATAATTAAAATCTTTAAAAAAAAGAAGCTAGACACCAGTTGTACAAGATGGCAATTTTCCCAAATTTAGATTACTGCCACTTCATCTATGACTCAATGGAACAAAATATATATTACAAAAACTGCAGTCACTTCACAATTCGGAAATAGGGGAATAGGAGAGGGAGAGGGGGAGGGAAAGAAGAGGGGAGGGAGTGGATGTAGGGGAAGGGAGAGAGGGGTGGGAGAGAAAGCGAGGAGGGGGAGCATGAGGAAAAGGCGAGGGAAACGGGGGTAATTGGGTTGGGAAAGAAAACCAGTTATGAGGGACAGAGAAGAGGTGGGGGGAAAAGAGGGAGATGGGGAAGTGTGGAGAGAGAGGGTGACTGTCCAGAGGACGGGTACTTTGCTAATATATATAATATATATATATCCTCCGGTATACACTGTACCAGGAAGAGATGACATCTATTTATAGCTTGGTGTTCCATATAAAGTCCCTCATTGCAAAAGGACAATAACAAAACAAAGTACACTACTACATTTGTACTACACACCCATTAGAGTAGTGCCAGGCAGTGCAAGGGGCAGTGTGCTCAGCTTGACCACACTATTGACCAGTAGTCCTGGAGCCTAAGCTAAGGTGAAAACACCAGCAGCTCAGGTAGTGGCACCTGATGGTACCACATACACACGGTACCTCCAGGCCCTTTCCAGAATGTACTGGAGGAGGGGGGAGGGGGGTTGGAGGGGGAGGGGGGGTAGGGTGAGGTGAGGGAGGAGGAGAAGGAGGAGGAGGAGGTGGAGGAGGACCAGGAGGAGAAGGTGGTGCAGGAGGAGGAGGTGGAGGGTGAGGAGGTGAAGGAGGAGGGGGAGGAGGAGCAGGAGGAGAAGGTGGTGCAGGAGAAGGTGGAGGGGGAGGTGGTGGAGGAGCAGGAGGAGGTGGAGAAGGAAGAGGAGGAGAAGGTGGTGGAGAAGGAGGTGAAGGAGGAGGTGGTGGAGGAGGAGGTGGTGGAGGACGAGTTGGTGGAGGACGACGTGGTGGAGGAGGAGGTGGTAGCGGAGGAGGAGGGACAGGAGGTGGAGGAGGAGGTGGAGGAGGAGGAGGAGGAGGAGGAGGAGGACGACGTGGTGGAGGAGGTGGAGGAGGTGGAGGAGGAGGAACAGGAGGTGGTGGAGGAGGTGGAGGAGGAGGGAAAGAGGAGGTGGAAGAGGAGACAGAGAAGGAGGAGGAGGTGGAGGTGGAGGAGAAGCAAGAGGAGGAGGAGGTGGAGGTGGAGGAGGAGGAGGTGGAGCAGGAGGTGGTGGAGGAGCAGGAGGTGGAGAAGGAGGTGGAGGAGAAGCAAGAGTAGGGGGAGGAGGTGTTGGAGGAGGAGTTGGTGGAGGAGGAAGCGGTATTTGTTTTTAAAATGCAGAATATTTACACTAATAAAGTAGCATTTAAATTGATCCCAAATATCATCAAAAATGGTACATAAATGCAGGATCAGGAAAAAGAAAATTATTTGTTGCCTTCAAATTTGAAATTCGGAAAGGTTTGATAAATAATTACTGTCTCAGAGAAACTGCAGTTTTGCTGATTCATATATATATGTATTTTAATGAAGTATAATTCCATATTGAACCATGTTTATTTCTTCCCTTTGTGTTTCCCACATATTGCTGATAGGTATTTAGATCAAGTATATTTCCATATTCAGAAGTTGCTTCGACTTTCATTTTCCCGATGTATAGAATCTGTTGCAGCAATAGCTGACCTGGGGCACTAACCCATTGAAAGAGTTTGATACATCAAAATCTCATTTTGGTGTTTTCTGACAATCTTTAGTTTCCCTCAATCCTATTTATCCGTATTCCAGAGCAGAGAAATAGACCCCATTTCTATGGGGTCTATTCTCTATGTCCAGAGTGTTGTTCCACCATGTAAAAGATCATCATGATATCATGAAATAAAACAAACAAATGAATGTCAGGTAAATTGCTATGTAGATATATGAGACCACTCATTCACCAGTTATGAACACTACATCCATTGTAAATATATATATTATATGTCATGTGTTACAGGAAAATGAGTCACAAGTCGCATAATATGAACTTTCAGATATAAGCATATTTAAAAAGCTGAGATTAAGCCGATTCTAATAATGGTAAACATTATTAAGGAGATCTAAGAAGTATTTCTATATTTTATGTTTTATATGTTTTGTAAAAAGTTATATTTCTATTAGGGAAATATATTGGAACATAATTTGGTACAATTGTAAGTTGATAATAAGTAAGGGTAGCAGACAAGCGAGGGGATTATAATGTATGCATTTATACAGTATTCAACAATATAACAATATAAGTTACTCATGTTCATCTTGATGCTTGCCTGTACTTTGTCTAGTATTTACTAGTAATCAACAATTTTTTTTAAACACTAAATCAGCATGACCTGTAATGTATTTCCTGTATATGAATAATTCTAAACTCTCAACTCTCCCCCCCCCCCCCCCCACCCTACCTACTCCAACTCTGTCACTCACTTCCCCCTTCACACCCTCCCTCCAGCTATTACAACAGACCCACACCTTTCTCCCTCCCCCTCACACACACACCTCTCTCACTTCCCCACACTTACATGTGCTGCACCTACACCACCCACCCTCCCCCTATTACAACACCCATACCTTGAACCAACACAGTGCGCACCACTATGCGCACAAGTCTAGTTGTGCCACTGCCTGGTGTATATAAGCAGGCCCAGCAGCAGGCCACATCAGACTTTCTTACCACGATCACAAGAACAGGAGAAACAGGAGGAGGAGGAAACATTTACTACTTACTATTGGAACAGGAGCTAACTTAACATGAACCAACTGGTGCTGCTCTTAGTGGCAGCCCTCGGTAAGTTACACTTCACTCATTAGAATTAGATGTGTTAGAATGTGGGACATTATCTACATAGCCTGAGTTTATGCTTTAATTATTAGAATTAGATGTGTTAGAATGTGGGACATTATCTACATAGCCTGAGTTTATGCTTTAATTATTAGAATTAGATGTGTTAGAATGTGGGACATTATCTACATAGCCTGAGTTTATGCTTTAATTATTAGAATTAGATGTGTTAGAATGTGGGACATTATCTACATAGCCTGAGTTTATGATTTAATTATTAGACTTAGATTTGTTAGAATGTGGGACATTGAATAGTTCATTCCCTTACATTGGCTGAGTTTATGCTTTAATTATTAGAATTAGATGTGTTAGAATGAGGGACATTATCTACATAGCCTGAGTTTATGATTTAATTATTAGACTTAGATTTGTTAGAATGTGGGACATTGAATAGTTCATTCCCTTACATTGGCTGAGTTTATGCTTTAATTATTAGAATTAGATGTGTTAGAATGAGGGACATTATCTACATAGCCTGAGTTTATGATTTAATTATTAGACTTAGATGTGTTAGAATGTGGGACATTATCTACATAGCCAGAGTTTATGATTTAATTATTAGACTTAGATGTGTTAGAATGTGGGACATGGAATAGTTCATTCCCTTACATTGGCTGAGTTTAGACTTTATATGTTATATTTAGGAAGCAATAAGTGACATTAAATAGACTAAACCTAAAAGTTTTGTACTTTATCTGTTACATTTAGATTTGGTAGAATATAATGTGGGATATTAAATAGCTTATGCTCTTACCTTGGGTGAGTTTATATGTTAGATTTAGTACAACAAGGGACATTGAATAGCCTGCCTGCCTGATTTGATATATTAGATTCAGGATACAATTAATTAATGAGGGACATTAGATTATATTCAGTTAATTCTTCTGAGTGAGTTAAGTCTTTATATGTTAGACTGTAATGGAGAAATTGAAATTGATGCATTCAGTTCAAATCTGACATAATTATAAATATTTAGCAGATCCTTTTACCAATCTCATAGCTTGTGTAAATGATCTACAAATGCTTGATGTGAAAGATAAAGTCTTGGTTTATGGAAACACATTTCACATGGCTATTTACATGAGATCACTGCTAAAAAATCCATGCTGCTGAACATAACATGTTTCCTATACCTTTTAAACCGACAAACAACTCTCATAATTGCATGTGAATCAAGATTCAAGATGGCGAAAGCTCTAGGAATGTGAGAGAGGAATAGAATCAATGTTGAGGTTTTACCAGGCTGTTTAGCTCTCACACCAGTTCTATCAATTGCTCGTTTTATTCACAAATATTCATGGTAAATTGGAATGCCATCTATTTTCTGCCATGGAAATTAATGCATCCCCTAGTGTTGATAACGTGAACTAAAGAGAAAGCCCCCTATTGTTAAAGCAAATATAGTAATAGGGGAGTTGTGTATGTCAGGGATAGTTCTAGTTAATTGTATTGACTCAATGGGTCAAGAGATTAAGCTTAATCCAGCAATGATTGGCTTGGCTTAGCAGCGGGAAGGGAAGGAACAGGCACTAATGGCTTTGCTGGCCATGGAGGACATGTAGGACTCCTAATGGGATAATCATGGCATTTTGTGCTTTGGAGTGAGAGGCTTTCCCTCAGTTCCGAGGACCTCCCTCAACTCTGATCCTAGACTGGAGAGGCTTTCCCTCAGTTTGAAGGGACTCCATCATCTCTGAGCCTAGACTGCAAAAGAGTGACCTGGGTTTACCGACAATCTTATTCTTCAGATTATTTAAGCACCCAAATCCATTTGAAACCACTCATCTGATAGAATTGAACCTATCCTAATAGAAATATATCATACATACAGCCATGGATGTCCCTCCTACTGTCTTGTATGTAAAAGTATGTTTTCAGTCTTACAAAGTCTAATAATTAGCAGTCAATGTCTAATATTCTGACATGGTAAAACCTAATGTTAAAGAAAAATAACTAAGACCTTTCATTGTCTAGTACGTTATATTTCAACTTTCTCTGAATGCCTGGAAATTTCATGGTATATATAAAATGTGTTCAGTAAAATTTGTTTATAAAAAATGTTGATGTTCCTTCGGAGAAAATCTAGTTCTTACTTTGAAGCGTAATGAAACTAAAAAAACCTGTTTTATTATTGATAAATGTACATATGCATTGAACCGTACCTAGCAATGATTGAATCTAACCAAATTGACATTATATTAATCCACTTGATCATGAAAAACGGCATTATTATTATTGTTATGATGATTATATATATACAGCTAGTAAATTATTATGATTATGTTGCAGCTGTGGGAGCGCAGGGAGCCATGAATGACTCCATGAGCGCCAACAACACCATGGGCATGGTCAACAAGATGATGAACAACTCTATGGTCAAACTACCCGGCACCCCACCCAAAATAGGAGGCATCTCCTTTGACAAGAAAGGCGTCCAGATGAAAGACCTTAAGGCTCTCAGCGTAAGCATATATTTATTTATATATAGTCCTGAGCCGCCGTGTGTGGTGGGACAAGGTCCAGCCCTGGTAGTGCCTAGTGCTATATCATGACTTATAGCACTGGACTTATTAATAAGCTGATGCTGTTATATGTTTATACAAGAGTTGCTCATATCATGACTTATTAATAGTCTGATGCTGTTATATGTTTATACAAGAGTTACTCATATCATGACTTATTAATAGTCTGATGCTGTTATATGTTTATACAAGAGTTACTCATATCATGACTTATTAATAGTCTGATGCTGTTATATGTTTATACAAGAGTTGCTCATATCATGACTTATAAATAGTCTGCTGCTGTTATATGTTTATACAAGAGTTACTCATATCATGACTTATAGCACTTTAGTCCATTTTGGGTAAGATTTCGCGTGCACTTATTATACTACAGACCGCGTTGGTCTAGTGGCGCCACCTGACGTTCCATCATGGACTAGAATCAATATACAACTCGGATTTAGCGTTCAAACGGTCTGGACGCCCATAGACGTCCCTCGGCCTTCGGCCTTGGGACGTCTATGGGCGTCCAGACCGTTCTCACGCTAAAATCCTCGTTGTCTATTGCTATAATAGACTTATTAATAGGCCGCTATATGTAAATACAAGTAATCAAATCTGCAGAAATAAATGGCTGCCAGTGAGCAATAAAGCCACCACATTAAAATGACTTTAAAATGGGCTGGAAAAGAACAGAATAAAATCAATAATCTTTAGTTTTTGACTGATGATAAATACATCTTGTTGACCATGGCCATGCTATAATATTAGCTATACTAGTGTTAACCATCTTTAGAATCTGCTTGATCTAATCTTTTTGATTATGATAGTATCTCAAAAGCCATTTTTGTGACTTGTGACTGATTTTCCTGTGACACATCACATGTAATACTGTGAGAAGCTCTAAGTGTTGTTTTCTGCACCTACAGCCCTCAGACCTGAGCACGTCACTAAAGAGCATGAGCCAGTCTGAGCAGGACACCGTGTGCCAGGGAGTCATGAATGGAGGAGCTGACACTAAGACCATGGACAGCCTGAAGAGTGCCGGAGTCGACTGTGTCGGCGCCATGAAGAGAGACCCCAATGTAAGTACCAGTAATAACATAAACATTGGTGGAAATTCCCTTTATTATCAATGAGGGGAATAGGGGAGTTGCATGTGCCACTGCGCATTTACAGTGCATCCTGTGATGGATTCCGATGAAATCTGACTTACATTTATTTGACAGAATTTTTTATCGAAATTTGTTTACCAATATTATAGATTATATTTATATAAATGAGCCATGAAAACCAAATGTATGATGGGACAGAGTCAATAGGAGGAGTCTCTAGCTGGTCGAGCTGACTGTCTGTTAGATAGCAATATAAGAAAAACACAAAAATAGGGTGTTATGTTCTAAAGGATAGAAAAAAGGGGATATCCCAGGGGGGAATAATTGTAAAGATCGTTTTGGTTGATATAGCTGAGAGTGCAGCATCTTTAATGAATAACTTTCCCTCACAGTTCAAGCCCAAGGGAGGCCAAGCCCACATTGCTGTGCAGCAGATGAGAGACTCCAAGGCACCCAGTGCCTGGCAAAAGGATGACTGGTCTGTTGTCTTCAAACAGATGCCCGACGCCGTCAAAGCCTCTGACATCAGATCCATGAACAAGGACACCCTCAAGGACCTGTAAGTCATGTTAAATGCTGGAAACTCCTTCCAAATAATTCCAATCCAAAAGTAAAATGATTTCAATATCTAGAATTGACTAGAAAAAGTGGCATGTGTTCTCAGATACGGCTGTACACCATATGTGATGTGTTTAAGGAAAATTAGTCACACACAAGTGAGTTTTCAAGATATGATATTTGAAAAAATGCGATCAAGCTGATTCTAATGATGGTAAACAGTAGAACATATAACCAGTAATTGTATATTTTATTTATGATATTTTTATTTTTGAAAATAAGTTTGCAATATTTATATCACATTTATTGCATATCCAATAAACGGTGATATTGCTTTGCAGTGTAAAGGGCGGAGACTTGGCATCTAACCCAGATGCCTTCAAGGGACCATCAGAGAAGAGAGCCTTGGAGGCTCAGCTCAAGACAGCGTATGGACAACCCTCCGCCTGGACCAACGACAGCCTGCGTGAGATGGGCTCCCTCCTGCCCAATATGGACTCCAAGTCCCTCAGACAGATCCCTCCTGCACAGGTATTGGCATTTGATCTCATTTTTTATTCCCATAGGGCCGATATTTTTTCTTCTTCTTTTAGTTCGTGTTTAGTTTAGTGTATATGCTTTTCATAATAAGAAATAGTGCAATAATTGGCAATTTTTTAAATGGTGATTCCTAAGTGATTCAGATGTGAGATGAAAATGATAAGTAATTCTTAAACTGAATACTATACTTGTTGAGAACATTCAATAAAAGGAGTTGTTGGGCTCCACTAAAACTGAACTGAACATTTGACAATGCTGTTCCCAGCTTAATTTGAAGAAACTCGTCTTATTTCACTGCTTCAATGAAAACAAATATTTGCACAATTTTTCTTTTCTCAAAGATGCGCGCCGCCGCCTCAGCCTTCAAAGACATGAGCTTCAGTGATCCTGGTAAGAAAGCCGCCCTCGGAGAACAACTTATTTCTGGCCTTGGAAGAGACAGTGCCAACACCTGGTCTGCAGATGATGTGAAGAAGTGAGTAGAACATCCCAAGTTATACAATAAGGGACTTGCATAGCTTTAGTCTTTGCTCTAAATGAGCAGGTTCTTTCACAACTAACCAAAGAGGTCAAAGACATAAGCTAGGCAACCAAAGTGCTCTATCTATTAAAGTAGAGATAATAGATGGGGATGTGGGGTGGCCGAGTGGTCTAAAGCGCTGGGTCTGCTCAGTAGCATGAACATGTTTTGGGTCTGAACTCAGACATGACTACAGATTCACCTCCTCCCCAAAGGTACTAGAAGAACACCATTGCAGCGATCTAGTCCTGGTGAAAGAAGTAAAAGAAAGTAGAAGTAGAAGTACAAGACTACCTAAGGGCCGCCTGTGCTTGTAGAATAATACCAATGTGTATCTATAATCAACTTGAATATAAACTTCACCACTTCAAACCTGAAGAAGGGCGTCTATAGCCCAAAAGCTTGCGTGATCAATAGAAATCATAATCAACAACTTTTGATGATATCTACATCAGTTAATCATTTCCGACCCAGCCCTAACTGATATACAGTGATATTCTCCCCTTCTACAACCTGAATAGATATTTGTCAAGAGGAATACAATGCCTTGATATTTTAATTAAATGATAAAAAGATTCCCAATAAATCCCTTCCTGAAGAATATGTGATCACATGAATCAACAATTAATTTATCAATCACAGCTAATTATCTAATATACAACAAATTATTTTTGTGTTGTATACATTAAACATGAAGCGGGATGTTTTTCAAAATATTTATAATAATTGATTTAATGAATCCCTGTATATTTCTCCATAACAGCGCTGATCAGTTCATCCGTTCCAACCCTGCTATTATTGGAAAACTCAGCGACAGTGCCCTTAAAGGTTCTCTCAGTGACCTTGGATCCCGTGACACTGACAAGCGTGGAGTAAGCATCATTCCAATTTATCATCTTAAATATCATTGTATATACTGTCTGTATGTAGAAAGACAAAGAATGATGATCCAACCAACAGAATTTGGAGTAAAAATGGTTTTGAACTAGAGGCTTACCCTGATATTGTATTATATAACATCCTTAGATACAAATAAATAATATTTTCAATTGAATTTGAATTTGATATGCCCATCTCTGTCCAGCATTGTTGGCTAAATGTTAGTCCTGCCAATAAAAGTGGTACAAAAATAACTTTGCTTGTTTCAAGAGTTTGCTTGTTTCAAGTATCCGGCCATCTTACAAAAATAAGTTGAATGAGTTTGTGTTTGACAGGCAGCCATGCTTGGCAAGCGCCTGAAGTCCATGGCCGAGTACAGCGACCCCACCAAAGTGGACAGCACCAAGATTGGAGAGATGGGAAACCTCATGAAGGGTATGGGCCGTGACTACCTCAAGAAACTCACTTCAGCCAACATCCAGGGAGCCCTCTCAACCCTTGCCAACGTCTCATTCCCACGTGGAGATGCTCGTGAGCTTGTACAGCAAATCAAGGGATCAGTAAGTTCACTGTCATGATTCATCAAGACTATATACCCACCTCAGCATGAAAATAACAGTGAAAAAATTATATAATCTTTATATTAGATAAGGGAATAACCTGCATGCATAAACATACTCCTAGTAATGGAGCAAGTTATGAAGGATCAGCAAATATGGTATCAAATTCTATGAAGCCCAATGCATCACACTTAAAACATTAGGAATAAGCTTCAGTTGCCTTATGTGAACTAACTTCAGGCCCTGCATCATGATAAACAAATGCTATTCGCAATGCAAATCTAACATAAAATATTTGTTTCATTTACCCCAAACTGAATAAATCACTTAAATGAATTTAACCAATTTTATTACTATTAATTCAGGTTGGATCCTACTCTGCCACCAATGTCAAGGAGCTCGGTCACCTTATCACTGGCCTTGACCCAGCTGACCTTGACAGCATCCCTTCATCTGCCATCGCTGACTCTATTGATGACATCAAGGACAAAGACTTTGACAAGTCCCAGTGCCGTAGCATCATGAAGAAGGTAAATCAGCTTCTTATCAAACTTTACATTCATGAGACATAACATAACATTGCATAACCTCATTATACTTATTAATGATTATTTATCACCTCCTTATTAGTATTATTATTAGGGTTATAAAATCACTAATTAAGGTTAACAACCTATTACTGTGCAAGTCTATATACTCAGGCTATGTTCAGGATATAAGGTAACAGGTTTATGCCCCTTTAGATAGCGCTCATACCAGTGAGAGCCTGTACTGATTTAGACACATTAAAAGTTAGTTGGACTATAGATCTTGAACTGGAATCATTTCCCTGGAGTACATCACATATGTCAACCTAGCTGGATAGATACATAATTATTTATGTATTTAGGTCATGTCAGCTGGCAAGGAGAACCTGAAGAAGATGGGATCCCTCATGTCCCGGTGCGGCAGCCCCGATGATGTTGACTCTGTGTCAATTGATGACATGGGTCTCAACTGTACTGACAGCACTGCACCCTCCTTCACACCCGACAAGGCTATGGTGAGTAGCAGCTTTATTTCTTTAGCTTTCTCTGTCTTAGTCTCAGTCTTAGGCACTCAGTATATCACATTCCCTCTGGTCCCTGTTCCACAACAGTGACCAAAAACACCATCTTAAAAGGCTACAATTTAACCTATAAAATTGATGAGGTACTATATCATGAGACTCCCATCTATAGATTGAAGGATCTTTCTTACAATTTATACACAATTGTAGTTGGGGTTGAATTGGTGGGAGGGAGCAGGTATTGCTAGAGAATGCATAGTATTCACTGACGTCATGGCCAGCGCTCACCATATTGTGTGTCAAACCCTGTAAATTAAAGGAACTAATTCTCAGAGAGAAGTGGAAAGAAAAAGATGCTGGAAGGGGCAACCAGGAGAAATGAAGGTGTGGGCCCAACTGAACCACTAGCAAATCCTGTGCATAGCACAGGTAGATTAGCAAATTATTATTATTGTTATGTTCTTTTTCAAGGCCAAGAAGCTGGCTAAGAAGATCAAGGCACGCTTTGGGTCCCCCAACTCCACCAACACCCAGTACTCCCTCACCTGCTTCCAGAACTGGGGCAAGGTCGCTGCTCTTGGCATGGACGCTGATGACTTTGAGAACCTTCCCGACAACGGTGACCTTGGCTCCATCTTTGAAGCACTCAGTGAGTTTGAGGATGACATGGATGAGACCCAGGTAATACAGCATTTGTAGCAGCTCTTTAGTATTGCCACTCATATTTAATTTATAGCAGATTCTTCTTACAATATTAACATATTTGTAAGCACGCCTGTTAGAATTAAAGCTGATTTTTTTTACTCATTTTTATCAGTGCCTTCATAATATCTCAATCTTTTGTAGATTAATTTACCAAAGTTATTGTTCCAATAATCCTCAATTACCATTCCTCAAGCCTTGTTGTACAATCACAATGACACCAAGCCGATCGTTCAAAATTTTAAAATATGTGGCCCATTATCTATTCAACACTGATATTTTTTAAGAAAAGGTTTTCATCTTTCAAATGGTGAATCTCTTAGTAACAGGATACAAATTCAATATTTTCCAGACCAAAGCCATTGGCAAACGTGTGCGCGTTTTCTTGGACATGGACAATGACACCGCTGTGATTGCCCATGGCTCTGCAACCATCCAACAAGTTGGCAAATTCCTCAAACATTTCAAGTAAGCATCCTCTCCTAGCAAGTAACGTTATAAGCTTGTCCATAGAGACCCACGCCATGTCATGTGTTTCAGGAAAATGATGATAAATATGCCAAATTAAAAAAAGAAAACAATTCCATATGTTTGCATCCATGCCCTTATTTAGATATCCATAAGGTATTACTGATTGAATATAATGAAAATGCTACCAATAATACAAGGTATAAGAAACAAGCTGTAATGTGTATCCAACAGTGACTCCGACCTCGAGAAGTTCAACTCTACTGTGAAGCCTGATCTGGCCGCCCAGCTTGGTGGAGCTAACATGGACAAGATCCCTGAAGCTGACATCACCCGCATGAAGAAGTTCGCCCTCAAATACATTGTAAGTGCTCAACATATTACCACTTGGTATAGAGTGATTAAGTTATTAGGGACGGTAGAAACCCTGGGCATGGAG
Organism: Sthenelais limicola; assembly: GCA_942159475.1. NCBI lineage: Eukaryota > Metazoa > Annelida > Polychaeta > Phyllodocida > Sigalionidae > Sthenelais > Sthenelais limicola. The sequence continues at coordinate 63,193,163 of OW804102.1, read as the reverse complement.
TGAGAGAGCACCAGACATGTATGTGAGCTTGAGTGGTGGCTGGCAAAAACTCTTTTATCAAGGCTCACTACCCATGAGCTGCTTAACCTTTTCCAAATAACTTCTCAAGCAACATGACCATGGAATCAACAGATAGAGATTTAAAAATACTATAATACACTTTAATACAACAAATAATCATGAACTACAGAAAATACTTATCAAATCACATATTTCAGCTTCGTGATGACACCAGTGCTGTCACTGATCGTACCGGTGCAACCACCCTTGATGATAATGACATCCGTGACCTTGGCAACCTTTTCCGTGGAGTTGAGAAGACTGACGTTGAAAAGATGTCTGGAGACGCCATCACAGCCAACATTGGTGACATGGATGACAAGATCAGAGGCAAGGCCACCCAGAAGGCAGTGTGGGACCGCATGGAGAGCCAGGACAGGTCAGCTCTCATTCTCAATTGTCATGTCTTACATGAGTCACAAGTCAAGTCACAAACTTGTGCTGGTTGACTGAGATAATACCATCCATATATTTGCCATCTGCAAAACCTGGGATAGAAATGTGTATATTACCTTTTCATTTTGTATAATTAAATACAAATGAATTAATTGGGTCTGTTGCTTCCCAAATATACTTGAGGAACCATTCTGCTATGGTCTATTATTCACTAATTATTATTATTATTATGTTTGGCAGCACATTCAAGAACAGCTCCAATAACATCATCAGCGCCGCTGGTCTAGTGGGAGGTCTCTCTACCACCATCCTGGACACCATGGATAAGGTCAGTGCAACACCTTAAAGCAACAGTACAGGGGCATTGAATACACAAGTTGGGGCATTTTGAATAAAAGTTGGGGCATTTTAAACAAAAAGTTGGGGCATTTTAAACAAAATTAAAAAAAATAAAGAAAGATTTCACACCAATTTTTTTTTTTTAAATAATGATATTGATTATTATTATATCTATTATCATTGATAGATTTCATATTATAATTATTCTAGGCTGTTCTTGGAGAGGCTCTCTCTGACGCCGCTGCCATCATGGAGGCCCGTAAGGGTATGGATGATAAGCGTGATATGGCTGGATACAAAGATGAGGTTTCTGATGCTGATAAGACTGAGATGGTCAACAGTGTCAAGGGCTTTGTACAGAAGGCCTTCACCGGCTACCAGGAGACTCAGGCAGCAGCCTCCAGCAGGAGGAGGAGAGCAACTGGTGAGTTCTCCACCATTTTAGCACATTCACAACTTTTAGTTTAGTTGGTATCTCTGATATTCTTAAAGAGTAGAACCTGTTAGTGGGTTTCCTTTGGTCATATACAACAGCCCTGTAAAACAACCTGATAGAAGATGATATAATAATTTTGTCTATTGCAATCAGCTAAATACTATACACATGTATGGAGCCGAATTAAGAGCCTTGTACAAAATCACATAACAATAATTGTGTCTATTACAATCCAACCTAAACAATAATTATACAAACATATGGAGCTGAACTGATTGGCCGAATGGTCTAAAGCGCTGGGTCGGCCTAGTGACATATGAGTAACATGTTGTGGCTTTGAATCTGGGCATGGCTAGTCTCACCTCCTCCCCCCAGGTACTAGAGGTAGACCACCATTCCAGTGATTTAGTCCTGGTAAATGTCACATGGTTAACCTGTTTATTCACAGTGGAGTATTTCCAATGTGATTTCCAAAAATGGAAGGATTGGTATGCATTGGTATATTTTTCTTTTGCCTTCATTTGAGGTAAAAATTAAATAAATAATTGCTTACATTACAGTTGCCACAACCTGTGCTGATGTGCAGACCCTGGGTAGCAATGCTAACACACTGACCACCGCCCAGATAGAGTCCATGTCCACCACCGACTTCACTGACTGCACTGAGACCATGGGAGCCATCACCACCTGGTCATCCAGCCAACTCACCTCCCTCGTCAGTGAGGCTAAGGCTGTAAGTACATGCTCTCCACTCCTCAGTAGTCAGTCCAGGTAGTCAGTCTTCCCTAGGCACAAACCTGACACATCCATATTACATTTCTGCTCTAGCGCTTCGGTATACAAGATAAAACCTTTCATTAATGAACCTGGTAGATTTTATTATGTTAGTAACATTGCCAATTGAAAAGGTTAAAAAAACAAAATACAACCCCTCTTTCAAATCCAGCAACTTTGCCTCTTCCCAGTAGAGCCCATTACAAACGCTGTGCATGAATAGACTGTCCATGAGCACTGTGACTCTACAAGTTATGTTTGTTTTGCAGGCCTATGGCACTGATGTCTCCACCTGGTCTGCCGCTAATGTCAAACTTATTGGTACAGTCAACGCCGGCCTCACCGACGCTGAGATCTCCAAACTCACCATCTCTGGAGCTGATACCCTCTCAGTCATGGGCACATCCTCACTCTTCTCCTCCACCCAGGTGAGACTCAGGAAGATTAGATCTTAACAAAGATTTGAGAGTGGCCGCAATAGTGCAAGTTGGTACAAGGCGTGTTTTGTTGAGTGGCACAGCAGTGCTTTCTTTAACATGTTTCTGTATGTAACTGTACAAATGATTTATTGTCACCTGGGGCAAGTGAAAAGCCCTATTCCTGGGATTTGATCTACCCAGTATAAATAAAAGCTTAAAAAATAAATTCTCAGTATTTGCGGGTTTGCAATCTGCAGCCTGTGAAACTTAGAGCAGACTGATCAAACTCCAGTCTGATTATTCAGTGAACAATTTGAAAGACTTTTAATCATTTATTCATAAAATACAAGTTATTTGCGGTGATTATTAAGATACAGTCAGCCCTGTCTGCTGACTGCCATTTTTGTTTCTCGCTATTTTCTGGAGTACTCAGTCAAGGCCCAAACCCTCAGATAAGATAAGATTGGTATGTCAGTGATTGGATGCCTACTTTGCTAATTGGTTTCCTTGCCTAGGACTACACATTCTAATGGAATAATGAAGGCACATTGCGGTTTGAGGCAAGAGGCTTTCCCTCTGTTTGAAGGGACTCTCTCATCTTTGGGCCTAGACTGTACTCCACTAATAGCTACAAGGAGCTCATGTGTCTATGTTATGTTGCAGATGGCCGCTGGTTACTCCCGCTTCCTCAGTCAGGTCAGATCCAACACTGCCTCCAGTGTTACCGGTGATGACCTTATCTCCCTGGGCTCATTTGCTTGTGGCGCCACCTCCTCCCAAATTGGATCAATCACATCTGCTAACTACAAGTAAGTACATACACACAGACTCAGAGGTGTGAGAATGGTGTATACACTGACTTAGACCTGTTAAACTAATATGTATATCAATATCTAATATTCTATATAAATATAAAAGCAATATCTGAAAATAGTATGAATGTAGAATAAAATTTGTTGGTTTATAAGGACTTGTTTATTAAGGGTCTGACATTAATAGACATATTAACCCTTTATGAAGGTGTTTGAATTACTAAATTGATGTAGTCATAAACTATTAAACAACAAAATATAAACTTCAGGACAGCAGCCTCCACTGTTGGAGCCCAGACTACATGTGACTCCACCCAGCTGACAGCCTACGCCACCCTGGCTAAGTCTGCCTATGGAGCCGTCAGCACCTGGGACTCCACCACCATCACCACCACAGGATCAGTCATTGGCGGCCTCACCTCCGCCGAGGTTGGCTCTCTCAGCTCTACCCAGGTCTCCCAGATCTCTCCAAATGCCATGACTCAGATCCCACCAGCATCATTCGCTGTGAGTAATCTTTGATTTCATTATATAAATTAATGAAGGAGAAAATGTTCTCCGAAATGTTGGTCAAACAAATAATAAAACAACTCAAGCAACATTAATTTGCATCGTCTTTCTTACGGTTTTGGTGTTTATTTCCCTAAATCGATTCATTATATAATAATCAAAACTGATTCTATCATTGAATTTAATGTTTTGAATCTCAGTTTGTAAAAGAGAAGTGTAGCTCTGAGTCCTGATTCAAAAATAGGAATTCCTGAAACTATAACTTAAGACTTTCCAAATCATTAAATACTTTCAAAACTAACTGTTACTGTGTCTTCTCCTGGCAGGGTTTCACCGCGACCCAGATTGCTGGATTCTCTACATCCCAGGCTAACTCTGTGACCAGTTCCCAGCAGAATTCACTCAGCACCTCCCAGCTCGCATCACTCACTGGTGCTGGAGCCGCCGTCAAAACAACCAACAAAAACAACGCTGGTAAGCTCCTCCTCCTCCAACTTTACATATGTCATGTGTATAATAACAAAGAACCTGATGTCCTTAAAATTGGCATATCATGTCACAGTGTTTGGTTTTAACTTGGATTTGCTATAACTATGATGTAGCAATAGTATATATACACTGCTTTCAAATATAAACTTGTTCTTATTTTTCTGATGGAATGTAATGTCAATCAGCCAGTACTGAGAATAATGTACAATTTACACAATGTCTTGCCGAATAAAAATCTTAAAACAAACTCATAATATTTTGGGGTTTAGTGACTGTTTAAGTGATTGCAAGTTAAACAAATTCCCATCATTGCCTTGTTTTGTGTTGCAGCCGGATCCGTCCGCGCCAGCCTGTTCTTCCTTGTCCCTCTCCTTCTCTCCGTCTTCTACATGTAAGGAGCAACAGAGACTAACAACCACATCTACACCATCATGGATGTGTTGAAGAGACTAACAACCACATCTACACCATCATGGATGTGTTATATATGAGAACATTGTTACTCATTGTATCATTCTTATACTCAATATATTGCCATACGTTATAACCAGTATTACACTTGAATATTTTTATAACATATGCAAGAGTTTTGTGTAAAGAAGGTATTTCATTAACAAAGAGAGGACTGTGATATGGAATATATATTATATAATATATATATGTTGTTTGTAAAGGCGGGAGATTGCTGTTTGTTGCTGGCCCAGAGTTCTCGTCCAGAGGAGGGGGTCTATGACCACAGGGCCTTAATTAAGTAATTAATAAATGGTTAATTACTGGAGGTCTGAGTGTAAGACACCTGAGAGCCCCTTACCATGGGGCAGTATGGACTTGATGGACTTAGCGGTGCAACTTACATACATCTACACCTGACAATCATCAACCTGCGGCAATATCTGTGATATCTTACTTTTGTCTTGTACCATGTTTCTTCTTTGTACATTTATCAACAATTTTTACAAGTCAACTGTTAAAATTAAATCCCTTGGTCTATCGCTGCTTAAATTTAGGATGCTGGACATCTACTTTTTTATTATGAAATAAAAGACAAAGAAAGTTTCAATCAGTTTTTGTGTTTTTTGCTTAAATATATACCAATTGCTACATTCCCACTTTGCGAATAAGTGATATAATTACTCTCATTCTTAATCCATTCATTCCAAACCCAATAGCTGACTTACATTCCAAAGAGCATATGAATGGATCTATTTAAGAATGGTAAAGAATAACCTAAAGGCCTATCTTACATGCTCGAGTAAATGCTATCGAGTAAATTGAATTATTTCTCCAGCTGGGCGAGAAAAGAGTTCAACGCAACAAGTTTGTCTGTTTCGATTCATAGCAAAAGATGAGGTAGAATCTAATCAATTTATTCAAGGCTATTTATACATCCAGGTATGAACTGATCTGATAAACTTAAGTGTCCCTGATTTCGATTACATCTTCTGACCACTGGTCACTGGGAACACAACAGGGCTGACCACTGAACACTGGGACCACAACAGGGCTGACCACTGGTCACTGGGAACACAACAGGGGTCCAATCAGGAACAGTAAGACATACATAATAAATGAGAAAGGGGCAGATAACCTTAACTAATTAACACTAACCAATAGGTGAGTGGCAAATATCACTCCTGTTTGGCCTCTCTAAAATATAAGCCAGAGTTCTCAAATATAAGCCAGAGTTCTAAAATATAAGCCAGAGTTCTCAAATATAAGCCAGAGTTCTCAAATATAAGCCAGAGTTCTCAAATATAAGCCAGAGTTCTCAAATATAAGCCAGAGGTCTCAAATATAAGCCAGAGTTCTCAAATATAAGCCAGAGTTCTCAAATATAAGCCAGAGTTCTAAAATATAAGCCATAGGTCTCAAATATAAGCCATAGGTTCTCAAATATAAGCCAGACTTCTCAAATATAAGCCAGTGTTCTCAAATATAAGCCAGTGTTCTCAAATATAAGCCAGTGTTCTCAAATATAAGCCAGAGGTCTCAAATATAAGCCAGACTTCTCAAATATAAGCCAGAGGTCTCAAATATAAGCCAGTGTTCTCAAATATAAGCCAGTGTTCTCAAATATAAGCCAGAGGTCTCAAATATAAGCCAGAGGTCTCAAATATAAGCCATAGGTCTCAAATATAAGCCAGAGGTCTCAAATATAAGCCAGAGTTCTCAAATATAAGCCATAGGTCTCAAATATAAGCCAGAGGTCTCAAATATAAGCCATAGGTCTCAAATATAAGCCAGAGGTCTCAAATATAAGCCAGAGGTCTCAAATATAAGCCAGAGGTCTCAAATATAAGCCAGGTCTCAAATACAAGAACCGTTTAACGTTTAAAGGAATGAACGTTTAGTAGGTCGTTTTAATCCTTCAGTATTGAAACTGCAGATGGACGAAAATGTCAGTTGTTAAGTCAATAAAGTAAAAAAAAAGTCAGCCTTCAAGTCGAAAAAGTCAGTTAGTTGTCGCAAGAGTTTATATTGAGTGGTCCAACTATATGACAACTCATAAGATATCCTAATTTAATTGTTAAATAATAGAAATATATCGTTCTAAACCAAATTTCTCATAGAGAAAAACCTTTCTCGTTCCTAACAGTTGTACCATATAATCTCAAGACATTATTATAATGCTTGAAGTAGATCTTGTATCATAATATCAAGTTATAACAAGAAGGAGTGGACTTTATAGGTTGAGCATTTTTATTTTTGGTTAATCAACTAAGATCTATTGTTTAAGGAGGATGGAGCCTCTTCAGGATATAACTCTTTTCCCAAGCTATATAGTTGAACATATAATAGTCAATCGAAAAGTCAGAAAAGTCAATCGTTAAGTCAGAAAGTCAATCGTTAAGTCAAAATAGTCAGGCAAAAAGTCAATTGTTAAGTCAGAAAAGTCAATCAGAAAGGTCAAATCAGTCAACCATAAAGTCAAATAGTCAATCAAAAAGTCAAATAGTCAATCAAATAGTCAATTGAAAAGTCAAAATAGTGAATCAAAAAGTCAATCAGAAAGTCAAAATAGTCGATCAAAAAGTCATTTGTTAAGTCAGAAAAGTCAATCGGAAAGTCAGAAAAGTCAATCGGAAGGTCAAAATAGTCAACCATAAAGTCAATCATAAGTCATAAAAGTCAATCGGAAAGTCAAATAGTCAATCAAAAAGTCAAAATAGTCAATCAAGAAGTCCGAAAAGTCAATCGGAAAGTTGAAAACGAGAGTCAGAAAAGTCAATCGTTAAATCAGAAAAGTCAATCGAAAAGTCAATCGTTAAGAAAAGTCAAAATGTCTGGATCGAAAGGTTGATTAATTATTATTATTATTATAAAACTTTTATTCAATAAAACATGTACATTTCTGCTTTGTTGTACTGAAGCGGAAAATCCCCTCTCAGTGTTCCACAACGCTGAGATCTTCCCAGGCTCCCTTCAGAAATTAATGGAATAATTCACAATTAAAGACAAATACATTGTTTGGTTACTAAGAATATAGAGTCGACCCGCTTTTAAGTGGTATGATGCGAATGACGGTCATGGCAGTGTCCTATTGTCCGTGGTTTCATATATTTGCCAGTGGTATTTCGTCATAGAGTCTTTAGTTAGTTCATTTAAAATATCGCATCTTGATAATGAGTTCGAGTAAATGTGTGAAGTGAATTAAATTATCATTCTACAACAGTCATTAATACCAGAGTACAATCATGTTGCTAAATTACAATTCAATCTCCAATATATCCTATGTGGTATCAATTAAAAGAGGGGTTGAGTCGGTACTCAGAGACTTAATCAATAGTCTGATCACAAGGTCACATAATAATGATAAATGAAAAATGAAAAGAGGCTAAATGGTCGGCTAACCTAAGGGAAAAATCTGGTTATAACATAATAACAGGCTGGTACAACTAGGATCCAGCATCCCTCACTGGGAGAAATGGTGGGAGAAAGGTGTCTTCAGGTTTGAACACTTATATATCTAATCGCCTGATGGAGGTTTCAAATCGATCGAGACGGAGGGTCAAATTGCACGACACCCCGATGGGGTGGAGTGAGATTTGACCCTATGTCTCGATCGATTTGAAACCGAACAGAGGGCTATTAGATATTTATTACATACCAGTGTCAACCAAAGAGGGAGACATTAACCTACCACACACTGATAATGAACGAGTCCCCCTCCTGATAGATGAACTGAATACCAGTCTGCCCATCACACCAGGCAAGAACTTTTCACCTAAACTGAAGCTCATCATCACCAAAGAAAACACTCCCCCTCCCACTGTCCCCAACGAGGATCCAATGCAGGCAACCCCCAAAGAAACCACAACAACACCTGTCCCCATCAAACAAGACGCAGATGAACACTTCACTCCACTTCTTACGATGCCCGATCTAGACGAGGATGCCTCAATCATCTTAAATAAGAGTGCAGCATCTCAAGCAATGTATAACTTTTTGTTGTTGTTGTTGTTGAAACTTTTATTTATCTATTTACAAGAGGATACTGTCGGTGGGTCTAAACTCCCTCATAGGGAGGGTTTCAAGCCCTACCGGATACAGAGAGATTTGACCCTATGTCTCCGGTGGGAGGCCATGAGGTTGATCAACAAAGACACAGCTAGGAAAGTTGGCAGGATCCTAGTCGATGACGGCTACCTGCAACTCAATTGAAAATCTCAAAAAACTATACGAACTATCTTTCACCTGTAGCAAAATGTTCAATTACTGTTGAATTAATTCAATTTTCATAAACATATTCTATATATGCTAAAAAAAAAATGTTCTACTGTAGATCTGTAATAATTCTCCTATAATAACAACAAGGAACTACGACGAAACCCTCAGGACAAAATGATGTATTACAGAAATAAAGACAACAGCAACAACTTTATTTACATCTCATCATTTTTCATCAATTCTCTCTTAATTAATACAGTGTGCAACATATTGAATTTGGAGATGAGAGACCGTTGGTCTCTGCCAAATTGTAACAGTGGAGACCAAAAAAAAGTCTGGGTCATAGATAGGGTTCCCATGGTCCAGAGCAGTTTGAACATTTTATCACTTGGATATTTCATTGGAGACCGTTGGGCCCTGACAACTATCAATTTCAGAGACAGACGAAAATTCAACAGAGACCTGGGCGTCGGTCTCTGGGTTATGTTGCACACTGTTAATACCCTCCCTTAGAGACCCCACCCGAATCCTACCTTTTCTAATATATTAATCAACTAGGATACAAGAGAAAAAACATGACCCCCCGAGAAATCCCTGCTCTCCCCCACTAAAAAATGACCCAACTTTTCACCAAGCGACCCCCCGCGACAAACGGAGCAAGTTCAGAATGAGGATAACCAAAGACAAGCAGAAAACTTCTGGTTTTGCACATTTTCTTATATAACCCCCAGAAGTTTGTAACATTCTCCACTTTCCCTGACGAAGGGCACCATATAGCCCGAAACGTTGGAATCAATAAAGTCACCGTACAATACCTAATTTTCGATGTTGTATGTCGAAGTTTGAAGCGACATTTCTCCCTTTCAACCATATTTACAAGACAGCATGAAATCGGTTTTTGTATTAACATTCCTGAGAAGGGTCTACCGACCCCATTCGGGTCGACCATACAGCTGCCCTCATGTCATTTTTATCAGCCTTTTCCTCTGTCCAGTTCATATTCCCCCATATCAATTGGTGTCAGATTTATTAGTTTGACTGTGTGGTACATGATACTAGTCGCATTTTTTAATATGATATCTATCAGACAGATAGATCAGATCTACTTATAAACAGTTGAACTTTCTGAATTAATTGAAGTATGGGCTTTCAATCGTTTTTGGGGCATAAGTAATAGTATTCAATCGTTGTGGCGTTATGGAGTTAAAACGGAGGAAAATGATAACTTAAAGCAAGAGGTGAGAAGAGGGAAGGGGAGAAGAGGAGTAGGGGGAAGGATGAAGAAGGGGGAGGGTAGTCGTAAAAAAAGTTGAAAGTTGGTCGAAAAAAAGTTGAAAGTTGGTCGTAAAAAAAGTTGAAAGTTTGTCAAAAAAAAGTTGAAAGTTTGTCGGAAAAAAAGTTGTAAAGTTGGTTGGAAAAAAAGTTGAAAGTTGAAAGTTTTTTTGAAAAAAAAGTTGAAAGTTGGTCGGAAAAAAAGTTGAAAGTTGGTCGGAAAAAAAGTTGAAAGTTGGTCGAAAAAAAAAGTTGAAAGTTGGTCGGAAAAAAAGAGTTGAAAGTTGGTCGAAAAAAAAGTTGGTCGTAAAAGTCAGTCGTTCGTAAAAAAAATGAAAGCCTCATGGTTTAATCCAGCTTGTTCTTAAACAACTTTAATAATCATAAAATTCCCTAAATCGAATCATTTATATTTGCTAATAAACATCTAAATATTTAAAACATGATTTATCACATTACTTTTACTTTCAACCATTTCTATAAGATGCAGAAACACCCAAAAAAGTTCCGTTCCGTTTCCTTCATTCAGATTCCATTTGCCATTACTTTTACTTTCAACCATTTCTATAAGATGCAGAAACACCCAAAAAAGTTCCGTTCCGTTTCCTTCATTCAGATTCCATTTGCCATTACTTTTACTTTCAACCAGTTCTATAAGATGCAGAAACACCCAAAAAAGTTCCGTTCCGTTTCCTTCATTCAGATTCCATTTGCCATTACTTTTACTTTCAACCATTTCTATAAGATGCAGAAACACCCAAAAAAATTCCGTTCCATTTCCTTCATTCAGATTCCATTTGCCATTACTTTTACTTTCAACCGGCCGAGCGGAGAGCTGTCAACTGGCTTACGTCACACTGTCTTACACTGTCTTACGTCACAAAAGAGGTGCCGACTCCCAGACTACACTGTCTTACGTCACAAAAGAGGTGCCGACTCCCAGACTTGTCAACATTGCCACGTGCAAAGTAATACCGTCCCTTGGGTAGAGTAAAAAAAAAGTGATGTCAGAATTCTGGGATTCCCCTTCCTATCATGTCAACATACCTGACAGAACAACGTGTCTCCCCGAATAATTACCTGTATACATATTTATTGATCAATTTGTAATATTTACCTTCTTAGTACTGTTTTTCTTGACAAATTATCGGAAAACTTTCGAAACATCAGCACTACGCTTCAGATGCGGAGAGCGTGACGTCTTGAGACAATCAAATTTGTTATTTGGGTCACGCGCTTCCATGACAACCTGTATAGCATTGGTATGTGATTTGACTTTGTATATGACGTTGTTGAAATCATGTATGTATGTAATAAAATCTCTAATGGAAGACTAATAAACCAAGTGGAGTTCTAAGCCGAATACGGTATAAAAGTGAATTTTCTTGAATTTATGAGTCTAAAAGCTAAGATCCCTTCTAAATGGATACAGAAATGTCAAGAAGACGAAGTGTTAAATTCAACGATGAAATAGTATGTCACATCAGGGACACAGCCTTTAATGTCTTTAATGCTATAACTCGAATTATGTATGACTCTGTAAGAAAATCTCTGGATAAAGGTAAAGACAGAAATACTTCCTGGCAAACCCAGTTTCTTAACAAAGATTTAGACATCTCAATGGTAGAAGCGGAGATTTCGTATTTGATCCCTTACCATTGTACGAAAGATGTAAGATTGCAATCTTTCCAATATAAGGTATTGAATAGACTTACAGTTTGCAATTTGTACCTATGTGATATTAATATAAAGATCTATGACACATGCAGTTTTTGTGAAGAAGCGGATGACGTCTTTCACTTTTTCATTGATTGTCAAAATGTGTCCAATTTTTGGCACAGCCTCATTAATTGGGCCAAAACTAATGAACTCCTGGATAGACAATTAGCAATAGACATGAATGCAGTATACATGATTCTAGGATTCCTGGGTTTGGACGACAAGCATGACTTGTGGAACTTCATCCTACTAACAGCAAGGTTTTACATATAAGAAAAGGTTATCCGGAGAAAATAAAATCTGTTTTTTTTTAATATTTAAGAGAGTTAAAAAGGAGACTATGGGTCTTGAGCTATTGTGCTAAAACCAAATCTCTTATGAAAAAGACTTTAAAAATGGGAAAAATTCTTCCGAGACCTTTAAGGTGTAAATAGTAGAAACGTATGAGTGCTGTAAATACAGGTTCATTCGGTATTTGAATATGGTGATGTTGATTCAAATAAAATAAAGTTGTGCACACATCGAACATCTGTAAATCTGGATGTAGAATGTTCGGCACTGAGATACTGTTCGACTCAGAAATAAAGATCCGGTGTAGGGGCAAAAATAGTCGATCAAAAAGTCAAAACAGTCGATCAAAAAGTCAAAACAGTCGATTTAAAAGTCAAAACAGTTGAAAAGTCAAAACAGTCGACTAGGTCTAGAATCATAAAATCAGTGGAAAAAAACTAATAATAATTTTATTATAATGCTTGAACTAGTACCCAAATAATAATATATCCTTGCAGACCAAACAGCTTTTCAAACCTTATTTTCTCTCTTTGAGCTATATAAATGTGACAACATTAAAGTAAATACTATAATATTCTTATAAACAGCACATAAGATCCAATATCATATGGAAGCCATTTTAAACATCCCCCCCACTGTGTCTGGAATCTGTGAATAATTTTGATGACCTACTTCTATTTATATTGTTTAGCTGATCAGGATTATTTTTAACAGAAATAATCAAATTCTACCAAACTTATGAACGAAATTTCTCAAAGATAAAAACATTTTTGACTCTTAATTCAGTATCAGTATGAAGTACAACCAGTTGTAGACCAAAGAAAGCTCTAAGAGAGGGATATAAAGTTAGTGGTTTTAAATATAAAGTCCCTCAGGACAATAATAAAAACACATTGTCCATCTGTACTACACAGCCATTAGAGTAGTGCCAGGCAGTGCAAGGGTCAGTATAAGGGTCAGTGTGGTCAGGTGCACCACAATATTGACCAGTAGTCCTGGAGCCTTAGCTAAGGTGAAAACACCAGCAGCTCAGGTAGTGGCACCTTATGGTACCACATACACACGGTACCTCAAGGCCACATCTAGAGAATGTACTGGAGGAGGGGGAGGTGGGGGAGGGAGGGGGGTGGGGGGGGGGAGGGGGAGGGGAGGGCGGGGGAGATGAAGGAGGAGATAGAGGAGGAGGTGGGGGAGGAGGAGGTGGAGGAGAAGGAGGAGGTGGGGGAGGAGGAGGAGAAGTAGGAGGAGGAGGTGGAGGAGGAGGTGGAGAAGTAGGTGGAGGAGAAGGAGGAGGAGGAGGAGAAGGGGGGAGGAGGAGGAGATAGAGGAGGAGGAGGTGGAGGAGGAGGAGAAGTAGGAGGAGGCGGAGGAGGAGGAGAAGGAGGAGGAGAGGGAGGAGGAGGTGGAGGAGAAGGAGGAGATGGAGGAGAAGGGGGAGGTGGAGGAGGAGAAGGAGGAGATACAGGAGGAGGAGGTGGAGGAGGAGAAGTAGGAGGAGGAGGTGGAGGAGAAGGAGGAGAAGGAGGTGGAGGAGGAGGAGGAGGAGAAGTAGGAGGAGGAGGTGGAGGAGGAGGAGAAGTAGGAGGAGGAGGTGGAGGAGGAGGAGAAGGACGAGGAGAGGGAGGAGGAGGAGGTAGAGAAGGAGGAGGAGAAGGAGGAGGTGGAGGAGATGGAGGAGAAGGGGGAGGTGGAGAAGGAGAAGGAGGAGATACAGGAGGAGGAGGTGGAGGAGGAGAAGTAGGAGGAGGAGGTGGAGGAGTAGGAGGAGTAGGAGGGGGAGGTGGAGGAGGAGGAGGAGAAGGAGGAGGAGGAGGTGGAGGAGGAGGTGGAGGAGGAGGAGAAGTAGGAGGAGGAGGTGGAGGAGTAGGAGGAGGAGGTGGAGGAGGAGGAGGAGAAGGAGCAGGTGGAGGAGGAGAAGGAGGAGGTGGAGGAGGAGGAGGAGGTGGAGGAGGAGGAGGAGAAGGAGGAGGAGGAGAAGGAGGAGGTGGAGGTGGTGGAGGAGGAGAAGGAGGAGGAGGTGGAGGAGGAGGAGGAGGAGAAGGAGGAGGAGGAGAAGGAGGAGGAGGAGGTGGAGGTGGTGGAGGAGGAGGTGGAGGAGGTGGAGGAGGAGGGAGGAGGTGGTGGAGGAGGAGGTGGAGAAGGAGGAGGAGGAGGAGGTGGAGGTGGAGGAGGAGAAGGAGGAGGAGGTGGAGGAGAAGGAGGAGGTGGAGAAGGAGAAGGTGGAGGAGGTGGAGGAGGAGGAGAAGAAGGAGGTGGGGGAGGAGGAGAAGGAGAAGGAGGAGGTGGAGGAGGTGGGGGAGGAGGAGAAGGAGAAGGAGGAGGTGGAGGAGGTGGGGGAGGAGGAGAAGGAGAAGGAGGAGGTGGAGGAGGTGGGGGAGGAGGAGAAGGAGAAGGAGGAGGTGGAGGAGAAGTAGGAGGAGGAGAAGGAGGAGGGGGAGAAGGAGGAGAAGTAGGAGGAGAATGAGGAGACAGAGAAGGAGGAGGAGGAGAAGGAGCTGAAGGTGGCAAACCCATTGAAAGAGTTTGGAATAACAGGTTTGATGATTACTGTCTCAGAGAACCTGCAGTTTAGCTGATTCATATATAGGTATTTTAATAAAGTGTAATTTCTTATTGAACCATGTTTATAACCTCCCTTTGTGTTTCCCATATATTGCTGATAGGTATTTAGATCAAGTATAATTCCATATTCAGAAGTTAGTGCACTTTCATTTTCCCGATGTATAGAATCTGTTGCATCAATAGCTAACGGGGGGCTAACCCATTGAAAGAGTTTGGCAATATATAACAAGAATTACAAGCATAAGCTTGTGTAAAGCGAGTTTTTAATTATTCGAATTATATAGAATTGTAATTATAAGTAAAAATTAAGTATATTTTTGTACTATAAGTATAAATATAGGTCGATTACATAATAATAATTATAAGTATAATTATAATTAAAAATATGAATATATCAGACCAAGGGTGGAATGAAGGATAGAGTGAAGGGCGGATTGAAGGATGGACATTGTGTGCACACAAGTACATTGTGTGCACACAAGTACAGTTTGTGTACTTCAAGTACCCACCGTGTACCCTTCAAGTACCGACCAAGTACCCATTCAAGTACCCTTTAAGTACCCTTTAAGTACCATCCAAGTACCATTCAAGTACTCTTTAAGTGCCCTTCAAGTGCCCACCAAGTACCCTTTAAGTGCCCTTCAAGTGCCCTTCAAGTACCCTTCAAGTACCCTTCAAGTACCATTCAAGTACCATTCAAGTACCCACCAAGTACCCTTCAAGTGCCCACCAAGTACCCTTCAAGTACCCACCAAGTACGGCACACTCCAAGTACGGTACACTCCAAGTACGGTACACTCCAAGTACGGTACACTCCAAGTACGGTACACTCCAAGTACGGTACACTCCAAGTACGGTACACTCCAAGTACACTCTACACTGACAAGTACAGTGTGCACACTGTATGCATACACAAGTACAGTGTGCACACACAAGTACAGTATAGACACAAGTACAGTATAGACAGAAGGGGAGAGACAGGAGAGGGGGGGGAGGGGGAGAGAGAAAAGGGGAGAGAGAAGGAGGGAGAAAAGGGGGGAGGGAAGGATGGAGTGAAGGATGGATGGAGTGATGGATGGATGGATGGAGTGATGGATGGATTGAAGGATGGATTGAAGGATGAATTGAAGGATGGACTGAAGGATGGACTGAAGGATGGACTGAAGGATGGACTGAAGGATGGACTGATGGACCGAATTGATTTTTTTTTAAATTTTTCTTTTTTAATTTTTTTAATTTTTTTAAAGTTATTTTCACATGTCTTCAAGTACACTACATGTATACATACATGTATACGCATACATACGTATGCATCCTTCAGTACTCCCTGCCACCTAGTCCATGAGGACCCTCGCTCCGCAGACAGCTGAGTGGGCTGAAACCCCCATTATCGCCCACTCAGCTGGGCCAACGAAAACACCTTTAAAAGTTATCTAATGAATTATTTAAAGTAACTAAAGAGATAGGAAGCTTAATATAACTCTTATTAAAGATCCCAAATGAACGGTTCTGTTTATAAATGAACATTTCTGTGAATTTGGAGAACTTTATTTTCACTAGACTGATCGGTAAAGAGTGTGCTGTGTGTGTACGTGCACACTGCACTAGGTTTGTGTGGGCAATTTTCAACTAAGACGGACGGCCGAGCGGGTAAAGGCGTTGGTAAGACTGAAGGGTAGACTGAAGGGTCCCGGGTTCAAACCGCGGTAGAGGACGGGAGGGATTTCTTTAGGCAAACATCATAACATGAGAGAGAGAGAGAGGACGAGCGCAGTAGGGGTCCTATCATTGGGAGCGGGGAGAGAGAGAGGGAGAGAGAGAGAGAGAGAGAGAGAGAGAGAGAAAGAGAGCGGGAAAAATATTTAATAATAGGGCTGAGAAACCATTTTTAAAAAAAAAAAATCCAAGGCAATTTGCCCATAGGAATGCAGTAGGGGTCCAATCACGCAATTACGCAAAGAGGAGCAAGAGATAGAGAGAGAGGAGGAGTAGGAGGAGGACACCATTTGTCAACCCTAGACCTTTTAGTACAGTCTACACAGAAGGATTATTGAAGGCCTCTGGGAAGGACTATAAGTGGAGGAGAAAGAGAGTGTTTGACGACGAAGTAGGGGTCCTATCACGCAATCGTACGCAAAAATACCAGTTCAGCTGCAAAACGCAGCACCAAACCCTACCTATGCCTACCGAATCCAGAACTAAGCCTACGATAAGCTTACATATCAATTATAACATGGGGGATCTGTGAGAAGTATATGTCATTTTAGGATTGCAGCGTAAAGTGATGGCTCCCGGCGGACCTGTATGTCAATGCGTCCCGTCAGCTGCAATTGCAGCTGAGTCGGATTTCCCTTCAGATCTAAAGGCAACGTTGAAGTCGGCGGACGTAGTGCGGAATAGGCACGGGGCAAGCCATTAGTCTAAAGCGCGTCGTCCTATCGGACGAACTCGCTTTAAAAATCGCTTCTTGAACATCACATATGAAATTGCAACCACTATCATTTCTTTTCTGATATAATTCAAAACATGTTATATTCAGAATTCAGTACAATGATTTATAAATTATGATAATCAAATAGTGGTAGTATTCATGTAGTTTGAAAATAGTTTTTATACTTTGTATTTGTGGATCATTTGGCTAGTCATACCAGAAAAAAATCAATGCAAAATTTTTACTTCATTTTGGTGTTATCTTTAGTTTCCCTCAATCCTATTTATGGGAGAAATCGTCAGAAAATGTACAATTCACCTTCTCCAATTATCTCAAATAACCCAAATATCAGAGAAAAATGAACTTCAAAACACAGTTCAACCTACCCACAGATTGCTAGAATCCATGCAATGCCAAATAATACCCGAATTTATCTAATTTTGGCCAAATTGCAGCCTAACTTACTAAATTTACGAAAAATCTTACCCTTATCTGTATTCCAGAGTTTTGTTCTACCATGTAAAAGATATGAAATAAAACAAATAAATGAATGTCAGGTAAAATGCTATGTAGATATATGAGACCACTCACTCACCAGTTATGAAAACTTTATCCATAGTAAACATATATATTATATGTCATGTGTTACAGGAAAATGAGTCACAAGTCGCATAATATGAACTTTCTGATATAAGCATATTTAAAAATCTGAGATTAAGCCAATTGTGATAATGTTAAACATTAAGGACATCTAAGAAGTATTTCTATATTTTATGTTTATTATATATTGGAAGTACTTTATTTGATACAATTTGATATTTTGGTAATAAGTAAGGGTAGCAGACAAGCGAGGGGATTATAATGTATGCATTTATGCAGTATTCAACAATATAACAATATAAGTTACTCATGTTCATCTTGATGCTTGCCTGTACTTTGTCTAGTATTTACTAGTAATCAACGATTTTTATATGCACTAAATCAGCATGACCTATAATGTATTTCCTAAATAAAAAGAATTCTAAACTCTCCCCCCCTCCTCCCCCCCCCCCCCCCCCACCCTACCTCCTCACATCTCTCACTCACTAGTAGTATATGGAATCGCATTTGCCGCTACCCTTGGACGAAAAGGTGCGTTTTCGCGTGAGAAGGCACGCGATTTAGTGTGTGCGCATTCCGCTAGGTGGCGCGGCGGTCGCGGCGGTCAGCGATGCGTTCAATGCTAGCGCTCGCCACTAGGTGGAGGCTAGTCGGATTGCGTTCAGCGATGCGTTCAATGCCAGCGCTACTCACTAGGTGTCGCCACCGCTTGGTCGTTTCAGCAGAGATTTGCGCGGTTTCCGCTAGTTTACTGATTAAAATGCGTTTGCATGAATATGCACTGATGCGTTTAATACAAGAACTATACGCATGGAATATTCTGCTAAAGAGAGGAAGTTTTTACCACGTGTTTACCATGTATACCAACCCTCACACGCTAGCTTATTAAACAGTTGTCATTAGAGCAAGACAGAGGATCAAACGATTTGTATTATACATATATGCTTGTTAAAAGTAAGGAAACAATACATATTAAATATGGACAACCCTGGGAATAAAGACCATGTTGAAGAAAAAATGGATCTAAAGAAAAAAAACCAACAATTAAAGGACACAATTGTCTTTATAATTCAACATTTTTCATCCCAGTCTAAACATAATTTGAATAGTCGAATTGAACAGGAGTTTTCCGCCTTAAAGCGAAAACTTGCAGAATTAAAGGAGACCAACGAAATATTAAGAATGCAGCTTAACCAATTTCAATCAAATCAAATGAAATTTTTAGCTGATCGTAGGGAAGAGGCTTTGGCAAAACATCGTGCAGAATATGATAGAGGACGACAAGATAACTTTACCACTTATGAAGATACTGAGGATGAAGATTTGGATGAGATAGATACAATTGAATGTAAAATGTCTCACCAAATTACAGAGGATAGACGTGAAAACGAGAAAAAAGTCATAGATTTTTTAGCATGTCCAAAATGTGACAAGCATTTTCATTTTACAGACCCGTCCTCTTTTCTTCTCCATTGTGACTTATGCTAGAATTCCGCATGCTAGACACTAGCGTGACTTTTTATTATACTCTCACTACAAAAACTATTCGCATCGTCAATCTCACCTTTTCTTACTAATTTCCACAAGGGCACAATGAGGATACGCGACACTTTTATGCAAATGAATGAAAGAAAATATGGTATAAAAATCATCTAGCTTTTCTCTTTTCACCATTCACTTGTTTTCATAGAATTAGTGAACTCTTGGATTTACCTAACTTTTTTCCTTTCTCAAAAGCTTCTCTGGATTTATTTTACACAATGGCTAACGCAAGTTTAAACAGAACACGACATATATGGGAGCTAGGACAGAAGCTTCATTACATTCGGGATAACTATTCTTCCTTGGTTTTATACCACCATGCGGACAAAGACCAGTTTTTCATTGCACACATATTTGAGGCAGGTTTTATTCATGAAATTCAATCTTGTGTTTCCTTTTCTCACCCTCAATGGTGTAGATTGGGAGACTCCGTGCTGAAATTATGCAATGGAGTTATCGATGAAACAAAAGGTATTATTTCTAAATTTAAATGCAGAATACATTTAGGGAATCATTTGTATATCAGCTCACATCATAATTGGTCCAAGGAAGAAAAGATAGAAATTAGACAATTTCAAAAATGTCACGAAGGAGCTCACATTTCTTTTTTACCTAATACAAACAGCGATATCAGTGATTTTTACAAGGATATCTCGCAAACGAAAGATAGAGTCTATCTTTCGTTGAAAGATTTGGATCGCCTTAGAACAATTTTTTCATATTACACATCCTTACTTGTAAGACCTTTTATTAAACCTTGTCATGAGAAGTTAGGAGGATGCTCCGGTTGTGGAAACTGTTGTTTTAGAAAGCACAAAACCGGTGCAGAAATTGATTCTTTCACTGTTTTGGAAGGTAGATTCCCTCATGAAGAATCACATTTGTCTTTATCAGACTCAGTATATGAAGGACCAACTACCTCAAACTATCACCATGTACTAGACATTCATAATTCGTTTAATGACTAAAAATATAGACAGACGCTCTTCCCCCTCTGCTTCTGCTGCTGCTGCTGCTTAGTCAAGTGAATAGAAATTTTATCCTTTACCCTCCACACTTTAGTTACTGCTTAGCCAAGTGAATAGAAATTTTGAGAAAGGATATGTAAATTAGTCTTGGGTATAAATGTCACTTTTCCAACTTCTGCTGCACTACGTCCTCTCTGCAATAACAGATCTACACCTCAACTTCTGTTCGTCGCCAGTTTACTACTTTGAAAATGAATTCACAAACATCTTCATCCAAGGTGAGTTTTTTTATATTTTTCCCCTTCTCTAGTTTGCTTTATTGTGTTTATTACGATTGTCTTTTATCATTATTAGTATTATTTGAAACTACTCAGACTCTGATTCACAAGCTCCATTTTTTAAAAAATTATTTTAAATTGATACTGTAGTTAAATTTTATTTACGCTTTATTTTAAAGAAGGATAAGGGGGAATACATACTTTTATTTATTTAAAACATTATTTTAAACTTAAGATAAGATTATACCTAATTGATTGCTTTTATTTTTCAGCAACTTTCTTCCTCTCCTTCGCGTTCACCTCCCCTTACCCGAGGGCGTGCTAGTCGAATCACATCCGAGGACACCGTGATGGACCTTTCTGGAATAGATTGGGAGGAATCTTTGGAGGAAAACCAAGATTCTGACAGGACCGAATCAGCCCCGCCAAGCCCAGGTTCCGAGTCGCCTGACATCGGATCAGAGGTGGACTTAGAGTCTGGGAAAAGAGCTGATCCTAGACTTTCAGATCATTGTTACAGCAAAAAGGCGACTCCTCCTACAAAAACCACTTCCAACCCTTCTTCTCCTCCTCCTCTTCCACCTAAGAAAAGAAGGGGGAATGAGACTTTCCCCTTTGAAACCATGTCTGCTCCTGGAGGCCACTCATTTCCACACACACCTCATATGTCGGACTTACATTCTTTAGCCCTTCCTATTGGAAACCTACTTCAATACCCTCCCCTCTCAGCGAGAGACAGGGTAAGAAGGCGACTGGTGGAAGAATTTTCTGAAAAAAAAGACACAAATACCACTTCTCTTTCACAAAACTCAACTGTGACTTCTAGACAACCAGCAATTCCTTTACCTGCTTCATCTTCCCCTCCTGCATTTAAAGTGTTGGAGGAATACACTTTTGGATCCGGATTAGTGCTCCAACATTTTTCATTAAATAATGAAAAATCGTTCAAGCTAGTGAGGAAGGGAAAAGATGGAGTGCAGGCAAGAGGGATTAAACTTTCATATAGGAGGCTTTTTAAACTATCGAAATACCTGCCGGAATATGTGAATGAAGTTGTGGGAAATAAGTCTCAGGCTACTTCTTTAGGCGGTGGAGTTTTTCTTTCGGTAGAAAATGGTTGGCCTGGAGCTGACATTCGCTATTGGTACGAGGCAGAGGGAGAATTAAGACCCTCTCGCTATGGCGAACGAATTAGCGAGGGAGAAATTGCTTCACTTTTAAATATTTTAAAAGCCGTTATTGCAAAAGATGGCCACATTTTTCACCATGGGATTCTTGTTTGTTCCCACTCTTTAAAAGAAAAGTGTGGTGAATGCTTTCCATGCAATGGGGTAAAGCATAAACACCAATCATGCTAAATGAACAATTGTGAGCAGTGAGACGATTTAGAACTTTGAACACCGAATTTTTACCTAAGCAACTTATTTTTACTTTTTGTCATATTATTGATGCCTTTTTCCAACTGACTTTATCTGATTTTCCATTTTATATATATATAAATACCGGTGGTTTTTTTTACCGTTCGTTCCACGCTTGAATGTACATACCATGCTTTACATGCCTTCCTTTGACAAACGGGACGGATCAAAGGAATATATATTTAATCCACTATTTGTAGTCTTGTTTTAAATAATACGGGTGCGAATTAAAGAAAAAATAAAAGTTTGAGTTTAAAACAAAAAATTGTTATGCCTTTGTTGAATATTGATGTCTTGCAAACGCAGCGAATTAGGAATTAAGATAACAAATTATGTTTTGAAATGAATATTTCTCCTTTATTCATAATTTGATATGCATAAGTGAACAAATGATAATGGGAAACGTGAATATAAGTTATACATTAGTCGTTAAATATCAAATCGCTTGTGTGAAACACGATTACAATCTACACAACCAAAGTTTAACTACGACATACAAGTAGATCACAGTTCTAACTTTTTGTGAAAAAGCATGGAAGCTAACTTTACACTCCTCTTGTTCCTACTCCCGTTTGGTCTTCCAAGTTTGTTTTTACTTCCCTTTGGTCTACCAACCTTTCGTTTTACATCACAATCAGAGTTTTGTTTTCTTTTTCTTAGCTTTTTATCCTTTTGTAAATTAATACTTTCACTTTCTTTCATCTCATCCGTATGTTGCACACTTGTAAGGGGGGAAACAATTGTGGAAGTCTCCATATTATGATCCAAATTTTCACTCGGTGGCAGTGATAAAAAGTCTAGTAAAGCAGTGTCCTCACTTTCATGATGTTGGATGGTCTTTATAATTTTTTCCAACTCATCTTGAATATCTGAGTCGGGGAATAGGGGAGAAGGAGGGGGTGCTTGAGGTGAAATTTCGCTTCCAGATAATACAGAAAAGTCCACTTTTGCTTGCGTTTTATAATCCCAACTTTCTCTAGTCCCTGATTCAACAGATTCGGATTTATTTTCTTCGTCAGTTACCAAATTTCTACCCCCTTCCATAGTTGAGGAGGGGATAGATTTGAGCTCTTCTGCAACCACTTTTTGAATACTAATTCGTGCTTCTTGAATGGCAGATTCCAAAGTCTGAAGAATGGAGCAGATCGATTCCAACATTTTCTTAGTTTTCCTGTGCATAAAGATATCGCTAAGTGAGTTGTGTTTTTCTTCCCACACTTAAGAACGCTACTCTTAAAATGATGGCTATTTTTTTTCCCACCCTCCTCTCAACTATTTATTTCCCTTTTCCCTTGTTTTTGATTGGCCAAAACTAAATTACTGTATTTTACAGCTCAAACTTCGCATAACAAGACAATAATGACCTGTACTTAAAGTATGTTTAAAGGTATGGGGAAAGGTAATGTAAGCGCATGTTATACTGCTTTTACCAAGAAATGAAAAATAATTTTAACACGGGGAAATAAAATTGTAGAACTTGTTCGTGTCACGTTTCCCCACCCCCCTACCCCACCCCACTAAACCACACCCCTCCCCTCCCTGAAGCAGACACATGCATACCCACATACACACTATTTGCACTTGCCGATTGCAAAACCGCAAACTGACCGCACTTTTGTCTGGTCGCTGAGGAGCGCGGCGTGGAAGACCCGTTACATGAGTCACTAAGTGCAAACGACTATTTACTTATTTTTCCAAGTTTCAAAATCAAAAGCGAAATAAAGAAAGAAATATATTAAAAACTATTTCCTCATTCTCTAATTTAAAATATTTAAGTTAAGTTTATTAATTAAGTTCTTATTAAAGAATGGGGAAAAAAGTCTACCCGTATCCCAGCCTAGTCCTTTCCACGTGTTTAATCTTTTTTCCTATACTCTAGTTTTGGTAGAGAAATTTTTAGTAATGAATAATTATTATTTAAAAAACACCAATTCCCTCTTCCCTACCCACATTTCTATCTATAAATTTAAAAAAAACTGACGTAAAAGAACTTTTTTCTCAGTCGCTTTACTTCACAGATGGACCCTCTCACACTGGAGAGAGGGTCAAGATCGGTAAGACTACTTTATCAAAGAAAGTTCATACACTGGAGAAGTGGTCAACATGGCGACGGTTGCATGGTTTTGCCTTGCTTTAACAATCGCTCTCCATCCTGGCTTAATTTTTGCCCTTTTGGAATATGATTGTGGGGAAGATGCGGGAGAATGCATCTGTACATCAGAATCGGTAATTTGTCAAAAAATCGACTATCCGTTTACATTGTATGCTGAGACGACCACCGTGCGCAAAATAACTTTCCAGAACTGTTGGATATCAAGATGGGTGCCGAGCTTCTTTTCTAAGTTTCCAAAACTAATGCTTGTAGATTTAAGAAATTTGCTGTCAGAGTTTGATTGTGGATCACTTCCAAAGGAACCTAAGTATTTAATCCTATCCGACTGTATCAATGAAAAAAAGGCGACGACAACTTACATCCCCATCCCCATCCCTTTACCACTTCCAAGACGACCAGGTGAGATCTAATACGGTGACTTTTTGCATGGTATTATTTATTATAAAAAAGAATTACACTGCATTGACTAAGGAAAACAAACTTTTATTTAATTTTGCAAGCGAGATACACTAGTTGTAATGCTCTGTATAAAATAAAGGATGTGCAGATGTATGCATAATTAGTTTTTTTTTATTTTTCCCTAGCCCAAAACCAGGGAGATGAAGGAGGTGATGACGGAGACGACGGACCTGAAGGTGGTCAGGGAATGGGCCATGACGCGATTGACGAAGATGAATTAATGGATTCAGATTCTGAGGAAGAGGAGGGAGGTGGATCAGAGGAGAGTTTAGAAATAGGGGAAAATCATGAAGGAAACGACGACGACGATGACACCAATGATGATAACACCACTGGTAACTAGCTGGTTATGTTACTATGTATATAAATATTTTTCTATCCTAATGTTTACCCTGGAGTAAGATATTTCTTTTGCTTAAATAAAAATATGTAGACCTAGCAGGGGTAGTGTTTCATAATCTCCTATCCCCATGCTCCCTACCCCGTTGTTCAAATTCGTTTATCAGCAAATATTGTGTTTGATGAATATTGTGTTTTCTTTTGTCTACTTCAGATTCAACTTTTTCTCAATCTAATGATGGGGACTTGTTTGATTTTGAAGAAACTTCGGACTCTGTGGATAGCGATTATTTACCCGAGTTAAATTATCCAGAAATGAACATTTCTTCAAGTGGAGACGAAGTCCGATACAGCACTGGACTAGATTCCCCCACTATAGTGTCTGTATTTGTTTTTTGGGGGCTTTTGACAGGAGGGTTGTTAATTAGCGTTATTTTGCTGTGTAAATTTGGGAAGGTAAGATTTGATTTGAAAGGGGGGTGGGATTTATCCTATACTAATATATCTACGTACATATATTCACACACATATATATATAGATAGATTTAGAGAGGAAATGTATCACCATCTGATGTTCTATCAAATAGGGTTTGTCCTTGCATTATCCTAAATTAAAATCATATTTTAACGTTTCAGTGCCCCTGTTCTTTCTGCAACGGATGTGGAAACAAAAGACTTCTCCCCAGCGTGTCAAACGATTCTTCCGTGTGTCACTACGAGTTACAAGGTCAGGGAAAAGGTAAGAAAGAAACAAAATGCACTCAATACTTTAATACAGTTTTCATAGTTTATTATTATTTACTCACTAACAAAGATAGATACAATATTACTTTTTGCTACATTTTAATATTACAACAACATTTTCCCGACTTTTTCTTGGGAAGTGGTGAACAAAATAAAATTGTGGTGATATTATTTTTAGACAAGACAAAGGATAAATCGGCAGCAGCAGTTTTGCAGACCACTTCAACAACAACCAAGTGAGTATATTAAGTTAAGCTAGGTGATTTTGACATTTCGCACTCCATCAATTTCCATTTGAGCCCGAGACTTGCAATACACAATTGCTGTCACCGCAGTGGTTAGAGCATTATGAAAACGGGCACAAATTTGAGTCTGCCCCTTTTTAATGAGTTGGGCAATTTTTGATTCCTGTTGTGAAATGTCAAACTTGAATACAGTTTGACCATCCTTGTACGATTTATAATTTGTATAACATTCCCCACTATCTTTATTTTTAATAGACAAGTATGCTTGAACATAATTGTCCTCTTCAAAATCACACTTTATCGGTGGGCCTGGTACACTTTGTCCGTTGACAAAAAATCCAAGTTCTTGTAAAAAAAAGTGTCCAAATTTAAACGGATTTTTATTTGATGTTCCTGTTACCCGCTCTGTTTCCTGAAAGCAGATGCAAACGGATTCTGGAATTGAATCTAGTAATATATTATTTTCAACCCACTCAGTCGAGCCTTGAGGAATTGTGAATCTTCTAACATCTTCTCGAATAAAGGGGTATATAGCAGGGTTTTTTTGTAGAACTTCATTGTGAGCTAACATGACGTCAGGATTTATTTGCAAGTCACAAGCTTTGTAAATTGCATCCTTAATCTTCACTCGATAGCTTTTAGCCGCATCACCACTCAGCAACCTAAATTCTTCCGATGCTTGATGTAATACAATTTTGACTGAAACACCATTTAAAAGGGGTTTTGGTTGGTTACATATCCCTAGTCTAAGCACGCCTTCAAATTCAGCATCTTTCCCATTCTTTGTAAACTTGGCTCGTGATTTAAAACCAACATTTGCTACTCCTTGAATGTCAAAAGTATCATAATTACCACTATCCCAGTAAAAACCTTCAGAAATTAGACTTGTCTCCCTTTCTTGGTTAGTACAATCTAAAAATGAATCCAAAATAGCTTTCTGTGCATAACAAATTCCTATTCCTGACGTTGTGGGTTGGTGGTTTACCAAAACCTCTACCTGACGAAACAAGGTGGAAAGGGGGAGGTTTGGTAAGCAGACTTTTCCATCCTCTTGCGTGATTGGGGCATCGGTTGCTACATCTTCGATGACAAGTTTTAAATATAGTTTCCCGTCCTTTAATGATAAGTAGTCACCAGAGTTTCCACTAATAAAAAATTGAATAGGAGCTCCATTTGTTATTGCAGTTTGAGGTCTATAATGTCTTATTTCCCTACTTCTAATTGCAGAGTTGACATTAACGGGGGAAAATAAATCCAATTCATCTGTATGAGCCTCTGAATAGTTTTCTCGCATATACTCCATTATTTCTTATTTTTTTTCCCCTTCTTAGTCTCTGGTTTAGTTTTAGGTTTGTTCTTCTTTCGTTTCTTCGCTGCTGCTTCAGTCTTCACTCTTTCGTCACCTTTCCGCGAATGAGGCGAAGTTAGTGAATCAAGAAAGTTTAAGGCTTCCGTTCTCTTCCTTTTTCGAGTTGTTTCTTTAGATGCGGGGTGGAGAATATTATCCAACTTTTCTGCCCCCTCCTCCTCCGCAATTTGTTTTTTAACCAGTGATTTATTTTTCTCTGTCTCCTGTGCTAGCTGTGATACTAAGCGAATATTTGGACAAGGTTTATTTCCTGTTTTTTCTCTGTGATTATTTAAAGAAAAAACTCCCTGCCTTCCTATCCCTTCTTTTCCACTTAATAGTGATTCATAGTGTTTTCTCCACTTTTCTTTTGAAGCAGAATAAGGGATTAGAGCCATGGTTGACTAAAATATTTAACTCCTTGGTCGAAGGTGAAGTGTGCACTTTGTTTTACGGGCGTTGAATAAAGGTCTGGCAGCTGTATCAGTCTGTTTTATACGCAATCTTAGAGATTGGAGCACATTTCCAGAGACTGGTATATAGTATGGGATATAATTTAAATCCGGGCAAGAATGAAAATATCTCAATACTGGAAGGTTTTGTCCATGCACATAACTTGGTTGGACCGAGTCGCACAACACAATAATATCCCTACTTTTCCTTACCACGTTTTGAAATATTTTTTCCCTCCCTTTCTTAATCACATCCTCCCTTTCAGGAGGAGCTGCCCAGCCCTTTTTTTCTAAATCTTCTTTTTCCACCTCCACTGGGTAGAAATTTGTTGTTGTTGTGTGAACGTCAGAATGATCATTGGTGAACACATTCTCAAGCATAAAAATATTAGCATTTTTATCTTCGAACGAAAGATTAAGCAAGGCACACTCCCACGCTCCTTCCAAGAACATTGTCTTTTCCAAACATATTGTAAAGTCAAAGGCGGAATTTGTTGGGGATAATTGCAAATTATCCGTTGAAGATGCGAAGATATACATTTTTTCTTCCTACTCAAACAAAATATTTTCTAGAAGTGATAGGGGTTCGTTTTCTTCATGTGCTTATATAGAGTCTAGCAGATTATCTTTTCCTTTTTCTCCCCCTTTTCTTTCCCAAATTTTTGACGTATGATTTTAAAGTCCAACTGTTTTGATTTTTTGAATATCCCATCCATTTCACCAGCACCTCCTTTTGTCCTCGCGCATTTGTCCTCTCTCGTATAATCTGCTCAACTTCGAAATAGGGATCATCATCAACAAGCACCCTCTGTAACTGTTGTTCATAAAAAATTCCACTAATGGGTTCATTTTCCCAAGATTTAATATTATAAACGGGAATGTGTTGATACACTTTTCTATCCATTATTATAAATATTTCTCGTGAAAAACTTTCATCATATTCCCTATCAAAGGGAGAGCTGTTATAGCTTATTCTCACTTTGTCGTTTATAGAATACTTAAATGCCGTCTTAGACCATGCATAGGGTAGTTCATTTTTAATATACTGTTTATTCCATAATATATAACGCTTTGTTACCCTTGCCTTTTCTGGACTCATACCAATTGAACGATGAAAAGAATTATTTTGAGAGAGGGTAATTTCTTGCAGAGATCGGATCCATTCAAATGTGCTTTCCTTTTTCATATGTCTTTGAAGTTTCATGCGAAACGTTTTAATAGCTCTTTCTGCATAATTAGCTTTTTTCTCTGTCCTGGTTGTAAAATGAGAAATGTTGAATTTTTCATAAACTCGCTTCGCATCCTTATTAACAAATTCAGTTCCCATATCTGTCCTTAAAGCTCTCGGTTTTACTTCTGTAAATATGGATTCCATAGCTTCAGACACTTCTTTTCCTTGCAATGTTTTCACTGCTCTTGTCCAAATTTTATGACTAAAAATATCTGTAGCAAGAACAATGAATGAAAAACCCTTATTCTGCTTTTTGAAATATGCTAAATTAATGCAATCTGCATCCCACTGTTGGTCAAAGTCTGACACAACCACTCTTGGTCTTTTAAAGGATTTTATTTTCGGGGTAAATAATGTGTAAGCATCCTGTGCAAGTAGCCAGTCCTTTACTTCTTCCCTAGTTAAACGATGATCTGCCTTTTTTTTCACTTCACGGTACAAACTCTCTAGCCCTCCTAATAATGGTACCTTATCCGCAGATCCAAAATATATATTTGAAAGGTATGAGTTCTTAGCTTTAGAAGAAATTTCCCCTTTTTTATTAACAACACTAGCCTTTCCCTTTCTCATTATTTTTTTCTCTCTCTTTTTCACGATATCGGTTTCCATAGCTGTTTCCATGAATTTTTCTTCCCCTTAGTAGGGGGGCGTTTTTTTACCGTCTTACTCCCCCTTGAAGTAGTTGCTTGCTTTACATGTTTATTTTCCCCGCTTGAAAAAGGGTCTGGTTCAAGTTTTCTTCTTTTTTTTACAGGTATTCCGGGAGGGGGAGGGGGAGGGAGTGGTTCCTGATCCGATTTTAAAGACGAAGGCGGGGGTTTAATATCCTGATTTCCTATTTCAGTCTTGTCGGGAGGGGGATCAAGAGCGAGTGAAGTTGAAGAGTGCGAATCTGGTGAGATATAGCTTTCCTTGGATTTTTCTTGATTTATCATTTTGTCATACTTTTCCCAGGGGATAAGAACCATTTTCTTTGAATACTTCATAATAGCTCCAAAATTTTATCCTTAACCAGCATAAGACAGTAGTAGAATGAAGGAAAATGCTTTTGAATAATAGATAAAAGTTTTTTCTTACACTGTCGCACTTTACCTATTTTTTCAATAAGGGTTTTATGACGTGCTATTTTTCGTCGGATATAGGATGCTAAGGGAAGTAAAAGTAGGTTTGAAGCTATTTCACAAAGAGCCTTGATTTGAGAAGGGGTGGCAGTGAATACAAGTCCTTTCGCCTGAGTCCTACTTCCAGTGGAAAGTAGAAGTTTTAAATAATCCTTTTCCTTTGCCAATGTTGTAGACATTATAAACGTATTTTGAAATATTATTATTTACCGACTTCCCAATCCCCTCGCTAGATCAAGTGCGCATTGATCCTTCCTCACTTCTATAGTCGAGGCAAATGATGAAGGGGTAGGGAAGTCACAGGGTTTTATTATATTTTTAACGGGGTATACACCACTACAACTTCCTCTGTTATGTTTGATTTTATTCGCATATCTGGGTTGTGCACATTTTGGTGTGGACTTAGATCTAGTAAAATATGTCCGTATTTTTTTTGTAGCACAGCTTCATCATAAGCTTCGATTAAACGCTTTCCTAATCCTGTTTGATAGGCTAATACATTAATTTGCTTAATATCTCGTTGGTTTTTTGTAAGTATAAAATAATGGGTGTTAATGCTGATCGATCTCGACTTTTTCCCTTGCTCAAATAGGTTTTGCATGACGTATATGACCTAGCAATTCAAATGATGGGACATTCTAGTAAATAGTCGCTCAGAATCTGCGTTGTTCACCATTTCATTCATTAAGTCGTCTAAAACAATGATCACATGTTCCTTTTCTGAAGCAAATTCCTTTACGTCCTCTTCTGTGGGCAATCCCTCTACAAACGTAATATAGTCAAGACTTGAATCTTCAAATCTTTCCTGCCAAATACCATAGCAATACATAACCTTTCGCGTCTGTTTTGAAAACAGCTTATTTCTTTTTTCTAATAATTTAAATAGGATCGTAGACTTTCCAGACCCACTCACACCTGCGATTCCAATAGAACCAGGGGCAGTGAACATATATTCTCCATCTACCTCCATAATGCGACCGAAACAGAGAAGAATACAGAACAAAATGAAGTTTATTTATGACTGAAGTTGGTTTTTATTATTATTAACAAGAATACAATACGTAAATACAAGTAATGACACGAGACTAGTAATACATACATATAAAAGCGTAAAAAATACTATCACTTACAGTTTTTCTAAAGTATCCCTCCCCTAATAATCTCTCTTTTATTTTAAGAAAGTAAGACACTATGAAAAATACTAAAAGGTGGGCCAGTGTCAAGTTACTAGTCTCATGATGAACGTACTGGGTGCCCCTCTGGTGAGAGAGGGAGCACTGATTGTCAGGCTCTGTCAATCGAGCAATTTGGCTCCACACCTAAGTGTATATTGACTAAGCCCCGGAGACTAGTGTGGCTGGCCCGGCTAAGTTTTGTTAAAACTTCTACTGTATCCAACACCATGAGCTGATGCAATGTCCCTGCTCCAGTAACCTGGTTTCTAGAACCCCAGCGTCCCATCAGCGTCTTGCTCACTAAATAAGTTGACCCCCTTACACAACAGCCTTGCTTCCGGTATTCATAGCTTCGCTCGCTTGCCGGCAAAGGATTAAGAAACAAAACAATCCGATTATCTTTTAACCCCTACCAAGAAAATCTAAAACATAGACAAGTGTCATATCAAAATTGGAAGGGATAGAGAAATAGATGTTTTATAAATTTCCTACATTAATGAACGCAGTTCTCTATAGCAAAAATGCGTCCATATACTAAGTGCTAGGATGCAGCTAAGCAGTAAATTTCCCACCCTTTTACCAACATCTGAACACCTAGTATTTAGTTGGTGTAGTCATAGCAACTGAGGGTTTGTTTTTTTTCCCGCACTCTACTAACAGCAGTCAGTCTGTGTAAAGCTTCGGTGGTATTCACATGTTCATTCTCAGAAAAACAGCATGTGTAATGTTATATCTTGTCTCTTATCCTTTCCCATATTTTCCCACATGTATTCATTCCGGGAAGAAGGTGAGGTTTTATACAACCACTAATACTGGAGTCAAGACCAGTTGTCCAAAACGAACAATTACTGTTTCCAGGGTGAAGTATTTTTTTCCTTTTTAGTGTTGCAAGGAAAATTTTAATTTCCTCCCCTAATTTAGCCATTTTAAGCTCAAGTATCGACTCCATCACAGACTCTCTCTCTCTCACCCAATTATGATTTATCGCACATATGGTTTTTTTCGACTTTATCCCAAGACCCCTACCAAACAAAGACACCACCTTGTGCACCATATCTAGTTGTTTGTGAAACAAAACCTTTTCGTATTGAAACAAGTGCTCTGCAGATTTAAATGTAATGTTATTTTTTTCTAACTCGCATGGAAAGTCTAGTGAAAGCATGCAAGTCCTTTCTTGTATAACATAAACATCAGAAGCGTAGGGAGAAAGGGTTATTTGAAGTGGAAGTGTGTTAACACCGTCTGGCAACACTTCTCTTTTGCAGTAAAAGTATGTAAACCCATTTTTCACCTGATCATATGTGTGTAGCTCATTATTAAGTTGTCTAATACCGCAGTTTTTAACTAGACTATTCTCCTTTGTTTTTAGACAGGATAAAAAATTGTTGTACGGGTCGAGAACGCGTGATTTATTAACACCCTTTGCACTCATTTTATCCTTTTCTTCCCCTTTTAAAAAATAAGATTTTGAGCATAGGGAAATCATCTCTTCCCCCCTAGCCTCTAATTTAAATAGACCGACTGTGCGGTTATCAAATTTCGCATCTTTTTCACAGCATCTACGTGGAAGCCAATTTTTGTAGTCTGCTTCATGAACTAGTCCACACCTTCCTTCCAACAACTCAATATATTCTTTTTTCATGCTCGGTTTAACACTTTCTTCCAACCCGCCCTTAGCAAAAGCTATGTACAAAGAGTCTGTATCCATCTGTAAAACCTGGAACATGTTTCTATCGACAAATTTAAGTAGGAAATCATAGTAGAAGGATAGCATGTGTAGCTTTGCAGTTTGTAATAAACAAAAGGCAAGTTGAATAGGAAGGTCTAGCAATATTTTAGACTTCGCCATTTGAATTTCGTAGCAGTTGGAAGAAATTTCAGTCATATTTTTAAAAAGAGGATCATTAACTTTTGTCTTAGCTGAATATTCGTCTGGGGTATAAATGATATTCTGATGCTTCAACTTGTCGAGAATTAGCGACCCATATGCGGAATTCCCGAGGAGCTTAGAAGTGTCTGCTAAAACACTGGAGTCAGGGTTTGAATCTCCTAATCTTCTTGCTTGCTGCACCTGCTCCATAAAATCATGAAAACATTTTTCGGGCGTAAATTCAATCACCTGATACACTCGCGTTACTTCCAAGCCGTGAGATAAATACCATTGTAAAAGGTCGGTTGAAAGTAAGATTTTCTCAGCTGCCATTCCTCCAACTAGCAACCTCCGACTACCAGTATCTTGAATTGATTGAAGGGAAAATAAGTATTTGCTCATATGTTCCCCTATCGCTTCGATAGGAATGTCGGATGTACAAAATATGGGGGAGAATTCAGAGAAATATTGATAGGGAGACATTTCTTTTTCAAACCCTTTTCCCCACGTAGTAGGCACCCTAATATCTACTTGAATTAATCCATATAAAACCCCGTCTCTTACCCCTCTTAGCAGTCTTTCTTTATCTACTCTTCCTCGGTTTTTAGAATAAAATTGAGGCTGTCTACTATTGATAAGCTCTCTTAGTTGCAAATCAGAAGAAACAAGGTTGTTAAATTCACATTCAAATATTTCTTCCACTTTGTATCCCATTTTAATTAAAAATGCTTTTTTTTCCTGGGTTTTTATTCTTCTTGCAAGAAGCTTGGGATCATCAGTCTTTGGCATGCATTTTTCATGCTGATGCCACCAACAACCGTTAAATTCATAAATTGTGCGAGATTCATAATCCACTCCATCTAAAAGAAACCCTCCCACGCGAGATTCCTTGCCATGATTTAACTTATGTAATATTGAAACTTTGTTTTTCTGAGCAATCCAGTCCATCCAATAATACATAGAAAGATGCTTCCAATTAGGGACTGGGACAAAGCACGTTTCTTCCCTTCTTCGAACATAGTGGAAACAAGGAAGCTTTCCTGCGAGAGCATGCAGGTACAAACTATTCGCGTCATAACCTTCAATGCTTTTGCAAAGGAGATTAGTATTATTTCGAATCTTTGTCTCGTTCTTTTTTTGATGTCTGCAAAAAACAATAGATGGGCCTCCCACGATGTTTTGATTAATGGTGTGATATAAATCCGCATCGTTCTCAGAAAAATTTGAAAAGTATATCTTTTTCCGACTGCTTGTGTTAAACAGCATAATGCGGGCAATTCCTGGAGCACTAATTGTTGACTTAAAAACGTCAATTTGTTTGTCAAAATAAAACTTTTGCATCTTTTCTACACCTTTCACAAATGGACCCACGTCTAAATTATTATAATTTGAGAGAAAGTCTGATAATGTCTTCATTTCTTTCTCTCTCCAGGTTTTTTCAAGTTGGGCATATTTTTCAATCCCAGTGTCTGGTTGGGAGCTTTCCATATTGGAACGGGACCATTTTTCATATTCTTCATTCAAAACATTGACATTTTTCAAACTTGAAAAAAAGGCTTCATAGGGAGGAAGGGAAGTTTCTTGTAGTTTTGACACATTGTCTAGATATTCGTAGGGAAAGTATGACTTTTGTTCTTTAATGTTGAACCCCTTTAAAAAGGAAGAATAGCTAACTCCCGGAGCAAGATAGTTTGAAATATCCAATATCTTAAACCTTTGAGTAGAAATGCAGGAGTAGGCGTTCCCTTTCTTAATTACATAGCTGGGTTTTTTTTCCCCTTTAACATGTGTTTGCTCATTCTCCCCATTATCTTCTCCAAATTCCTCATTTCCCTCCGCCTCCCCTCCCTCCCCCTCCTCCTCCCCCTCTCCCTCCTCCTCCTCCTCCTCCTCTTCCCCCTCCTCTATTTCAAATTCAAACCCACTTGTCTTCCTCCTTTTCTTCTTTTTTTTTTCCTTACCTATTGAACGTTTGCGCTTTGCACAAGTAGGTAAGTTAAGGGCAGAGAGGATGTACTTTTTCACAAGATTAAGGTCGTATCTTGAAGAATTAAACCCAAGTACTGGAATTGATGCACAATATTTTTCAAATTGGGACTTAAGTGAAAATAAAAGGTTAACCATTATCTGCTCACCAGTGGTGGAGTGTTTTAAAACTGGGTCTTGTTTTTGAATAATGTCGGATAATTTCTTTTCCCATGAAACCAGCTCTTCGTCCAGTTGTGCTATATATTGCTCCCATTTTTGAATCGCCAATTCTTCTGCTTTTGATGATATTTTGTCCCAATAAAATATCATATCTTTGATCAGAGTATTGGGGTCAGGGTTGATAAAGCAGTGTGGTTCTAAGTAAGACTCAACATTACTACACACGCTGACTGAAATCGGAATATGTTTTTCATTCCATTTTAATTTCTCTGTATCAAATTTGGAATCCGTTTTTTTCTTAAGCATCGCCTCAAAATCAAACACTAGGAACCATGGGTAGTATCTATCCTCTTTCGGTATCACCACCCCAACTTCTTCTAGCTTATCAAATATTGAAGATGGGGTAGAGTAGATACTACCGGGATACTTTAACTTTGTCTTATTAAAGCAGTTGGAGGAATGGAGAACTAGTCTATGGTGGAGGGGAAAGTGTCGGTTGCATAATTCGCATATGTATTTTTTGGCAAAAGAATCAATTTTTGTAATATAGCTAAAGTGATTCTTGAACAAATTCACATGCATAAAGTCGTCAAATAAAGTTGACGGGTTGTAAAGGAGAGTAGTGTCGTTGTCTTCGTTAAGAGAAAGAACATAAACACTTATTGAAAAACACTTTTCAAAATGGGGCAAGTCTCTCATGCTAATTCCTTGAAATAGGGCGCAGTTTTCAGGAATTAAATTGTTACCATATTCACGATATACCTTATACAGTTCTTTAACCCTTTGCTCAAGAATCGGGACATCATTTTCAGACAAATGAAGGTATAGACATCTAAAAATGCATAGATTGTCTGTGTATGGTTTCCCTTTCTTATTTTTTGACAAAAGTCTCATCGAACGGCTTTTAACAAGGTGTGAAGGAAACGTGTTTGACCCCCCAATTGGAAAATTGATTCTAAAAATGAAAAAGTTGACATTTGAGATGTAAAGAACACTCCATTTTGTATCTGGTTTAGATAAAGTAAAGAGTTGAGAATAGTCCAACTTTTCCAATTCTGCGATAACAGTGTTTAAATGTCTCAGGTTGGAAATTGTGCGAGGAAATTGAAATAAAGTATTGTTCAAAAATGGAGTAAAGTATCGAAGTTCACCTGTTTCCCTATGCTTAAGAATTAGTCCAAATGAAATATTTAATCTAAATCCTGTTTTTTCTCTCTTGAATATCGATCGTAAAAAAGATGCGATAGACAGGGGGTCTTTTAAATTGTTCAAAGGGAAGTTGTACACTCCTCTAACTCTCCCTTTTTCGTGACCACCTAATATCATGTCTTTATTTTCCTCGTAAACGTCTCTTAATTCCGGGTATGTGATTTCACCTTCATCATTCATCCATGGGGCGGAATCGGGGGAAAAGGGGTAAGGGTGTAGGTCGGAGTCATTGTCTCCAATATTTTTATCCTCAGGGTCAAGCAAGCTGTGGTGTTTTCTCCTATGAATAAACAAGTCTTTATAGTTGTCAAACGAAGTTGCACAATCACTGCAGGACAAAACCCTTTTCCCTTCTGTCACCTTTTCCCTCCGTTTAGACGCTTTTTCACTTGTTTCTTCTGTTTCTTTAGCTTTTTCTGTTTCTTCTGTTTCTTTAGCTTTTTCTGTTTGTTCGTCTTCTTCAGTTGATGGCATGTTTGTGGGCTTCCATATGCATTTTAATTCATGTTTTCTTGCGTAAGAATGCTTTTAAAATTTTTTTTTGCAGTAAATGCATGTAGGTTCACCTTTTAAACTCTTGCATTTCAGTTCATGTCGTCTGCATATTAGTGGACGGGATAAGATTTTGTTACAATGTTTGCACGTCTTGTTTTTTAAAAAAAATTCGCATGTTTTGTGATGCAAAGCTCTTTCTTCCTTTGTGTCAAACTGTTGATAGCAACCTCGACACATAAATTTCTGAAGCCCATTTTCCTCCGCCATTACCACTATTTATTCGATCAAGTTTCAGCAGCTATAAAAATATAAAAAAAACGTTTTAATACATGCGTTCTAATCATATTTTTTATTTACTATTTTCAGATTATGATAACAGATCCTAAAACAGAGATTCCATAAAACAGTGGTTGTCTATATTGACAACTTGTAACCATTCCAGTGCAGCCATTCCAGTAGCAAGCAACAAGAACGTTCTAAAGCAGCTTTTACCATGCAGCATTTATTATAAGACATCTCAAGTAAAGTTTCGAAGTAAATTACAAATGATTTAAGGGTGGGGTTGTTATTATTATTATTTTTTATCCTTACCTTAGACAGTGCGATCTTATCTTTCTTCCTTTACCAAGTTGATCCGATAAATAAAAATGCGTCTGATTGATTGTGATTTATCCGTAATGTAAAAATCAAGTCCTGGCACAACGTAAGTCAATAATCCTTAATGTATACTTTTCCCACACTAGCAAGTTCACTCTATATACTGCTGGGTATGTGTAAAACAACTAGTGTAGTTACTCATGCGAATAGTTTATTCATGAGGTTAAAAGAGTGCAAACATGTGAGTAGATAAGTTCCTCTACAAAACGAGTCGGGAAAAATATTTGCAAGTGTTTGTTGATAGTTTTTAACTCTGCAGGAAAAGTCCAGTTCTTTTTGTAGTAAACGTCCATTGCATGTATGTTATGGTATGTAATATATATATATAAACTTTTATTTTCCATATTACATACTTATGGTCTACATGGAGAATGGGTCTCCTGTCTCAGTCAGTTTTAGAAGACAGTTCTTCCGACAGGACCCTCTACTTATTAAGATAACATATGCGTATCATATAATACATAAGTTTTTAAACAGTGTAAAATAAAATAACAGTAATACAAAGCACATAATACAATTTTATACAGTGTTTTCACCTTCTGTGGGGGCTGCGTAGCTTGCAGTAGATATATAAAAAATATATAGTGTGGGGTAATTCTTACATGCTTACAAATGCTTTGGTTTTTTGAGGATGTTTCTCCCCAATCATAATCATAAATATTCACAATATAATTTAATAGAGATGAGGAAGGAGGCAACAAGGAAGGAGGCGACCCAGGGACAATCACTCTCATTTAGGTCCTCAGAACATAGTCTCTAAGAAAAGTTTTAAACTCTTTCCATTCATACATTTTTGCGTGGTTTGGGATGCTGTTCCAAAGGGTGGGTCCTTGATATATGAGGGATTTTTTTATCTTCTCTGTTTTAGGGTTTGGTACTACTAGTAATTTTCCTGAATCTAGGCTTCTTAGTGTAATTTTTCTGTTATCAATGTTTTGTCCATTCTGACTTAATTTAAAAGCATATTCCAATAGGTGAGCCTCTCTCTTTTTATGAAGTAGAGGTATTTTGAGTTCTTTGTGTAAATTTTCAACATTTGTCCTTTTATCTAGCCCCTCCGATATCCTCAGTGCTGTGTTTTGGAGTACTTGCAGTTGATCTAAGACTCTCTTTGGAGCAACATTATACAGAGTGTCCCCATACTCTAGTATTGGGCTTATTGTGACCTTGTAAAGCATTCTTATAGTGTTGGGCGAAGCTATTCTTTTTAGTTTTGACAGATAGTAAATTTTGTTTCTTGCTTTTGTTATTTTCTCTTTCAAGTGTTCCCTGAATGTCAACTCTTGATCAATATTCATGCCTAAATATGTGTAATTGCTGGTTCGTTCAATCTCATTTGCCCCTATAAATATTTTTCTCTCTTCTTTCTTGTTTTTTGTTCTCGATGTTGTCATTGTCATAATTTTACTTTTGCCAATATTCAAAGAAATTTTGTTTTTCTTGCACCATAGATTTATACTGGCTAGGTCTTTTTGTAATTTCTGTTCTGCCCGACCTCGGTCCCTGTCCGATGTATATATTACTGTATCATCAGCAAAATGCTGAATTTCACAGCCTTTAACAACCTTGTGAATATCATTGATGTACATTATGAACAACAGAGGTCCCAAAGTAGTACCCTGCGGCACACCACAAGTAACCCTCCTCTCCCCTGACACATACCCATTGGCTACCACCCTCTGTTTCCTATTTTTTAGATAATCTCCAAACCATTCTAGTGCTTTATTTTCAATGCCAAATGTGGTCATTTTTTGTAATAGAATCTCATGGTTTACTGTATCAAAAGCTTTTTTGAAGTCCAAATATGCCAAATGTGGGATTTCCTTTTGGTTCAATTTATTATATATATCACTCATTAGTAGATTATGGGCGTCTGAAATTGATTTGTGTGGCCTAAAACCAAATTGATTTTTATAAAGTAGATTTTCTTTTTCCAAATAGTCTGAGACCTGTTTTTGCACTACTCTTTCCAGGATTTTTGCTGGGAATTTGATTGCACTGATTGGTCTGTAGTTAGTAGTTTGTAATTTTGAACCTCCTTTATGAAGTGGTGTTATCGTAGCTTCTTTGAACTGTTGAGGGAATTTTCCTGAATTTATTGAAACATTACAGAGGTGTGTAAAGTGATATGACAGGGTAAGAAAACATGGTTTTAAAATTTTTGTGGGTAGATGTGGCATGCCTGAAGACTTACTCGTACCTGATTTCTGTATTTGTTTAACTACCTCTCCCTGTGTCACCTCCTTGAAACAGAACCCCTCCCCCATCTGTATCTCTTCCTGTTGGCATAGATTTTTCATGTAAGTCTCCTCCCCACTGTCTAGGAGTGGAATTGATTTGGAAAGGGTGGTGCCTATATCAGCAAAAAAGTCATTGAACACCTCTGAAACTGTTTTGTCTTCAACTATACTGTCCTTATATTCTGTTCTAATAATATTTCTGTTTTTTACTTTCTCCGGTGCTATGAGGGGTTTGATGATGTCCCAGAATTTTTGGCTGTCACCCTGGGCCCCTTTTATTTGTTCTCTTAGGTAATCATTTTTCATTTTCTTCAATTTAGAGTTTATCCTGTTCCTGACAATTTTTGCTGTGTTCCAGTCCTCAACTGAGCCTGTTCTTCTCGCTTTCTGGAATGCCCTATCTCTCCTTTTCCTTTCCTTTAGGATCTGGAGAGTAAACCAATCTGGTTTTACTTTGACATTTTTAAATTTCTTTATTGGACACATATTATCTATTTTTCTTGTGATAGTTTCCAACATTATGGCCCAGCACTCATCAACATCCTGTGATTTAAAGAACTGTTCCCAGTTTTCATGCCATAACTCATTAATCAATTTGTCTATATCTAGAGCCCTTGTGTCCCTTGCAGTAAAAGTCCTTTTCTCATAGCTATTTCTCTCTTTCTTAAGTATTAAAAATATTGGGAAGTGATCACTGGTGTTATTGTCTACTGTCCCTTGCTTGTGGATGTTGTTGCAGTTGGTGTAAATTTGGTCCAGTGTGTTTTTTGACTTGTGTGTTATTCTTGTATTTGCTGTTATTTGTGGTTTGAGGCTGTGCATGGTCATTGTTACAGTGATCTTATCAGCTTGTTTTTCTCCTGGGCATGTGTCTACGTTGAAGTCGCCCAGGACTATAACCTCCTGGTTGAGGTTTATGTTTGTCAGGATATTTGTAATTGCTTCCTGAGCTTGTAATAGGCTCCCATTTGGGGGCCTATAAATGTTTATGACTGTAACTGGCTTTCTGTGCTGTTTTTTACATATAATAGCCTGTACCTCCAAGTCCTTCGTCATAATATTTAAGTTACTGTAAGTGTGTGTATCAGTGGAGATTTCATCTTTTATGTAAGTGATAAGGCCCCCCCCTCTCTTTTTTTCCCTATCCAGCCTAGTCATTTGGTAGCCTTTTATATTTATCTGGTTATCATGTACTCTAGCTTTGAGCCATGTTTCCTGAATAGCCATGATGTCTAACCTAGTTTCTTCAATAAAACCTGATATGTGATCTATTTTGGGGAGGAGACTTCTGATATTCCACGAAAAAACCCTTAGCCCTCTCATGGACCTCACCTCACATTCATCATAATATTTCGTAGTAGTAGTCATTTCTGGGGTCATGTCTTGATTTACTGCAGTTATGGTTGAGTATGCTACAACGCATAGCCCAGTGCCCACATCTACTACATCCATCCATGCTGTGTATAGTATTTTCTGATCGGCTGTACATATACATACAACACAATATACATAATCATGCCACCTAAACGGATAAGCCACTCAAAATGAATTTTGGGATAATGTCAGCTCTTCTAGTGAGTCTTCATAATATACTATCATCCTTAGGTGTCCAGCCCAGCAATGCAAGTAAACATGTATGCTTAAGCACACAGTGTTTTTGCTTTACTTCACCCGACCCTGTAGATGATGGTTTACATATTAAATACCTGTAAATGATAGTTTACATATTTAATACCTGTAAATAATAGTTTACATATTAAATACCTGTAAATGATAGTTTACATATCAAATACCTGTAAATGATGGTTTACATATTATGTACCTGTTAATGATGGTTTACATATTAAATACATATTAACTCCCCAACTTGTGTGTGAGGCATTTAGTATATGAAAATGGTAAATCGTCAGTTCACAAATCCTGCTCATGTTTCATAGTATCACTTTGTCTTTTTCATAATATGGTATTGTTATAATATAGAGACAAGATGCCTCCAATCATTGATTTTCCACGCTGTGGGTATCATATCATTTTCCAATGGCAGTGGTAAGTGGTAATGTACCTATAATGCTGTGGCTGCATTTTTGGTTTGTTCATTGTTTTTCCTTTTCACTTGGTGTGTATGGTGTATGATCTTAATAATTAAAAGAAATCAAATAGTAGATAAAGCAAAATAAAAACAACAGTAGGTTGAAATAGAAAGAGAGTATAGTGCATCTCAGTTCATCAGATCCTTTTCCACAGAGTTTTTAAAAAAAAGGAAAATTCCAATGTTCAGGTTCTGATCTAGCTCCTAAACTCAGAAAGAAAACAGACATATAAACACTGAATATAATAATGTAATGTTTTTTAGGGGCTGCTTTGCTGCCAGCATGCATGCTTAAGCACACAGTACTGCGCTCAGCTTTCCCTAATTTTCTCACTTGTGATTCGTCCTTAATTTATATATATCCCTTGGCTACTGGGTGGTTTTTCTACATGCCTGCGCAAACCTCTCTGCCACCCTAAGCTGTAGGTCGGTGGTGTAGTGACATCCATCAAATGCCAACTTTAAGTAGGAGTTGGTATATTTTGGTTCGCCTGTCCTTGGATTCCTCCTCTTTGATTTGAGGTGATGGATTATTTCTCCCACATAAGGCGTGGGTAAATTCCTTTTCTGGTTCAGTTCCTTTACTATTTTATTGTATGCATATACTTGTTTATTCATGAGCTGCTGGTCTTCTTGGGCATTGGTATTGTCACTTGCTATGCCGTAAGCATAGTGAAAATTCATTAAAGATCGATGAAATAAAGATGGATCTTCCATTAACATGTCGTCAAGCATTCCCATTCTTACTTTCGCCATTGTAATACTTTCTTTAATCATAGTGTCTTCTGCTTCAAAAATTTCCTTCATATTTCTTCTTCCAAAATCCATTTCTCCTTCCATGATAAAGCTGTGACCACTGAAGCGACCAAGCAGTCACCACTAAAGCTAAAGCACCCAAGCGGTGGCCACCTAGTGAGTAGCGCTGGCATTGAACGCATCGCTGAACGCAATCCGACTAAGCCGCCATCTAGAGGAATGCGCGCAAAGTTACTGAAACGACCAAGCGGTGGCTCTACCTAGTGGCGAGCGCTAGCATTGAACGCATCGCTGACCGCCGCGACCGCCGCGCCACCTAGCGGAATGCGCACACACTAAATCGCGTGCCTTCTCACGCGAAAACGCACCTTTTCGTCCAAGGGTAGCGGCAAATGCGATTCCATATACTACTCTCACTTGCCCCTTCACACCCTCCCTCCAGCTACTACAACAGCAATGTAAAGGTAAAACCCCTCTGGTATACCAACGAAATGATTAAACTAGCAAGAACAAGGGACAAGCTATTTAGAAAAGCGAAACTTTCTAAAAAGAAAGAACATTGGGACCGTGCAAAAACAGCAAGGAACCAAGCTAATTCTAAATTGATAAAATTAAAAAATGACTATGTCAGAAAACAACTACTAGAAACAAAAGGAGATACAAAAAAGCTATGGGACACGCTGAGGCCTCTAATATCGCCTGAGAAAATTAAAGACACACCCTTACTAAGGCTAACCTCGGAAGACGGAATGAATATTCCTGAAAACAAGGTTGCAAATGAATTTAATGATTTTTTTATCAATGTAGGACCAAACTTAGCTAAACAAATCAAACATGATATATCCAATGCTCCTACCACCCCCATTATTGAAAACCAATTAGGGGAATTTAATTTCAATGTTGTCTCTGTTGAGACTGTGTCTAAAATTATTAGATCTATGGGATCTTCTAAATCGTCAGGAATCCCTTATCTCCCATCAAAAATCCTAAAACCGTGCCTTAACGCCTTAGCCCCACAATTTACATTCTTATGTAACCTCTCCCTTTGTTCCGGTATCATACCAGAGGACTTTAAATCAGCTACTATTACACCTATCTATAAGAATGAAGGACCAAGAAACCAGACAACTAACTATCGTCCAATTAGCTCAGTAAAATTGCCAGCTAAAGTCCTTGAGAAGATAGCGTACATGCAACTAATGAGTTATTTGGAAGATGGTAAAAAAATCTTTGCCAATCAATTTGGGTTCAGGAGTGGCACATCTATCCAGGATGCACTTCATAAAATGTTCAACTGTGTTTTTGATAATATCAACAAAAAGAAGGGCACGGTTGTGGCCTTCCTAGATTTTAGGAAGGCGTTTGACACTGTGGATCACTCAATATTGTTAGAAAAACTGAGATCTATGGGTGTTGGAAACTCAGCTCTGGGTTGGTTCAAAAACTACCTCTCAAATCGATGCCAGACAGTACTAGCAAATAACTGTATCTCGATGGATAGGAAGGTACTGTGTGGCGTACCTCAAGGTACTACTCTTGGGCCGCTTATGTTTCTTTGTTATATAAATGACATATATCATGAAATCAAAGGCTCAGAAATCCAGCTATTCGCGGATGATACCGCCTTGTACAACAGTTTAGATAAGGACAACCCAACAGGTATAGAAACACTGCAAGAGAACCTAAACAAAATTGACTCATGGTGCCAACAAAATAAAATTTCTCTTAATACAAAAAAGAGTAAAATTATGATAATAACTCAGAACAAATATACACCTCCAAAAAGACCATTTAGAATTGGAGATCAAAACTTAGATATAACCCATGAATATACCTATCTGGGTCTAAAAATTGACGACAAGCTTACA
Organism: Sthenelais limicola; assembly: GCA_942159475.1. Classification (NCBI taxonomy): domain Eukaryota; kingdom Metazoa; phylum Annelida; class Polychaeta; order Phyllodocida; family Sigalionidae; genus Sthenelais; species Sthenelais limicola. Next base: position 63,148,620 of record OW804102.1, on the reverse strand, counting down.
TTTAAACCTCACATACAGTCAAAAATAAATCTTGCAAAATCTAAGTTGAAGTCCTTATCTAGGCTCAGTCATGTTACCAGTAGGAACACCATCATCATGCTCTATAAGGTAGCTGTTCGGCCGATTGTTGAATTCGGAGATATTATATATAATATAGCATCTGAAAATCTCCTCAGGAAGTTGCAAGTAATACAAAACAGTGCAGTTAGAATAGCACTGAGACTACCAAAAACTACCAATGTGAATCAAATTCAAAGGGACCTTAGGCTTGCACCACTTTCAGTGAGGAGGGAAACGCATTTATTAGACCTAGCATATCCAATGAGTAGGCAAGAAGGGAATTTGATACTAAAACCCCGATCACTTAGAAATACAGATGATAAAAGACTATTAAATATTATTACCCCTCGTACTGAAAAAATAAGAAAGTCCCTATTATATCAAATACCCTACTACTGGAATAATATGGAAATTAGAGGATTTAAATGCAAGGATAGACAGGAATTTAGAACGTTCCTCCGAACAGTTTATCTACAGCAGACATGGGATGGTGTTGATTGAACCTATAATGTCCCAACCTAGAGCTCGGGTTAAAGGGATTGAAAAATCCTGGTTGAGTGTTGAGTGTTTACCACTCCATGAGTGAGTATTATTATTGTATAAAATGCACTATACCTATCCATGACTATGTCAAGATAGATGATCACCTCCGTCGCATATAAAGCGTTCTTGCCACGTTGACGTGCTATTCAAACTACCCCAGTATGGTGGAATACCTGGGAGGAGCAGACTTTTCTGCTATGTGCCTAAGTAGCTATTCTCTGTATTAGGAATTTAGTTGTCATTGTTTATGTTGTATTCTCATGATTATTCTCGTAGGGATGGTTGGAAGAACTGCTTATAGCAGAAACTGTAAACCTTTTTCTTAGGAAATAAAAGTTATATATATATATATAGCCACACACCTTTCTCCTCCCCCCCCCCCCCCACACACACACCTCTCTCCATTTCCCCACACTTACATGTGCTGCACCTACACCACCTCCAATCCTCCCTCCCCCTATTACAACACCCATACCTTGAACCAACACAGTGCGCACCACTATGCGCACAAGTCTAGTTGTGGCCCTGCCTGGTGTATATAAGCAGGCCCAGCTACAGACCACACCAGACTTTCTTACCACGATCACAAGAACAGGAGAAACAGGAGGAGGAGGAAACATTTACTACTTACTACTGGAACAGGAGCTAACTTAACATGAACCAACTGGTGCTGCTCCTAGTGGCAGCCCTCGGTGAGTTACACTTCACTCATTAGAATTAGATGTGTTAGAATGTGGGACATTATCTACATAGCCTGAGTTTATGCTTTAATTATTAGAATTAGATGTGTTAGAATGTGGGACATTATCTACATAGCCTGAGTTTATGCTTTAATTATTAGAATTAGATGTGTTAGAATGTGGAACATTATCTACATAGCCTGAGTTTATGCTTTAATTATTAGAATTAGATGTGTTAGAATGTGGGACATTATCTACATAGCCTGAGTTTATGCTTTAATTATTAGAATTAGATGTGTTAGAATGTGGGACATTATCTACATAGCCAGAGTTTATGCTTTAATTATTAGAATTAGATTTGTTAGAATGTGGGACATTGAATAGTTCATTCCCTTACATTGGCTGAGTTTATACTTTATCTGTTACATTTAGATTTGGTAGAATATAATGTGGGATATTAAATAGTTTATTCTCTTACCTTGGGTGAGTTTATATGTTAGATTTAGTATGTACAGCGAGGGACATTGAATTTAGTATGTACAACAAGGGACATTGAATTTAGTATGTACAACGAGAGACATTGAATAGCCTGCTTGCCTGATTTGATATGTTATATTCAGGATACAATTAATTAATGAGGGACATTGGATTATATTCAGTTAATTCTCCTGAGTGAGTTAAGACTTTATATGTTAGACCTCAATTTGATAGACTGTAATGGAGAAATTGAAATTGATGCATTCAGTTCAAATCTGACATAATTATAAATATTTAGCAGATCCTTTTACCAATCTCATAGGTTGTGTAAATGATCTACAAATGCTTGATTGGAAAGATGAAGTCTTGTTTTATGGAAACACATAACACATGGCTTTTTACATGAGATCACTGCTAAAAAATCCATGCTGCTGAACATAACATGTTTCCTATACCTTTTAAACTGACATTCAACTCTCATAATTGCATGTGAATCAAGATTCAAGATGGCCTCTCTCTCCACCTTTCCCTCAGTTTTAAGGGCCTCCCACAACTCTGAGCCTGGAGAGGCTTTCCCTCTGTTTGAAGGGACTCCCATCATCTTTGAGCCTAGACTGCGAGAGAGTGACCTCGGTTTACTGATAATCTTATTCTTCAGACTATTTGTGCACCCAAATCCATTTGAAACCACTCATCTGATAGAATTGAATCTATCCTAATAGAAAATTATCATACATACAGGCATCTTTGTGAATGGGAAAGAGGGAGAGATGTTCCAATTGGGGTAATAATAGACATCAGTCACTTTGATTCGATTTTTTACGAGGATTTCCTTCAACAATTCTATTGCATTCTCGCAGCAATATTTTCAGGTAGCTCTGAAGAGCTTACATTAAGAAATCAAAAGAGAACATAATATTTTCTTAAGAATTTAACAATTGTTACAGTCAGGTTACTGCGATTTACTGTGTGTTTTTTAGTTTTTAAAAGCAAGATTAACAAATGCCTTATCTGAGAAAAGGCACTTCATGGATGTCCCTCCTACTGTCTTGTATGTAAAAGTATGTTTTGAGTCTTACAAAGTCTAATAATTAGCAGTCAATGTCTAATATTCTGACATGGTAAAACCTAATGTTAAAGAAAAATAACTAAGACCTTTCATTGTCTAGTACGTTATATTTCAACTTTCTCTGAATGCCTGGAAATTTCATGGTATATATAAAATGTGTTGATAAAAAATGTTGATGTTCCTTCGGAGAAAATCTAGTTCTTACTTTGAAGCGTAATGAAACTAAAAAAACCTGTTTTATTATTGATAAATGTACATATGCATTGAACTGTACCTAGCAATGATTAAATCTAACCAAATTGACATTATATTAATCCACTTAATCATGAAAAACGACATTATTATTATTGTTATGATGATTATATACACAGCTAGTAAATTATTATGATTATGTTGCAGCTGTGGGAGCGCAGGGAGCCATGAATGACTCCATGAGCGCCAACAACACCATGGGCATGGTCAACAAGATGATGAACAACTCTATGGTCAAACTAGCCGGCACCCCACCCAAAATAGGAGGCATCTCCTTTGACAAGAAAGGCGTCCAGATGAAAGATCTTAAGGCTCTCAGCGTGAGCATATATTTATCTATATATAGTCCTTAGCCACCATGTGTAGTGGACTTATTAATAGTCTGCTGCTGTTATATGTTTATACAAGAGTTACTCATATCATGACTTATAGCACTATAGACTTATTAATTGGCCGTTATATGTCAATACAAGTAATCAAATCTGCAGAGATAAATGGCTGCCAGTGAGCAATAAAGCCACCACATTATAATGACTTTAAGATGGGCTGGAAAAGAACAGAATAAAATCAATAATCTTTAGTTTTTGACCGATGATAAATACATCTTGTTGACCATGCCCATGCTATAATATTAGCTATACTAGTGTTAACCATTTTTAGAATCTGCTTGATCTAATCTTTTTGATTATGATAGTATCCCAAAAGCCATTTTTGGGACTTGTGACTTATTTTCCTGTGACACATCACATGTAATACTGTGAGAAGCTCTAAGTGTTGTTTTTTGCACCTACAGCCCTCAGACCTGAGCACGTCACTAAAGAGCATGAGCCAGTCTGAGCAGGACACCGTGTGCCAGGGAGTCATGAATGGAGGAGCTGACACTAAGACCATGGACAGCCTGAAGAGTGCCGGAGTCGACTGTGTTGGCGCCATGAAGAGAGACCCCAATGTAAGTACCAGTAATAACATAAACATTGGTGGAAATTCCCTTTATTATCAATGAGGGGAATAGGGGAGTTGCATGTGCCACTGCGCATTTACAGTGCATCCTGTGATGGATTCTGATGAAATCTGACTTACATTTATTTGGCAGAATTTGTTATAGATATTTGTTTACCAATATTATAGATTATATAAATGAGCCATGAAAACGAAATGTATGATGGGACAGAGAGTCAATAGGAGGAGTCTCTAGCTGGTCAAGCGCTTCCTAGAGAGGTCGGGCCACTCTGATGTCGGACCGTTGTATACTCGGACCGCCGTATACTCGGACCGGGTAAGGTCGGACCAGGGGGTTAGTGGACTCGGACCGGGCAGAGCTCGGACCGAGGTAAACTCGGACCAGGGTTAGTAAACTCGGACCATTCATTCTCAAAACACCTCCATCTTCGACCATTTTCTGGCCTTCGTCTAGCTTAAGAATATCCGCCATTGACAAGGCAATCGTGTTAATATTGAAGTCTATGAGGAAACATTTAAACATCGAATATTATCGCTGACAAACGATCTGAGATTCATTTATGACCAACAGCATTTAAATCGTGACTGACAACACACAATAGCCTATATGTACTATACTCCAGTATTGGTTTTGAAACGGACCGATTTATGTACAACTTAATATCCCGTAATTAATAACAGGTATTAATAACTGTGGATACCCCAGGAAGACCTCAAATGCGAGAGGCTGGTGTCCCGTTCTGAATTATGTAACTGTTCGAATCAGAATAAAAATTAGCCAGCACAACCAGCTCTGTCAGTCTGGACGTTGTCACAGAGGGGATATTCTACCTAAATAAAAATTAGCCTATGTAAATCGCCTCGCATCCCGCTCGGGGAGCTCGGGGACGGTTTTGCTGTCTAAATTAAAATATGATAGGCCTATATCAACTATATCCTGTGGCCTATTGTTTGTAAAGGCAAGAATCTGTAAAAATCCGAGTTCACAGTGGTCCGAGTTCACAGTGGTCCGAGTTCACAGTGGTCCGAGTCCACTAACCCGACCGGTCCGAGTCCACCAACCCGGTGGTCCAACTCCACTAACCCCTGGGTCCGACTCCACTAAGCCGCCCGGTCCGACATCACAGTGGTCCGTCTTCACCAGTCACCGGTCAAGTTGACTGTCTGTTAGATAGCAATATAAGAAAAACACAAAAATAGGGTGTTATGTTCTAAAGGATAGAAAGAAGGGGATATCCTGGGGGGGGGGAATAATTGTAAGGATTGTTTTGGTTGATATAGCTGAGAGTACATCTTTAATGAATAACTTTCCCTCACAGTTTAAGCCCAAGGGAGGCCAAGCCCACATTGCTGTGCAGCAGATGAGAGACTCCAAGGCACCCAGTGCCTGGCAAAAGGATGACTGGTCTGTTGTCTTCAAACAGATGCCCGACGCCGTCAAAGCCTCTGACATCAGATCCATGAACAAGGACACCCTCAAGGACCTGTAAGTCATGTTAAATGCTGGAAACTCCTTCCAAATAATTCCAATCCAAAAGTAAAATGATTTCATTATCTAGAATTGACTAGAAAAAGTGGCATGTGTTCTCAGATACGGCTGTACACCATATGTGATGTGTTTAAGGAAAATTAGTCACACACAAGTGAGTTTTTAAGATATGATATTTGAAAAAATGCAATCAAGCTGATTCTAATGATGGTAAACAGTAGAACATATAACCAGTAATTGTATATTTTATTTATGATATTTCTATTTTTGAAAATAAGTTTGCAATATTTATGGGTGGACATTACTAGTAACGTAGCTATATACTATATAATAACCTTAGAAACACAGGGATGTCTTCAATACAATGTCCTGAAATTTGGTAAATGTATTCATATGACAAAAGGTGCGAGATACCCCAAATATGAGAAGATTCCTGCCCAGCGATCTTGTAAATAAATCACTTTAAAAAATATATATTTTGCACCTTGTGACTCTAGAACACAACACATATCCAACAAGCTGTGATATTGCTTTGCAGTGTAAAGGGCGGAGACTTGGCATCTAACCCAGATGCCTTCAAGGGACCATCAGAGAAGAGAGCCTTGGAGGCTCAGCTCAAGACAGCGTATGGACAACCCTCCGCCTGGACCAACGACAGCCTGCGTGAGATGGGCTCCCTCCTGCCCAACATGGACTCCAAGTCCCTCAGACAGATCCCTCCTGCACAGGTATTGGCATTTGATCTCATTTTTTATTCCCATAGGGCCGATATTAGTTTTTTTCCTTTTAGTTCATGTTTAGTTTAGTATTTATGCTTTTCATAATAAGAAATAGTGCAGTAATTGGCAATTTTTTAAATGGTGATTCCTAAGTGATTCAGATGTGAGATGAAAATGATTAGTAATTCTTAAACTGAATAGCCTACTATACTCATTGAGAACATTCAATAAAAGGAGTTGTTGGGCTCCACTAAAACTGAACTGAACATTTGACAATGTCGTTCCCAGCTTAATTTGAAGAAACTCGTCTTATTTCACTGCTTCAATGAAAACAAATATTTGCACAATTTTTCTTTTCTCAAAGATGCGCGCCGCTGCCTCAGCCTTCAAAGACATGAGCTTCAGTGATCCTGGTAAGAAAGCCGCCCTCGGAGAACAACTTATTTCTGGCCTTGGAAGAGACAGTGCCAACACCTGGTCTGCAGATGATGTGAAGAAGTGAGTAGAACATCCCAAGTTATACAATAAGGGACTTGTATAGCTTTAGTCTTTGCTCTAAATGAGGAGGTTCTGTCACAACTAACCAAAGAGGTCAAAGACATAAGCTAGGCAACCAAAGTGCTCTATCTATTATAGTAAAATAATAGATGGGGATGTGGGGTGGCCGAGTGGTCTAAAGCGCTGGGTCTGCTCAGTGGCATGAACATGTTTTGGGTTTGAACTCAGACATGACTACAGATTCACCTCCTCCCCAAAGGTACTAGAAGAACACCATTGCAGCGATCTAGTCCTGGTAAAAGAAGTAAAAGAAAGTAGAAGTAGAAGCACAAGACTACCTAAGGGCCGCCTGTGCTTGTAGAATAATACTAATGTGTATCTATAATCAACTTGAATATATACTTCACCACTTCAAACCTGAAGAAGGGCTTCTATAGCCCAAAAGCTTGCGTGTTCAATAAAAATCATAATCAACAACTTTTAATGATATCTACATCAGTTCATCATTTCCGACCCGGCCCTAACTGATATACAGTGATATTCTCCCCTTCTACAACCTGAATATATATGTGTCAAGAGGAATACAATGCCTTGATATTTTAATTAAATGATAAAAAGATTCCCAATAAATCCCTTCCTGAAGAATATGTGATCACATGAATCAACAATCAATTTTATTTTTTTTAAAGAAATTTTATTGATTCCAGTTCCTTTGCTTACAAAAGGGTAATCTCATGGTAATCATTCAATCACAGCTAATTATCTAATATACAACAAATTATTTTTGTGTTTTTCAAAATATTTATAATAATTGATTTAACGAATCCCTGTATATTTCTCCCTAACAGCGCTGATCAGTTCATCCGTTCCAACCCTGCTATTATTGGAAAACTCAGCGACAGCGCCCTTAAAGGTTCTCTCAGTGACCTTGGATCCCGTGACACTGACAAGCGTGGAGTAAGCATCATTCCTATTTCATCATCTTAAATATCATGGAATATACTGTCTGTATGTAGAAAGACAAAGGCATATGGGAATGATGATCCACCCAACAGAATTAAGAGTAAAAATGGTTTTGAACTAGAGGCTTACCCATTATATAACATCCTTAGATACAAATAAATAATATTTTCAATTGAATTTGAATTTGATATGCCCATCTCTGTCCAGCATTGTTGGCTAAATGTTAATCCTGTCAATAAAAGTGGTACAAAAATAAATTCTTTTTTTTTAAAAAACAAATTTGCTTGTTTCAAGTATCCGGCCATCTTACAAAAATAAGTTGAATGAGTTTGTGTTTGACAGGCAGCCATGCTTGGCAAGCGCCTGAAGTCCATGGCCGAGTACAGCGACCCCACCAAAGTGGACAGCACCAAGATTGGAGAGATGGGAAACCTCATGAAGGGTATGGGCCGTGACTACCTCAAGAAACTCACTTCAGCCAACATCCAGGGAGCCCTCTCAACCCTTGCCAATGTCTCATTCCCACGTGGAGATGCTCGTGAGCTTGTACAGCAAATCAAGGGATCAGTAAGTTCACTGTCATGATTCATCAAGACTATATACCTACCTCAGCATGAAAATAACAGTGAAAAAATTATATAATCTTTATATTAGATAAGGGAATAACCTGCATGCATAAACATACTCCTAGTAATGGAGCGAGTTATGAAGGATCAGAAAATATGGTATCAAATTCTATGAAGCCCAATGCATCACACTTAAAACATTAGGAATAAGCTTCAGTTGCCTTATGTGAACTAACTTCAGGCCCTGCATCATGATAAACAAATGCTATTCGCAATGCAAATCTAACATAAAATATTTGTTTCATTTACCCCAAACTGAATAAATCACTTAAATGAATTAGATTTTAACCACTTTTATTACTATTAATTCAGGTTGGATCCTACTCTGCCACCAATGTCAAGGAGCTCGGTCACCTTATCACTGGCCTTGACCCAGCTGACCTTGACAGTATCCCTTCATCTGCCATCGCTGACTCTATTGATGACATCAAGGACAAAGACTTTGACAAGTCCCAGTGCCGTAGCATCATGAAGAAGGTAAATCAGCTTCTTATCAAACTTTACATTCATGAGACATAACATAACATATGCATAACCTCATTATACTTATTAATGATTAATTATCACCTCCTCATCAGTATTATTATTAGGGTTATAAAATCACTAATTAAGCTTAACAACCTATTACTGTGCAAGTCTATATACTCAGGCTATGTTCAGGATATGAGGTAACAGGGTAACGCCCCTTTAGAGAGCGCTCATACCAGTGAGCCTGTACTGATTTAGACACATTAAAAGTTAGTTGGATTATAGATCTTGAACTGGAATCATTTCCCTGGAGTACATCACATATGTCAACCTAGCTGGATAGATAAATAATTATTTATGTATTTAGGTCATGTCAGCTGGCAAGGAGAACCTGAAGAAGATGGGATCCCTCATGTCCCGGTGCGGCAGCCCCGATGATGTTGACTCTGTGTCAATTGATGACATGGGTCTCAACTGTACTGACAGCACCGCACCCTCCTTCACACCCGACAAGGCTATGGTGAGTAGCAGCTTTATTTCTTTAGCTTTCTCTGTCTTAGTCTCAGTCTTAGGCACTCAGTATATCACATTCCCTCTGGTCCCTGTAGTACAACAGTGACCAGAAACACCATCTTAAAAGGCTACAATTTCACCTATAAAATTGATGAGGTACTATATCATGAGACTCCCATCTATAGATTGAAGGATCTTTCTTACAATTTATACACAATTGTAGTTGGGGTTGAATTGGTGGGAGGGAGCAGGTATTGCTAGAGAATGCATAGTATTCACTGACGTCATGGCCAGCGCTCACCATATTGTGTGTCAAACACTGTAAATTAAAGGTACTAATTCTCAGAGAGAAGTGGAAAGAAAAAGATGCTGGAAGGGGCAACCAGGAGAAATGAAGGTGTGGGCCCAACTGAACCACTAGCAGATCCTGTGCATAGCACAGGTAGATTTGCAAGTTATTATTATTACTATTATTATTGCTTTTTTCTTCTTTTTCTAGGCCAAGAAGCTGGCTAAGAAGATCAAGGCACGCTTTGGGTCCCCCAACTCCACCAACACCCAGTACTCCCTCACCTGCTTCCAGAACTGGGGCAAGGTCGCTGCTCTTGGCATGGACGCTGATGACTTTGAGAACCTTCCCGACAACGGTGACCTTGGCTCCATCTTTGAAGCACTCAGTGAGTTTGAGGACGACATGGATGAGACCCAGGTAATACAGCATTTGTAGTAGCTCTTTAGTATTGCCACTCATATTTAATTTTTAGCAGATTCTTCTTACAATATTGACATATTTGTAAGCAAGCTTGTTAGAATTAAAGATGATTTTTTTTTACACTTTTTCATCAGTGCCTTCATGATATCTCAATCTTTCATAGATTCATTTACCAAAGTTATTGTTCCAATAATCCTCAATTACCATTCCTCAAGCCTTGTTGTACAATCACAATGACACCAAGCCGATCGTTCAAAATTTTAAAATATGTGGCCCATTATCTATTCAACACTGATATTTTTTAAGAAAAGGTTTTCATCTTTCAAATGGTGAATCTCTTAGTAACAGGATACAAATTCAATATTTTCCAGACCAAAGCCATTGGCAAACGTGTGCGCGTTTTCTTGGACATGGATAATGACACCGCTGTGATTGCCCATGGCTCTGCAACCATCCAACAAGTTGGCAAATTCCTCAAACATTTCAAGTAAGAATCCTCTCCTAGCAAGTAACGTTATAAGCTTGTCCACGCCATGTCATGTGTTTCAGGAAAATGATGATAAATATGCCATTTTAAAAAAAGAAAACAATTCCATATGTTTGCATCCATGCCCCTATTTAGATATCCATAAGGTATTACTGATTGAATATAATGAAAATGCTACCAATAATACAAGGTATAAGAAACAAGCTGTAATGTGTATCCAACAGTGACTCCGACCTCGAGAAGTTCAACTCTACTGTGAAGCCTGATCTGGCCGCCCAGCTTGGTGGAGCTAACATGGACAAGATCCCTGAAGCTGACATCACCCGCATGAAGAAGTTCGCCCTCAAATACATTGTAAGTGCTCAACATATTACCACTTGGTATAGAGTGATTAAGTTATTAGGGACGGTAGAAACCCTGGGCATGGAGTGAGAGAGCACCAGACATGTATGTGAGCTTGAGTGGTGGCTGGCAAAAACTCTTTTATCAAGGCTCACTACCCATGAGCTGCTTAACCTTTTCCAAATAACTTCTCAAGCAACATGACCATGGAATCAACAGATAGAGATTTAAAAATACTATGATACACTTTAATACAACAAATAATCATGAACTACAGAAAATACTTATCAAATCACATATTTCAGCTTCGTGATGACACCAGTGCTGTCACTGATCGTACCGGTGCAACCACCCTTGATGATAATGACATCCGTGACCTTGGCAACCTTTTCCGTGGAGTTGAGAAGACTGACGTTGAAAAGATGTCTGGAGACGCCATCACAGCCAACATTGGTGACATGGATGACAAGATCAGAGGCAAGGCCACCCAGAAGGCAGTGTGGGACCGCATGGAGAGCCAGGACAGGTCAGCTCTCATTCTCAATTGTCATGTCTTACATGAGTCACAAGTCAAGTCACAAACTTGTGCTGGTTGACTGAGATAATACCATCAATATATTTGCCATCTGCAAAACCTGGGATAGAAATGTGTATATTACCTTTTCATTATGTATTATTAAATACAAATGAATTAATTGGGTCTGTTGCTTCCCAAATATACTTGAGGAACCATTCTGCTATGGTCTATTATTCACTAACTATTATTATTATTATTATTATTATGTTTGGCAGCACATTCAAGAACAGCTCCAATAACATCATCAGCGCCGCTGGTCTAGTGGGAGGTCTCTCTACCACCATCCTGGACACCATGGATAAGGTCAGTGCAACACCTTAAAGCAACAGTACAGGGGCATTTAAAACAAAAGTTGGGGCATTTTAAATAAAAGTTGGGGCATTTTAAACAAAATTTAAAAAAATAAAGAAAGATTTCACACCAATTTTTTTTAAAAATAATGATATTGATTTATTTTTATATCTATTATCATTGATAGATTTCATATTATAATTATTCTAGGCTGTTCTTGGAGAGGCTCTCTCTGATGCCGCTGCCATCATGGAGGCCCGTAAGGGTATGGATGATAAGCGTGATATGGCTGGATACAAAGATGAGGTTTCTGATGCTGATAAGACTGAGATGGTCAACAGTGTCAAGGGCTTTGTACAGAAGGCCTTCACCGGCTACCAGGAGACTCAGGCAGCAGCCTCCAGCAGGAGGAGGAGAGCAACTGGTGAGTTCTCCACCATTTTAGCACATTCACAACTTTTAGTTTAGTTGGTATCTCTGATATTCTTAAAGAGTAGAACCTGTTAGTGGGTTTCCTATAGTCAAATACAACAGCCCTGTAAAACAACCTGATAGAAGATGATATAATAATTGTGTTTATTGCAATCCCTACAATACTATACACATATATGCAGCAGAACTAAACAGCCTTGTACAAAATCACATAACAATAATTGTGTTGGATTACAATCCAACCTAAACAATAATTATACAAACATATGGAGCTGAACTGATTGGCCGAGTGGTCTAAAGCGCTGGGTCGGCCTAGTGACATATGAGTAATATGTTGTGGCTTTGAATCTGGGCATGGCTAGTCTCACCTCCTCCCCCAGGTACTAGAGGTAGACCACCATTCCAGTGATCTAGTCCTGGTAAATGTCACATGGTTAACCTGTTTATTCACAGTGGAGTATTTCCGATGTGATTTCCAAAAATGGAAGGATTGGTATGCATTGGTATATTTTTCTTTTGTCTTCATTTGAGGTAAAAAGTAAATAAATAATTGCTTACATTACAGTTGCCACAACCTGTGCTGATGTGCAGACCCTGGGTAGCAATGCTAACACACTGACCACCGCCCAGATAGAGTCCATGTCCACCACCGACTTCACTGACTGCACTGAGACCATGGGAGCCATCACCACCTGGTCATCCAGCCAACTCACCTCCCTCGTCAGTGAGGCTAAGGCCGTAAGTACATGCTCTCCACTCCTCAGTAGTCAGTCCAGGTAGTCAGTCTTCCCTAGGCACAAACCTGACACATCCATATTACATTTCTGCTCTAGCGCTTCGGTATACAAGATAAAACCTTTCATTAATGAACCTGGTAGATTTTATTATGTTAGTAACATTGCCAATTGAAAAGGTTAAAAAAACAAAATACAACCCCTCTTTCAAATCCAGCAACTTTCCCTCTTCCCAGTAGAGCCCATTACAAACGCTGTGCATGAATAGACTGTCCATGAGCACTGTGACTCTACAAGTTATGTTTGTTTTGCAGGCCTATGGCACTGATGTCTCCACCTGGTCTGCCGCTAATGTCAAACTTATTGGTACAGTCAACGCCGGCCTCACCGACGCTGAGATCTCCAAACTCACCATCTCTGGAGCTGATACCCTCTCAGTCATGGGCACATCTTCACTCTTCTCCTCCACCCAGGTGAGATTCAGGAAGAGTAGAACTTATCAAAGATTTGAGAGTGGCCGCAATAGTGCAAGTTGTTGTTACAAGGCGTGTTTTGTTGAGTGGCACAGCAGTGCTTTCTTTAACATGTTACTGTATGTAACTGTACAAATGATTTATTGTCACCTGGGGCAAGTCAAAAGCCCTATTCCTGGGATTTGATCTACCCAGTATAAATAAAAGCTTAAAAAATAAATTCTCAGTATTTGCAGGTTTGCAGTCTGCAGCCTGTGAAACTTAGAGCAGACAGATCAAACTCCAGTCTGATTATTCAGTGAACAATTTGAAAGACTTTTAATCATTTATTCATAAAATACAAGTTATTTGCGGTGATTATTAAGATACAGTCAGCCCTGTCTGCTGACTGCCATTTTTGTTTCTCGCTATTTTCTGGAGTACTCAGTCACGGCCCAAACCCTCAGATAAGATAAGATTGGTATGTCAGTGATTGGATGCCTACTTTGCTAATTGGTTTCCTTGCCTAGGACTACACATTCTAATGGAATTATGAAGGCACATTGCAGTTTGAGGCAAGAGGCTTTCCCTCTGTTTGAAGGGACTCTCTCATCTTTGGGCCTAGACTGTACTCCACTAATAGCTACAAGGAGCTCATGTGTCTATGTTATGTTGCAGATGGCCGCTGGTTACTCCCGCTTCCTCAGTCAGGTCAGATCCAACACTGCCTCCAGTGTTACCGGTGATGACCTTATCTCCCTGGGCTCATTTGCTTGTGGTGCCACCTCCTCCCAAATTGGATCAATCACATCTGCTAACTACAAGTAAGTACATACACACAGACTCAGAGGTGTGAGAATGGTGTATACACTGACTTAGACCTGGCAAACTAATATGTATATCAATATCTAATATTTTATATAAATATAAAAGCAATATCTGAAAATAGTATAAATGTAGAAAAAAAATTGTCAGTTTATAAGGACTTGTTTATTAAGGGTCTGACATTAATAGACATATTAACCCTTTATGAAGGTGTTTGAATTACTAAATTGATGTAGTCATAAACTATTAAACAACAAAATATAAACTTCAGGACAGCGGCCTCCACTGTTGGAGCCCAGACTACATGTGACTCCACCCAGCTGACAGCCTACGCCACCCTGGCTAAGTCTGCCTATGGAGCCGTCAGCACCTGGGACTCCACCACCATCACCACCACAGGATCAGTCATTGGCGGCCTCACCTCCGCCGAGGTTGGCTCTCTCAGCTCTACCCAGGTCTCCCAGATCTCTCCAAATGCCATGACTCAGATCCCACCAGCATCATTCGCTGTGAGTAATCTTTGATTTCATTATATAAATTAATGAAGGAGAAAATGTTCTCCGAAATGTTGGTCGAACAAATAATAAAACAACTCAAGCAACATTAATTTGCATCGTCTTTCTTACGGTTTTGGTGTTTATTTCCCTAAATCGATTCATTATATAATAATCAAAACTGATTCTATCATTGAATTTAATGTTTTGAATCTCAGTTTGTAAAAGAGAGAAGTGTAGCTCTGAGTCCTGATTCAAAAATAGGAATTCCTGAAACTATAACTTGTAAGACTTTCCAAATCATTAAATACTTTCAAAACTGTCACTGTGTCTTCTCCTGGCAGGGTTTCACCGCGACCCAGATTGCTGGATTCTCTACATCCCAGGCTAACTCTGTGACCAGTTCCCAGCAGAATTCACTCAGCACCTCCCAGCTTGCATCACTCACTGGTGCTGGAGCCGCCGTCAAAACAACCAACAAAAACAACGCTGGTAAGCTCCTCCTCCTCCTCCTCCAACTTTACATATGTCATGTGTATAATAACAAAGAAGTTAATGTCCTTAAAATTGGCATGTCATGTTACGGTGTTTGGTTTTAACTTGGATTTGCTATAACTATGATGTAGCAATAGTGTATATACTCTGCTTTCAAATATAAACTTGTTCTTATTTTTCTGATTGAATGTAATGTCAATCAGCCAGTACTGAGAATAGTGTACAATTTACACAATGTCTTGCTGAATAAAAATCTTAAAACAAACTCATAATATTTTGGGGTTTAGTAACTGTTTAAGTGATTGCAAGTTAAACAAATTCCCATCATTGCCTTGTTTTATTTTACAGCCGGATCCGTCCGCGCCAGCCTGTTCTTCCTTGTCCCTCTCCTTCTCTCCGTCTTCTACATGTAAGGAGCAACAGAGACCAACAAGCACATCTATAACATCATGGATGTGTTGAAGAGACTAACAAGCACATCTACACCATCATGGATGTGTTATATATGAGAACATTGTTACTCATTGTATCATTCTTATACTCAATATATTGCCATACGTTATAACCAGTATTACACTTGAATATTTTTATAACATATGCAAGAGTTTTGTGTAAAGAAGGTATTTCATTAACAAAGAGAGGACTGTGATATGGAATATATATTATATAATATATATATGTTGTTTGTAAAGGCGGGAGATTGCTGTTTGTTGCTGGCCCAGAGTTCTCGTCCAGAGGAGGGGGTCTATGACCACAGGGCCTTAATTAAGTAATTAATAAATGGTTAATTACTGGAGGTCTGAGTGTAAGACACCTGAGAGCCCCTTACCATGGGGCAGTATGGACTTGATGGACTTAGCGGTGCAACTTACATACATCTACACCTGACAATCATCAACCTGCGGCAATATCTGTGATATCTTACTTTTGTCTTTTTCCATGTTTCTTCTTTGTACATTTATCAACAGTTTTTACAAGTCAACTTTTAAAATTAAATCCCTTGGTCTATCGCTGCTTAAATTTAGGATGCTGGACATCTACCTTTTTATTATGAAATAAAAGACAAGAAAGTTTCAATCAGTTTTTGTGTTTTTAGCTTAAATATATACCAATTGCTACATTCCCACTTTGCGAAGAAGTGATATAATTACTCTCATTCTTATGTTTTCATGTTTTTTGCATAGAAATATAACAATTTGTGAAGAAGCATATATACAGTAAGTCAGAGACTATTTTTATACCATGATCTCATATTGTAAAATAAAATGAATAAGCAAACTATCTATTTACCTCGCTTCGCTCCAATGACCCGCCATATTGATTTTTGATACGAAAGCACTAGACAAGTGTATTATCTGATTGGCTAATCAACAACAGCATGGACGGCATATGACGTCACGAATGGGCATGACGTCATGAGCAAGCATAACATCAACCAATAAGGATGTTAATAGACTTAGGCTGCAGTGTGTACGACCCCCGATCGTTGTATAATATGCAAAATGGCATCAGGGCAAGTGGGCTATTGAAGATCACCTTGATCATATGACAGAATTTGAGACAAATTAAACAATGTTGTTGATATCATTCCTTTCAATAGGTGAAAGAATTAAAGAGACTAATATCAAATTAAGTGAGAAAAGTGAGTTAATTTAATGGAGTTCTGGGAGATGTAGTTTCCCCAGACCAGAGCTTTGGGTGGCAGTACTAAGCTTGTGTTTATTTTTGGAAAAAATAGTTTTCTTATTGGGCCACAACTCGTCCAGCCACTATAACCACCTTAGGCAGAGACTAAAGGCCCATGTCCACTAAGCAACGTCTCCTTTTTGTAATCACCATTGATGCAAATAAAATAATTTTGAATTGAATTGAATTATATCACCAGGAAAATGACAGATATATTCGAGTCAGGTTTGTACAAGGATTATGATAAAATGGCAGGGTTTGTTAAATACAGAGATATGGGCTCACGCTAGATAACACAAGTAATTCAATAATTCAAGGAATTACTGATAATAAATAAATGAATAATTTTAAATTAATAATAAACATTGATAGATAAATAAATAAACACTGATATATGTTGATAAATTAATTGAGTATTGGTAAAGCAATATACTATACTTATTTAAATGAATAGTTGGAAATAGTATTGATAAATCACAGATAGTATAATAGTAATAATACAAATCTACATCAAAGTACTAGTGTGACCAAGGTCACGACCATGGTCATGATATAACAAATCACTTAAAGCTATATTCCCAGCCAAATTGACCCAAAACATTTTTCCTAGCTTCTTCTCAAATTATTTCTGTATTTTGCTGTTTATGGGGAATTTTGGGGTAAAAAGTATTATAAGTTGGTTAGCCTCATGATATAACCATATAGGTCTGTGCTCTCCTAACATTTTCAACTTCATCGAGGGTTCCCAAAGTATAAAATCAGCCATATTGAAAATAGTGGGTTTCTGGCCAGGTGTACATTCACATGAACATTTTGGAAGACGATTTGGTTTTCATTGTTTAAAAACAAAAATCCTGTTGGGTTTCAGACTTTTTCATTTTTGGATGCATCAGAAATGAATCAATCATTAGATATAATACTAATAATAATAGATTTTATTTCCATATCAGGTTTACAATGATTGTCATTCAATGTAGAATTAAAAGAGAGAAACCTACAGAAAGAATCAGGAATTGATGGTAATGCCACTTTAAGGCTTATATAAACTGTGAGAGCCTAACAGTTGTGGGTTGTAGATAAGACCCATAACACAAGATATGAGCCAGGTACACGTGTAATGTATATATAAAGTAGTGGTGCAGCAGAGGCAGAGAGAAGATGAAGGGTTTGCTTGCTGTGTTGTGTGGGGTGTTGTTGGCGGCCAGCGCCAGGGCCCAACATGGGGCTAACTGTGCGGACGGCCGGACAGTCATCATTCATCTGTTTGAGTGGAAGTTCACTGATATTGCTGCAGAATGTGAGATATTCCTGGGCCCCAAGGGCTACTGTGGTGTGCAGGTGAGGGCTTTAGGCATTCATTTATTAGTTTAACCCTTTCCTGGGGAGTTAGTGTCTAACTGGCCCAGGTTTCCTCCATTTTGGGTTCTCAGGATGGGTGGAAAACTCGAGGATTAATTGTGATTTAGGGAAAATATTTTTAATGTTTACTTTAGGTAATAAGGAGGGGGGAGTGTGAGAGACTATTTTTATTAGCTTAATTCTCTTGCACCGCCCCTGGATACTATATTTAATCAATTGCTACCGATGATACACAGGGGGCTTCTAGTTTGATTATTATTATTATCATTATTATATTATTGTGTAATCTATGTACCAACAAATACCTTAACAAAACAGCAAATACTCAAGTTTGAGGTTGTGGTGCTATTATTCAAATAATATTACTATTTTGCTCCCCCAGGTGTCCCCTGTAAGTGAACACCGGATCATTGACGGTCCATGGCGGCCGTGGTACCAGCGCTACCAGACCGTCAGCTTCAAGCTGCTCAGCAGGAGCGGCAATGAGCAGCAGTTTGCTGACATGGTCCGCCGGTGCAACGATGCCAATGTCAGGTCAGGCTTTGGTGAAACTTATTTGTAATTGGGACATTCAGGGAGTCTCATTTCCCTAATAAGGGAGGCTTTTAACCCTGCCTTAATAAGTTTACTTTTCTATTAATTAAAAATATTTGTCTAAGTAGAGAACGAAATTGTGTTATGACTAACTCAGATACAGACTCATGTCTAGATAACTGATCACCTCAATATGTTTCCTGATATGAACATAAAACGTACACAGGGAGACCTGGAAGACCTGCAAACCTTTGGTTTGTGTTGAAAAGAAAGTACAATATTTCACATTGTCCCTTTTTCCTGATTGTAAATGTGGATACAGATATAAAATTGACACATACAAACATGTACAAATATTGCAGGATCTATGTGGATGTTGTGTTCAACCACATGACTGGTGGTGGGCGCGGGCAGGGTTCTGGTGGCACCAGCTGGGATGCGGATGCACTCCAATACCCCGGTGTACCGTTTGGTCCCACTGACTTCAACTGCTGCAACTGTGCAGCATGCAACACCCACAACTGTGACATCAACAACTACAATAATGCCAATGAGGTAATGTTTAACATCAACCATTAAATATAAGGACCAGCATGTATAAGAAATACCAACATTAGAAGCAGACCCAATTTGTATATCTACCAATGGACCTAATCTACTGGCACATAAAGCCTTTGCCATGAATTTTATTCATGCTAAACAAAAGAGGTAGACACTTTTGTGTATATGGTTACTCATGCATGACATTTGTTAATGTTACTCTTAAGTGACAAATATCACAAATACTACGAATGCATAAATATGTTTCTCAATTTGTAATGGTTCACCTAGAAGACCTGTTCACAGAGGGTGCCAACCATGTTTGTGTTTGATGTTTTATAGAAATAAAAACGATTACATATATATATAACCATAAACACTTGTATTTTCACGATGACACTGTTTTCCAGAATCATTTCTTCTCAATTCATGCTCATTTCATAGTTGACCCTGCTCTTCACCTCTAAGTGGCCTGTGGCATGAGCAAACCAACAACCCCCACTACTGATATTTCTTAATTCTAACACTAGGTGCGCAACTGCCGCCTCCTAGGAATGCGTGACCTTCAACTGGGTAAGGACTATGTGCGTGGCAAGGTCAGCGGCTTCATGAATAAACTCATTGGCTTTGGAGTGGCAGGCTTCAGGTAAGATTATAGAACAAGATAAATAAATGACCTCCGGAACTTATATTTGGGGGGAATCATAAACTCTCTACAGATCTATCCTGTGACTATCCTATGTGTCCAGCTGTTGGGCCTACCTAGAGTGGGACAACACACACACAGACATGCCAAGAAGAGTGAGTGAGGGCTTCTAAAGAGTAGTGCTTTACACCGCACCAACTGCCGGGATCATATTCATGGCAGGATATAACTGGGAAACAACACTTTTTGTCCAATAGTATGATGTTGTAGGTTTACATTATTGACTACAGATTTAAGATCATTTATTATACATGCATTGCTCTGAAATCTAGAGTATCTAGAGTGAGTTATGTATAGTGTGTATTTCACTAGTGAGTTATGTAGGGTTGTCATGGCAACCAATCTGTCTTTACTAAGATTACCGCTGAAATTCAAATTTATGACTTGATTATTTTCTATTTTCATGATTGAAAGCATATATAAAAAATCTGTTAACTAACTTGTTGGTTTCAGTCACTCATTACATTTACTCCACTTTTTCTCTATATAAATACTTATATATTTACATAAAGCAAGGAGTAAATGTAATATTCTAACATTGTGACAGGGTTGACGCCTGCAAGCACATGTGGCCAGGAGACCTGGGCGCTATCTTTGGCCGCCTTAACAACCTGCACTCAGGCTGGTTCCATGGAGGAGCTCGTGCCTTCATCGTGTCAGAGGTCATTGATATGGGCAGTGAGCCAATCAAAGGCGGGGAGTACACCGGACTGGGTAGGGTCACCGAGTTCCGCTACGGCAAAGACCTTGGGGATGTTATCCGCAAGAACAATGGTCAGAAGCTCAAGTACTTGAAGAACTTTGGTGAGGGATGGGGCTACCTCCCCAGCGGCTCTTCCCTACCATTTGTGGATAACCATGACAACCAGAGAGGCCATGGTGCTGGAGGGTTTGGCTCCATTCTCACCTTCTTTGAGGCGCGGATGTACAAGTTGGCCAACGCCTTCATGATGGCATGGCCTTATGGACAAGTCAGGATGATGAGCAGGTCAGTATTGCATTTTTTATTTTAAAGATTTTATTGACTATATTGTGAGTTCTCACATCAAAACCTGACAAACAAATATTGTTGGTATGTGTTTTTATCACGAAGTTGTGTAGTATTGTAGTGGTGATTCCAATGTTTCCGCTGTCAATACAAGTATCAACCAGGTATCATGGGTACAAAACTTGGTTACAAAATGTTTGGTCACTTGATGCGTCGATATTAATTGTTATCGTCATTATCTATCTAATTCTTCTTTATTATAAAAGAATATTGTTAAATGGATTAAAGTATTTATTAAAGACTGATTAGGGGAGTAGCTGGTAGATAGAATTATGGATAGACTATACTATTGTGTCGGTCGGTGAGTAGGCTACTTTATCTTTTTTAATATCTTTTTTATTGTCTTCATATTTTCATATCAGTTACAACTGGGACCGTAATATTCAGGGCGGCAAAGACAAGAACGACTGGATGGGTCCACCCGCCCACGGTGATGGTTCAACCAAGGTAAATTTTTATATTATTTAATAATTTAATTATTTAATTGCTGTCATTCCTTGATTCTATGGATTCATCTTCTCTCCTCTATTTACTATAACATAAATCATTCAGCATAGAGTATACAAGAGAACAATAACAAACCATTTCATTCTATTCCTCTCTCCCCAATCTGTCGCTTCATCTCCCACCCCTGTTTTTCCTCCTTCTCCCCCTGCCCCTCCCCCTCTGTCTGTCTCTTCCTCTTTATCTCCCTCCATCTCCCTCTCTCTCTCCATGTCCTCCCCCTCTGCCTGCCAGTCTCTCTGCCTCTCCTCTCTGTCTATCCTGTGTAAATAACTCTAGCTACTGGCTGTTCTTCTCCAGGATGTGACGTGTTTCAATGGTTGGGTGTGTGAGCACCGGTGGCGCCAGATGTACAACATGGCCAAGTTTAGGAACGTTGCCGGAGATGCTGGCGTCTACAACTGGTGGGACAATGGCAACAACCAGATCGCCTTCTCCCGAGGTCAGTTTGTTTAATTTTAAACTGTTTATTCAAAAGATACAGTATACGCAAGGTTTCACTTAAACTTGCTTTCTCAGCTAATATGGATCAAATACTAAGGAATTTCTGCTTTTTATTCTGCTCTTTTCCAACACATCTAAAAGTCAAATGCCTAATTTATGGACGATTTACCAAAATATTCCAAATGTTCCAGGCGCTGGACTGAAAACTTATATTCCTGTGACAAGTCCTAGTGCAGATTATCAATTGTAGTCAGTTGTTAATAGTATTATTGATCTTGGACGGTATTGATATCTATTATGCATTGCTCCCTATCTAGACTGTTCAAGTTCACATAGTGCTTATTTCATTCGTAAGTTATGTGCGGTTGTCATGGCAACCAATCTGTTTTTTTAACAAGCTGAAATGAAAATTTGTGACTGAATTGTTTTCTATTTTCATGATTGAAAGCATATATAATAAATCTGTTAACTAACGCATTGGTTCCAGTCGCTTAGAATAAGGCTTGAGCAATATTCTAGCTCCTTCCACCAACTCGTTAGTTAACCTGTATTTATCATGATGTTACTTAGAGAGTCCAGCCAGTATCAACTAAACTAGCCGTCAGGATGCTAGTGGGGTATAACTACTGCCTATACTGACCTAGGACCACACATTTAAGGTTAGGTTTAGGGTTATAGTTAGCATCAGTATCCATCCATGTACTCTATTTCACTTCAGAGAACACATGAAAATACAGTGCGTAATGGTAACAATGCTCTATTAACATCCTGGCAGCTAGTATATAGATGCTTCCAGTCCAGCCTGCAGTAGTGTGAGAAACATTCACCAGGTGGTGACACTAGTGTGCAATATTCGGTATTACTATGTGGAGATGTTAGCTATGAATAAACAGAAAAAGAGCTTGCTTGTGTTAGACATTTGTAATATACTCTGAAAAGTTACCCTTGTAATTATAACGATGTACATAGAATCGTACCACTGGTGGATCAGAGGTACCAACATTGAATACCATCCAATACTCCCCAGGCCATTAATTTAGCCCTTTTTACTCCAGGTAACCGTGGCTTCCTTGCTATCAACAATGAGGGCCACTACATGGACGTCACCCTGCAGACTGGCATGTCTAGCGGCACCTACTGTGACGTCATCTCTGGTGACAAGGAATCTGGACGGTGCACAGGCAAGACCATCAACGTGGATGGGTCCGGCCGCGCCAGGATCCAGATTGACCATGCCAATGATGACCCCCAGATTGCCATCCATGCTGAGTCCAAATTGTAAACTAGATTTAAGATCAAAGAAATAAACTCAACCTTCTAGTACACATATGGTGTTTGTGTTCTGTATTGCCACAATTGTCATGGGAGTGGGTCAATCACAGACAGTATATGAGACAGCTCCCACCGCGATTAGCAGTCGTGTCTACTTTTAGCACTGGTCATTTGGTCAGCTTCCATACACACAATCAGCACCTGTCTGGTCATTGACCCAAGCACTGACCAACTCCCACCAATACTGCTACTGACTGGGCAGGGCCTTGTACAGAGTAACTCAGTGTGGAGTATAGGCCCTGCCTAGGGAGGATATGT
Organism: Sthenelais limicola; assembly: GCA_942159475.1. Lineage (NCBI taxonomy): Eukaryota > Metazoa > Annelida > Polychaeta > Phyllodocida > Sigalionidae > Sthenelais > Sthenelais limicola. Next base: position 63,125,051 of record OW804102.1, on the reverse strand, counting down.
TCCTACCAGGGACTCACAGATGCCAGCTGCCATGACACACCGTCCCCGGGCAGGATGTCTGCACCAGTCTATACAAGGGTCAGATTTTCAAAAAATGTACAATTTAACTTCGCCAATCTTCTCAAATAACCCACATTTCAGAGGAAAATAAAGTTCACAATACAATTCAACCTAACCAAACAGATTGCTAGAATCAATGCAATGCTGAATTTACTCGAATTTACCTAGTATTGACCAAATTACAACCTAATTTAGCAGAATTTACTAAATGTGTACAGCTGCCAATTGTACAATTTCTGAAAATCTGAGCCATAAAGAGAAGAGCTTACCTTTACCGCAGACCTCACAGATGAACTTGCGCGTGTCGATGTGGATGACCATGTGGTTCTTCATCTGGAACTGGTGCAGCGTCCTGTAGTTGCAGCCCTCGTACTGTAACAATTGTTAACCATTTAATATATAATTTACGCGCAGCCAACAACACCTTTTTCCCCCCATAAAATACACCCACTCCAGAAAGAAAGAAGCTCCATTTGGCCCCCTCCTGTAACACATTATGTGTCGCAACACATTAATGTGTTAGACCAATCACAACCAACTACAGGATTCGTGACACATTTGTAACACATTTTAAACACATTCTTCCTATATATGTAGCTTTTCCATCGAATACTCATTATCCCTGACGAAGCCCCCCCTAAAGGGCGAAATATTGGATCAATAAATGAAACTTTCGAAGATGACGACTTGAGTGACATCTTTTCCACAAAATCTAATATATAATTTTATTCAAGAATACAATTACATTGCAATATTATGACTCACAAGTGCTATAAAATCTAGGAAGTGGGTTAGCGTCCTGTAGTTGCAGCCCTCGTACTGTAACAATTGTTAACCATTTAATATATAATTTTATTCAAGAATACAATTATATTGCAATATTATTGAATTGAATTGAATTGAAAAATCTTTTATTTGTCAATAATATAGTAACAGGTACATTGAGAAGAAAAATGACAAATTGGTCCACTGACTTCTGGGATAGTCCCAGTTCTTCCAGTCGTTACCATTAGTTTTGGAAGAATAATTAAGAGTAACTAAACTAGACGTAACTAAGAGGCAAGTTTGCGTATAAAAGACATAAGTAATGGGTAAATAATCCACATTAATTAAGTACATAATCATGTGTTAACAGTTAAACTTATTATAATAATATGACTACATAGTTTGCTCACAAGTGCTATAAAATCTAGGAAGTGGGTCCCACGTCCTCCCATTAAACAATATATAATAATTAAACTGACAATTTTATTCTTCCTTTTTTTTTCTTTTTTTTTTTTTTTTTTTTATTCTTCCTTTCTTAATACTAACAACTCTTTTTAAGTTTGTCTCATATACCGTCTTGCAATTGTTAAGCATTTAAATGCCATGTGTTATAAGAAAATGAGTCACAAGTCGCAAAATTGATATTGGGGGTCCTAAAATGCCAGTCTCCGGCCTCCGGATTTGAACCCCTAAAAAGCTGCTTTTCTTCAGCGTTTGGGTTATTTGAAAATTAATGACAAAATTGTTAATAATTTCGGAAATGAATGGCACAATTTTGGTTTTAATTCTGGCTGAGTAAACCAGTGATAGTGGTCACAATATATCTGATCTCTATCCCCCACTCTCCGCCTCTCTTTCTCTCTCAATCATTTCTCTCTGTCTGATCTCCATCTCCGACCATCACACTTCTCTCTCTGTCATTTCTCTCTTGCTCCCTCTCTTTCTCTCACTCACACAAGAGTAACAAATTCAAGAGCTAAGATATGAAATACACCATATATTAATAAAGCTAGTCTTCTTAAAATAATTGTGGTAACTTGTGTCGAAATAGTATCAGCACTGTTCAGGCTATACAAAATCCAATAATAATAATTAATTTTAGAATCATTTCGAAACTTTTTCCATAGCTCTTAAAGGCAAACAAAATCATGTAATATTGTGCGGTTTAGGAACCATATTTAACATTATACCCAGCTGACAACATTTACATAACATTAGTGAAATATTTAAAATATTCTGTAAAGAACTTAAATTGTAGTCCTATACTTTCTATCCTACATACATCATTATTATGACGTTTGAAATACATGCAATTTCAATAACAAATAATTTCAACTTGCATGACATTTTTGTTGCAATTTATAGGCCTAAGAATAAACATTTGTTGGCCCTGACTTTCCTCAAAATCCCAAGAATGCCCTAAAATAGCTGTCATTTTGCTAAGATTTTCCCGGGAGGGGCATGCCCCCGGACCCCACTAGCTGCAGCACATGCCTTTGGCATGCACCGTACTTGGACACAAAAAAGCTCAGGCTTTTTGGCCTTCCCCAAGTTGGCAGCCCTGAATCTCCGGTTCTCCCGATATACAGCGATCTGCTTCCCCACTTAACTACTGTAGTTAATAATAATATATGACTTCTACAACTCTTTATGAAAAATGTATACTGTACATAATGTTGACCATGGAACCCCATGTAATGATTCATATTCTCATTAACAATTGTTCCTGCACCAATTACTTCGGGACTATACATTTTCACGGGTAGAAAATACTGATTCTGATTCTGAACTTTGTTTAATTGTATTTTGAAAGGAAATTGTGTAATCGATAGTAACATTTCAGCAACTGGGAATCAGCCCTTGACCGGAGATATGATTTGTATAACATTGTTATACTATTATATCGGAGCGGGAGGAATGATCACCTTTGACCTTGGCTACCGGAAGGAAGTGCTCGTTACCTGGGAACGACAACCGCGCACTTCAAACCGTTGAACATTCATTCAAAGCTGCTAACCAGTCGGTCCATGTCTGAGATATTACATTGAGAGGGACCATTCTTCTTCAGTATTACATTAAACAGAAATGTACATGTTTATTGAATAAAAGTTTTATAAAATAATAATAATTAATGCTGATTGTACCAACCTGACAGTGGAGGAGTGGGTGTTTGTCAGTGCCCTGTAGGGGGCGGTCGTGCTTACTGCTCATGTGTATCAACAGTGACTTCTCATTGTTACACTTGTACTCACACACCTCACACGGGAAGACCGGCTTGACCCGTACGTACGAGCGACTCCACTCCAACTCATGCATCTTGCGGTGAGCCTTCAGCTTATCCAGGTCATCAAAGTCTATCTGACACTTGCGGCACTTGCGCTCTATCCGCGTCCTCTTCACCTGCAATATCAGAATTAGTCATTTATAATCCTTTTTCACAGAATTTTACTTTTTAAAAAAGCTGTGTTCACGCCAGGAAGAAGTGGAGAAGTGACCAAGACCCAGGAGGCGGAAGCGGAAGCAGGGTCGGTCAGGGGGACCAGTCTTCCGGTAGTCCCGCACTCAATACTTCCTTTCCTTTAATGAGGGGAAATTATTCAGATGGAAAAATGCTCCACTATTTTGTACTTGAGTAATGAGAGCACATTCTGTACATGGCGCTGGTGAGTGATAATAAGTGAAGTCATCGTATGAAAGGATTCCGGCAGTTCCTCCAATTACAAAATCTTTATACAATGAGGACCTTTTAGAAGCAAAAACAACTCGAGAGAATCCGCCAAAATTTTAGTCAAATGACTTTTAGATGGGTTGGAAAAAAACAGAACAAGTAGAAAACATTTTTATACCGACATTAACTGAGAGTACAGCTTTAGGATCTAAGGCAGCTGCTTTAAATGTTCATACAGAATTTGAAGTAGATTTATTTGAGTAAAAACAGCTAATGGTTAGCGATAATAAGTGAAGTTATAATAGAAAAGCACTCATAAAAACAACTGGGCGGGAGCAAAAGTAACTATACACTAAACACTATATACTAAAATCCTCCAAAATTCTGGTCAAATGACTTTTAGATGGGTTGGAAAAGAATGGAACAAGAAGTAGAATATATTTAGTTTTTGGCTGACATTAGCTGAGAGTGCAGCTGTAAATGATACAATAGGGGATTTGCATAGCCGCCATTTTGAATCTTGATTCGCATGGAATTATGGGACTAATGGTACAGTGTAAAATCTATAGAAAACATGCCATCTTCAGCATGGAATATTTATCAATGCTCTAATATTAATGTCCATGTGTTAAACATGTTTCCATAAAACAAGCCTCCATCTTTCCCATCATGAATTTGGTAAACATAGATCATTCATACTAGCTATGATATTGGTGATATTGGTGAAAACATTCTTGAAATTTTCGATAAAAATGTTGCCAAATATTTGTATGTCAGATTTCATCAGAATCCATCCCAGGATGCACTGTGACAGGCATGCGCAGTGGCACATGCAAATCCCCTATTAATACAAACAGAAGCCTTGGTCTCACCTCACAGTTACCCTTGTGTTCAGTCAGCGCAGCCTTTGTGTCAAACCGCTGGAAACATTTGCGGCAGAGGAAGGGCAGGGCTCGTATCACATCCTTGGACACCTTCTTTAATGAAACTTCACACTTTGCCCTGAAATAACATTTGTTATTTTTTTTAAAAACATATTTTATTTCGAAAAAGAATTCCACACAAGTGGTACGTTTCAAGTCACCGAAAAGACAATATGTGAATAGCAAAGTATAGGAATATACAAAAATTATCATAATTGAAAATTTCAATATTATACACGACACTATCACTTCTCAGACATTTGTAAACATGTAGAAGTTAGGCGAAATCCATAAAGTATAATATAGTTGAGTAATGGTTCTCAAGGTTATGCCTTCTACGATATCAGTCGATAGGCCCTACTACAGCCAAACTTAGTATACAAATAAAAATAAACATTTTTTTGTACATTTTTACCACCGATCAAAATAAATACATAGGAGCTATCCGCTTGAAAAATAAAACAACGAGGTTTACATGTAAATTAACCAGTTGGTTTCTACAAGTCAAGTTGCTATCATATGGCTGCCATCTGTGTAACAGATTGACAGTACCATCAATTTATACAACGACTGAATGGGTTATTCACTGGGAGCGGAAAGAATAGACCCATTTGATAGTTTCGTTAATTCTGTACTGTGAACTCGAGCCATTGAATCACACGAGTAGTTCTTAACCTCTCGTCCAGTTCTACCTAAAGATAACTTTATAAATATCATTTCATGTTTGGAGTAAGATAATATAAAAATTCACAAATGTAAAAAATGGTTATTTAAGTGTAATGTAATGGGAATACTTTCAGTGGGGCCATCTTGAATCTAGTGATTAGAACATTGTTTTGCTTCATTTTGTTTCTACTCCCTTCCCCAACCCCAGCCACCCCACCCCACTCACACCCCCCCCCCCGCCACCCAACCCCACCCACTATTGAATAAATAGATATATAGATTAAATAGTTCCTACAAATGAGAACCCGGTATGTACATTTTCTCAGTGTTTTATTTCCCGACTAGTTTCGGCATAGGGTTGCCTTCTTCAGGGGACTGCTATTGAATAAATAACCAGTGTTGGGAAAAAATGCCTTGTTTGATAACTTTATAATTTGTTTTATGTCTTGTTAACTTCATTACTTAGTTATTAGACACCCACTCTCTTAGTGTAGCAATCTTCTTCTATAAAGCTAACGACTGGAAGACCTGGATTTTATCCAGAAGCCAGATTACCCATTTGTCGACCTCACACTTGTAAAACTTCAGATAAATTAAGTATTTTCAAATCAAATCAAATCAAATCAAAATAAAGAATGTTGCAGACCTGTGTTTGGCGCATTCCGGTGCACTGCTGAACTCAGTCTTACACTTGTAGCACTGTGTGTTCTTCCTCCTCGTCTCCCGGCTCGACCCGTCTCCTTCCCCCTCAGTCTGCCTACTCTCCTTCTCACCAGGCCTCTCCTCCTGCTTTATGGACAAAATATCACGGGAATATTAGGTTTACCTAAGACTGAACACAAATAAAATCTTTAAAAAAGAAATGATTACCTGCGATATTTATCGAGATAAATATAATTATAAATGTATTGACATCTGAATACCTCCACCGTTGCTTGAGAACATTTTTCCCCTTTGTACTGTTTGTACCTTTTGTTTTCCTCGCTGATATGTAAGAGTTTTGTTGGGGTAAAATGAGCCCACGCATGGAATAAAGACAGAGATGCCCTTCTGCCTTCCTGACTCATTTGTATATATTTATACACAGAATAAATCGGAAATAACTAAAGGTTGATTTGATCCTGTGAAACTAAATTCCTCTTTGCTAGGATATAAAGGGGAAGGGGAGGTTTAAATTTGTTTTTAATTGGATATTATTAATGGCCAAGAACTATATACACAGGTAGAAATTATTTAACGAAGTCTTTGTTAGGTACAGGTCTATTTAATTATAAATATAACGCAACGTTCGTTGGTAAATATAATAACTGGGTCGAGAAAGTAGACAAGTATATGAAAGAATCGACTAGGGCCTTTTCTCATGGAAATATCATTCTACAAACGGCTCCACCTTATATATAGCGATCACCTCAAACGCCCCCCCCCCCCCCCTCCCCACACACACCAGAGTTGAAGTTCTACCAACTGCATTGGGCCATCGCTTTAACTTGTGATATGTTTATGTTGATAACTAGAAAAAACATTGTTGCTTCTGTTTTTTTTTTTACTTTATTAGACTCCTTATTACCCGGTACACTTTCGTCAGCAGTAACCCTAGAAGTCATGATTTAAAATAATGTGTATTTGACTGACCGTAACAAGTTTCCCAGAGGATTTGACCTTAATGTCCTTCCCTGCCTCCCCATCATTCTACAGCCCCACCCAATATATAGCGGTCACTCCCTCTCTAGTAGACTACCATTTAAAATAATAATAAATTCTTTATTTGCAAGACTAAGAAATACCAATGTGGTTATGCTCTTCAGATTTTAGAATCTGGTCTTCCAGTGCATGCCATGCTACAGACCTATAGCGACAGATTTGAAAATAATATTACAATAACATACTAATAGAGAGAATGGAACGAGCCGTCAATAATCGAAAATTTATTGGACGAGATTCGTCCACATAAGCATGATGCCGTAGGCAGAGTGCTTGTGTGGACGAATCAAGTCCAATAATTTTTTCGATAATTGCAGGCGAGTTCCATTCTATATTTATATTTATTATATGGGCATAAAACTTGGTGCATAAAAGTGGCCGACTTGGTGACAAAGTAGTTCATATAGTATGCGTACTATATGAATACTTTTATAGCACCCCACTTATTGCACCTCTCATATGGAATGCACATATAATAAATACAGTTAGGTAGCAGACAAGTTATCAATGTAGTTTGCAAAACTCCACTGACCGTAACAAGTTTCCCGGAGGATTCCACCTTGATGTCTTTCTCTGTCTCCCCGACTCTAGCACCACTGGGCAGCAACTGCATCTGCGTCAGAAAATGTACAATTGGCAGCTCTACACATTTAGTAAATTCTGCTAAATAAGGCTACAATTTGGTCAATACTAGGTAAATTTGAGTATATTTAACATTGCATTGATTCTAGCAATCTGTTTGGTTAGGTTAAACTGTATTTTTAACTTTATTTTCGTCTGAAATTTGGGTTATTTGAGAAGATTGGTGAAAGTGAATTGTAGATGTTCTGAAAATGTGACCCACCTGCCTCATGTGCATGTTGGGCAGCATCTTGCGGGCGGCCTTGGTGAGGAGGAGTGGCTTCCTCTCCACCACAGGCTCCTGCCCCCAGTCTGGGTCATCCCCACTGTCATCTACACCTTCCTCCTCCTCTAACCCTTCATCATCATCCTCATCCTCCCTGTCCGCAGGTTCACTCTTGGGTTTCTTTTTAACAGAGTCCTCCGCCGGGCCTGAATGGTAGATATATATAATATGATTATAAGATTTTTATTCTGACACAAATACTTACATAATTATGGTAAAGTACATCAGAAAAGGGTTTTTACTCCACGTTGATGTATGTACCACATGCTATTTGTATGGGCGGTGTGGTAATTTGCACCAGCTCAACGCGTGTGGTATGACTTCCTGTCCCCAGTAAACACAGCCATATAAGGTAACTTAAGCATAGCAACGTGGGAGTAAATATAGAACCTAATTTTGAATGTGGTACTCAGGACAATATTGCACTGTCCTCAATGTTTGTTTTTTTTGTAACCCAATCGCCTATCCGCTTGTGGGCCACGAAAAACAAACATCTCGGACAGTGCAATAGTGTCCCTTGTACCACATTCTCATTAGGTTCTATCTATTCATCATCTGCTGAGCAGGTCTTCCTGATAGCCCTAAAATAAATATATAATAAAACAAATTTACTTAATCTATCCTCTTAATGTCTCTGTTGATCATTAATATTTGAAAATCACTATTGTGTATTTTGAGTCTATACAGACAGAATACAAGGTTTTTGTCTTATTCCTATAAGTAAAACGTGTGTACATGTATTATTAATCTAGCGTTTATGTAGTCTACCATGCTAGTGACTGTCAGTAAATCTATGTAATATATTACTGTTCGTTAAAAAATAAATTGTATTTCTTTTCTTTATTTTAAGCTGGAAATATCCTTGATATCAATGTGAGCTTATTTTAATACTTATTCTGAGATATTTTCATTATCATCAAATATTCACTCGCATAATCTTTTAAAACTGAATCTTCTGTAGGATCTTGACACAGTATGATTGTAATGAGATTGAAACCTATTGCATTATAAATTTCCGCAATAAAAACAAATATATTCATGAAAATACAAATATTGTTTTTCCTGTGAACAAACATGGTGGATAATCCGTGTTTCTATATAACTGTCTAAATATTATATTGGCCTTTAATGATTTTTTTTTAAATTCCGGAATGCATTATTTTGATTTCTTTAAACCCAATTCAAATGACACAATAACAGATAGCTGTGTATATATTTAGAGAAGGCTAAAACAAAAGAAAAGGGACCTTTGTGATGTATATGAAACAGTCAATTATTAAATGTCTAAGTTATTAAAGCTTAAACAGAATTATTATGTCACCTTAATGTAGCAGAATGTCTTTTCCAACTTGGGTCACATGAGAGTAACCCTTGTACGACATTGCCTGTGATTAATACAACATTTCAACAACAAAAATTAATTTACTTTTAGTAGGAGTTCCCTTCCTTCGACCTCTCACCCTTTTTGTGGGTATTTCTTCAGGCTGACTTCCACTTGGAGCCGCTTTCTCCTGTTTAAGATTACGTTTGCGTTTTCTAGAGCCAGCGATCACTTCTACCTGTGTTTCTCCCTCATCCTCCGCCCTCTTGCTCCAAGTAGATTTACATTTCCTTCGCGACTTTGACAGAGCTATAGGACCCTCAACATCAGTCCTCTTATCACAACCTTTGAAAACCCTGTGATCTTTCAAACTTTTAACAAGTGTCTCTACTCCGATGTCTTGGAGAACTGCAAAGATCTCTTGAAAGTTGTTTTCGTCAAATTTCAAAACACCAGTGTAAAGGAAATCTGTAACAGAGTTGAGAGATGTCTGGGAGCTCGCGGGTACGTGTATGCAGGGTGTGTCAGAGGTAGAGAGACTCAAGGCCACTTTGACCTTTCTCAGGGCAAGGTCATTTACAGCCCCCAGGACGACCTTGTGAAGGTCAATGCTGACAGAGGTAGAAGAGGATGTGACCAGTTTTAAGTCACATAAGTCACCAGATTTCTGCAGTTTGTAGAGTTTGCTTGACAGTGAAGATACATGGTGTTTGGAAGTGAATGTCTCCATTGTATCCTGAAATTAGATCAAATTTTAGGGTAATACTAGTTATCAAATAGTGCTTCATAATTAAGATCTAAAATAACGTATCTGTAATGTATTGTATTTGACAGTTGTATGTTTATCTCGTTGCCCTTGAAAATTCTAGCAGCGAGTCCAAAAAGGTGTAAAGCAGGACGTAAATCATCTTGATATTGTACTTCGGTCATTTTATTGTAGGCTGGTATTGTCTTAGGTACAGGTATTTGCTATGAGTGAATGAAATTGGTACCGCATAAGATGTAAAGGGACAATTAAGACCCTAAGCGGATGACAAAATACCAAAAAAGAAAATACCAAAAAATACAAAATATAAGGGAGACTGATACTGAACTTTAGATGTGTAAAAGCCTAGAGGGCAGGATATCATGAATAAAACCTTTTAAAAACAAACAAAAAAGATCTAAAATAACAATTAAGTATTTAATCAATCGAAATATAAAACCACAAATTAAGAAATTACACTAGAGGACAAGCAAAGATATCCGACTAGTTGTTCAGTAGGTTTGCAATTAATTTTTCATATTTTTGTTGAAAATGAAATATTAACAAAATTAAAACAAAAATACAATTTTGACCACCTGAAGTTTGTTTGCGGAATTGAGCAATTATCACCGACAAAAACTTAACAGTCTATATAAAAACTAAATGTATGGTAAGTTTTACGTTTCAGAAGACTTTGTCTATGAAAATCTATAAGTATAGAATTGATATAAAATTCAACTGAAGTCAAATTAAATTGGCAACGACTCATGAATTAAATCCATTTCTAATTTACTTCAAGTGCATATTTATTTACTGAAAAACTACCCTATATATCCTACGGTACCTACATAACACTTCACAAGGTCCCTGCAGCGGCCCTGCAGGCATAATTATTTACACGCCATTAATATTATGGAATATTCCTATACCGTATTATTATTAGGCCTAATTATTTTTGACAGTCGGCAAAACATACCCCCCCCCCCCCCCCCAACACACACACACACACACTCAGGGGTCAAAAGTGTACGCTTTTTGGTTCCAGCCTTTGAAAAGTACCCCCTTTCCGCGAATTTTCAAGCCCCCCCCCCCCCTTTCCTGCCACAAACTGACAAAGTCAAAGGACCCCACTTAATCTCATTATCTGTGTATTCCTGCCCCCTTTAATCTGTACATACTAAATCTATGGTCCATGTAGAACTATAGGTTTGCTGACTAGTCCTAGTGCTAAACCCATCGGCATATTGTAAAAAAAAAGGTAGTGGATTGTTTACAAAATACTTAATAGTTTACATGCCATAACCATAGTGCCTAGACATAGATAGGCCTAGTATCAGTAGACAGTTCATGGCCAGATAACACACCTGGTCCAATTATTCCATTATTAAAACTATAAGGATATGTGACATCAACATTTATAGTCATGAAATGTGACGAGAAAACATGCAAAATTTAAAAGTGAGTTATCCGGCGATGTTTAGTTGAGTCATTTGTCTTGATCCTGGGTGTGACGGACCATTGATATCGCCGTCACACGTTCGCGGTTTACAAATCATTCGTTCAAACTTACTTTTAAAGCAAAATCAAGCGAAGAGAGATTCAGAACTCAGCATTGGGGCTTGGAAATGATGTTAAAGTCTATTCGAGTGGTTGGACATATATGGAATACTTGTGGATCACCTCGACAGACTTGGATAGATTGGATACAGACAATTAAAATGATGTTGATGCAGATGCTTTTCAGAAAACCAAGCGCTTCCGTTTGCGCGGTGAAATGGGTAAAACACTGTTTTGGACGGTCACGACCCGTGCTAACGGTCTGGGCGTAGTTCCACGAGTCATGGAGAGATGGCGCCAGTAATGGGCACTGCGGGAAACAGAAGGTGAACGTGTCGCGCAAACTTGAAATGTGAGTAATATACCTTTTCCTTTGAGTTCTTCTGTGAGTGCTACGAGATTTTTGTCATATCTAACCAGTTTTTCTTCCCCAAGGGATCTGGTGGGCTCGTGTTATGGTAGCTTTCCATTAACGCGAATTTTTGTACAGTGAGCCGGCCTCGTCTGCTGGTGACCATTTTTGCGTTTTCTGAAACACAAGTCAAGCGCTTGGATTCGGAAAACGGGGAGTGAGTGAGATTGGTTGTTTTACGCCCTCATCAACACATTTAAGAGTGTATATCAAGGGCGGGAGAGCTGAGAGGGAGGCAGTTTATGATCATACCCAGGAAATAGAGATAGAGAAGAAGGGAGAGAGAGACAGAAAAGAGACAGAAAGGCACTTTAAGTTTAAGGTCTTATACCCAGGACCATCGGAAAACGGGGATAGATGTTAAAACTTAATACGGGTTTGCTGACAGTTCACCTGTGTTACTTTATTCAAGTAGTCTAAAATCTAAAATAATAAGTGATTATAAATTATATATTAAAGGTAAACAGTTTCTAGGGGAAAATGAAAATAAATGTCATTTTTCTGAAACTTTGTTAGGCCTAGGCCTACCGTATTTGATTCTTGAAGTGTTTCTGGTCATGAGTTGTCAAAAAATTAAATGTAGATTCTACAATCAATTGTGCCGCATTTCCAGGAAAATTCTTTCAGATATAATTTAACAAGATGTTGTTTCTTTATTAAAGGACTGAAGAAATGTGGGCGGAGAAACCTCTATATATATATAATATAAATATATCAAAAGCTATTTCCTTGACAGTCATTTTGTTCAAATTCATTAACAGCTGAATAGGTCGTGTATAACTGACTGTCGAACTTCAGCCCTAATTTTCAACTTATCAGGCGGAGTTCCAAATGTGGAGAAAGCTGACGGTGGCATGCCAAAAGTAGAGCGTTCAGGTGCGAACCAAGGCGTTGGTTTCGTCTCTCTACCCATAGCATGAGCAATGTCCGCCATGCTTGGCGCCTTGCCCACCACCTCTTCTGCGAAATCGGACGCCTCCGAAATGGCACCGAAGTTGACCAGTTCACACTTTTGTCCCGTGGGAGGAAAATGGCGAGTGCCGCAGTTGCGACATTGGCGTTGGCGAACCATAATCCTGATAAAATTCTATCCAGAGCTTGAAAGACACAAAAGAAAAAATTTCCAACATGTGCTCTCAACTGGTGCTGAAGGTAGAATGACGCAGGTGCCCCGTGCTGTGGGGTTCACCCGCCTACCTGAACGAGTAATTAAGGTGAAGTAGGTGAAATGAACTAGCCCCTTCGGCCCCAGTTATAATCTCCTACTAGTTCCTTGTAGGAGGATAAAAAAAATACAAAAAATAAAATTGTGAAATAAATCCTTAATATCATGACTAGCCAATTGAAGCTAAGCCTATAAGTTAGGCCTATAATTAAGAGATCATCCGCTTTTGTATAAAATATTTCATGATCGATAATCATCAAAAATATCGCCTGAAATAATTGAAAAATAGCCTACTTCAAGGACTCACAACAAAATCTCAATTAAACTCCCAAACTAAATTGCAGCCATGTCTCGGCTTACATTCACCAATAGAACTGCTCCTTAGAATCCAAAGATACAAAGTATTTATTTTTATGATTTTTCATATCAACAAGAAATTCGGTGGTTTTTAATGAAAACCCAGCATTCATATTGATGTGGATGGCGAGTCCCGCTAGCGATAGCGTTGCAACGGGTACAGTTGTCAGAAAACTAAATCTAGATTTTAGAGTCATTTATATGTTGTCTATCAAAAAAATTCTTTTACATATAACTTAATAAGAATGTCTCTTTCCAGAGCACTTTTAATTTCAAGATAATTTGTCCAAAAAAGATGAGATTTCCAATTTCGAATGAATAGGGAGCGTAAGTAATCCATGGCAGCTTTTTTTTTAGTTGCGCTACTCTATCAGTTTCAAGACGTTGTGTGGACATGTCGTGCAAAACTCCCATAGCCCCACCATTGCGGAGATAAATAATCTTTGTTTGTTCATCAATCATAAGGTTTTATGTATTCTAACTTACTTACATATATCTATCTTTAGAGGCAAACGATTTTAACTATAGCCCCCATAATCGTTAAATTGTTACTGGGGCAATGTATAGAGTGATTATTTATCACCCCAATGCTAACCCTATGGAGATTGTTTACTTCCGGTCCACACATCGGTACAACTATGCGACTAATTTTCGTTAATTCGCAACAATGTCTGTAAACTTTTGGAGCTGGCACGCTAGTACAGCAAAGAGGCAACATCTTTAATCAACAAAATTGTGTCATTTAGGTCACATTTTACCATGACAAGCGTAACAGCACATGTGATTATGGAAAGCAGAAGGCACCCTGAACTGGACTCTAGTAACTGATCAGGTGAGTAATAATGAGGTTTTTGTTATTATAATTACTCTCTAAAATCTAAATGGTTTAAAGAATGAACAAACAAACAATGCATAAATAATTAAAGTTTATTTCATACATTGATCTTTACTTGTGGAAGAGTATAACAATGAAATGTACACAATATACAAAAATAGCAGCTGCGAGCGTACAAACATAAGCAACACAGTTGCTCCCCAATATGTCTATTTCAGCCATCTTTTTAATCATCACCTTACATCATCTTCTTCAGTTTTGCCCCTCCTCTCATAACCATCCTCATGCTTCCTCCCTTCCAATGATTATCATCACTTTACCATACATATGTAATGTAATAGCTCAAGCATTTTAGTTTTAATAGAGGATAAAAAAACAAGGTCGCAAACAATCTACTCAACTCCCAAACAGATCAGACACAAGAGAGAAAATCTACCTGGCTTTGACCTACAAAGCGATGTACAACACAAGGATTCATTCAGTTATAGTAAAACAAGAAAGACCTATATTTAAATATTTAAAATTTGATTCTTGTCCATTAATATTCAAAGTAGGACCATAATCATGATCATCAAAAGCTGGTAGGACAATAACATGATAACTGGTACATAGAAAGTATTATTACAAATTACTACTGTAAATTCTCAAATAGAAGCTGCATATCCACCTTTTAAGGTATATTTCCTATACTTCAAATGCTATCATATTCCCCCAAACCATTATAGAAGTTATAACCTAGTTTTCCCCTACCTTGGAACCCTAATACTGACATATTCTATGATACTAGCCATGGCTTAAATTAGAGAATTTACCGTAATAAACATCCAACTTTTAAACAAGTAATTTAAGCTAATTCTATAGCAGTGTCACTGTGGTTTATAAAATATGTTTAATACCTTAGTGCCACAAAGACAACATACCATGTAAAGAAACAAAGTTATTTGTTTACCCTAAATGAGAAACTAAAACATTCTTGAACGATGGACTTTACCCCATGAAGACATCAATTTGAATTAATTCAGTAAATGCCACAATTCAATGTTTCCTTCCAGGTTCCTTCTTCTGGACGCTTGGAAATAGACATATTCATTAATTTTTACAAAAGACAATGAAACACAGAAAATAGACTAAGCAACATGTCCCTATTCAATCGTGCTTGAACATTCAAATTGCCACTCACAGTTCCCACTTTCAACTTGATTAACAAGGGCAAACCTTGGGGCTTGTTTCCCCAACTAGGCTGAGCGAGTTGTACATATATCATTGTGATCGACAAAGTTTCCACAAATCTCCTAAGCCTACCCATAAGAGAAGGGAGAGAACACAAACCTCTGCCTGATTTGTGTGCAACTCCTTTACACAATGAAACACCTGGAGGGAAAATTGTTTAATCTATTGAAATCTCAGACACCTAAAGCTAGCCTATGTAGTTTGAGAGAAGTTACTATGTGAGTGCTACGTGTTAGTTTTCCCTCATACTAACTCCATTCAAAGGATTAGCAAAGTACAAATCTTAAGCCAAGGGCGAATAAAAATGTTTGTAGCAAAACTGGCTAGTAGTGCTAATGGTTCGGGTCACAATTATTGCTTGATTTCTTAGCTGCTTGACTGTATATTTAATCAATACTTAGAAAAAAAGAGAAAGAGAGCTTAGATTCCAAAGCAAGTGAATGAAAACAAATGATTTCCGTCAAATAGGGATCAGATAATACAGGTAATTTTTACAATTGTTACAGTAGCACTGAATTTATCTGCGGGCTAAGGAAGTCCAATTCCATTTTTAGGTTTGGTTCAGGCAGCGGAGATGGGAAGGTCCTGTCTTCATAATATATATTATATTGAATTGAACAAATATAACCTCACCAATTTGAAATTCATTTAAATATAAAGATAAAGATGTATAGACATTAATAAAAGCGATGAAATCTAAGCTCAGTTAAAAGTGAAGTGAGAGTATTCCGGGAGACAAGGAAGGTAAAACAACCAGGTCTTGATTTAGGAAGCGTGCATAACATACACTCACCAGGGGGATTTGTAGTGCTAACTGCTGCGAGAAATAGAAAAAAACCACTGGAGTATTCAATTGGGGATTTGCATGTCTGCCATGTTGACTCTTGATTCACAAGGAATTATGGGAGTTGTATGTCAGTGTAAAAGCTATAGAAAACATGTTATGTTCAGCATGGAATATTTAAGAATGATCTCATGTAAATATTCATGTGTTTTACATGTTCCATAACACAAGACAGTCTTCGTCTTTCCCATTATGCATTTCGTTTTTATAGATCATTTACACAAGATATGATATGAAAGGTCCTTGTATTTTTCTATACAAATGTTTAATATTTGTATGTCAGATTTGAACTGAATCTATCCCAGCATGCACTGTAATAGACATGTGCAGTGAGACATGCAAACCCCCGTATTGGAAACACCAGTCAGCTTAGGCCTGCTTTAGTTGACACTAGAGAGATGCCCGGTAGTATGCCCGGTAGCATTAACACAATTCCTGTGATGAACATTACCATGTTGAACCTATGTCCAAGCAAACCTTAAAAATGGCCGTCTTCAAGCAAGCGACCAGGGAATCTTATTAAAAATTACAAAAAATCTAATCACAATATCATCACCATTAAAAGTTTGTTTCTGAATTTTAGCAAAATGTTTTACCCTGTACTTGCTACAATTGCCCGTGGAGTATTTTTGGGTGTTAGATAATGGCTACAAAGTGGCTACATATAAAATAGGGAACTATTATTATTACCATTACAGTCCAAGTGGCGGACATAATAACATGACACCGTGTTAACAAGCAACAGTCTAACACACGGCTACCACAAGCGGGAGTGGTGAGTCCCTAGTTTAACATTCCCTACTTACAAATAGTCAAGGCGTACTAAGGGAGGGACAGCCATTCGTTGGCCATTATTTCAATTAATGCAGTGAATATGGGTTGAAGATGTAGAGGCTGGGGCATAGCTTATAAATAAATATTTGCTGCCAAAATGTGAGTAATAAAATTTGAAATTTATTTTGGATTTTGATTGGTAACTTTGGCATGCCTGGCATGAATTTGCATGTATATATTTGGATGATTTATTGTTGTTTTGTTTTGACTTTTTTCTTAATTATAAAAACATCATGACTCAATGCGCCTCATGTTTTGAATATTTTGGATCGGATCAATTCCAAAAGTTGTATTACGTTTCAGTTTTCAAGTACTTATTATGTTTCTGAGCCTAATTAGTTTTCCTCTGGAAAGGTTTCACAGAATCTGTTGTTACTGTTCTGTCAGTACAGAAACTGTTTAAGAGAAATTTGATAGAATAAATGGCTTGGAATGGCTGGCCTCCCCCTGTACATGAGACCCGTCTTATACACAGCTTGGACAAGAAACATACAATGTCAATAAGTCCTAGAAGTACAAGCTACAGCTTACTCTGGACAATGTTCCTCCTAGTATAAAGCCATTCTTTCAACATGTAACCCAGGATGTCTGTCAATCATTGAGGTGTCCTAATATTTGGGGGACTTGGGCACAGCAACAATATTATGGTGGGGAGGTCCAGGTACAAGTGTGTTTTGAGTATGGATCCCTTGGCCACTTTGTCCTAGTAATTGTGTTGTAGCTAAGTAGATTTGCAATTCTATATATGACTAATATATTTCAGAATAATTACAATTTTTCTATAAAAGAAAATTGAACTCTATTATTTACAACAGAAGAAGAAATAGCCACATTCTGAAAATAATCTAAATAGATATAGATTTAGGGAATGTCACGCAAGATTCAAACCCACTACTCCTCATATCCTTGGGTCATGAAGCCAGTTCTTTAAACCTCTGTGCCATTTCTGACCACCTGATCACCTGGACCTTTGGTGAATTGAGGAATTGGTTGAATCTCTCTTTCTATGGTGGGTTGTAAATAATAGGACAGATCATGATTGACAGGAAATGTGTTTATCAAACAGTTTAAGCCACTGTAACGAGCGATCATTGAGCTGTCATCTGTAATGATGTACATGTCTAGAGTATATCTAGCAGTAGAAGGCGCCGGAAAATTCCATAGCTGACTACTCGAAAGATAAAGTCCTAGTTTCTTCTAGACTGTTTTTTAAATGTAAAAAATGCTTTACAGTACAATGCATGGGGAGCATGTGATTCAGGCAACTACAACCTAGCGTGAATGGACTATATTGTGTGATGCTTGTGACTTGATAGAAGTGTCTTGAGTTGTTGAATTTGGCAAAAATATTAGTAAGGGAATTGCATGTACTTCATGATTCTTGATGCGCATGGAATTAAGATAATTTTAAGATACAATTACATAAATGAAAATAGTTGACATAATTTTGGATAGAATTTTGCCAAATATTTTGTATGTCAGATTTTGTATGACATCCAACCCAGCATGCATTAGATCTGACTGCTGACATTCACAGTGGCACATGCAAACCCCCTATTAATTACAGCACCTCCGGGCAAATAGGAAGCAAAACACAATTACAGATCTTTCAGATTTCCAACTCTTTCTCTAGCCCACACTTATCGTTTTCATCAATCTGCATCCCTTTGTAGGAATTAGTTTAGCATTTTTAAAAGAAGAGATTTTCGTCCCAAGCAGTTTCTATCTACAATATTATGTGCAACAATGATTTCTTCACTTTGTAGGTACATCAGTTATATCTATAGAGTCATGATCTTATAATTATTAACAATTTGGGATAGACTATGTCTGCATAATGAATTATTCAATATTTTGTTCAACATTTTCCCGCAGTAAATGAATATTTCCAATGGTAGAACTACAGTGAAGCAATGAAATCGCATGTGAGGCATTGGAATATTAGACAGTGGGCAGTTGTAATATACATTATATAGATGATATATTATTACATACTAGATTGTGTCAAACCCAGCGAATGAACCTAATATCTTTATATATTGTACTTTTACCTTCTAATCATCCTTTAAAAAGTATATACACTCATTACATGTATAGACTGTATATGCATTGTAGACTTATATAGCTAGTTGTTATGTTAATTCCTTGGCACCTTCAGGACACGCATTGACCATTTGTAGATGAACTATTACAACTTTCTCGTTTCTCCATTACTCCTAAAACTAAGCGTTTATACATATATATACTAACAGATAGAGTACCATAGCTTGGGTGCAATAGCTATACAGAAAAAGCATGGAGTTATCTTTCACTCACAAATCGCTTAAAATTTCACCCAGAGAAAAATCAGCATTTCCCTTTCAATTAATTTACAGCAATCCTTTAGTAAATTCCCTCCATCTGACCCCGATTCTTTGGGTTTTTGGCATTTGATCAAAGTTGACCATCACACATGATTATCTTATGCTTCTTCACACACTCATTACATTCATGTATCAATTCATTAATTATTTAATAGCATCCATCCAACTGTATGGAGAATCATCAACATTTACCATATTTAGCACCTGCAAGTGACATGTCCAAAGCTCTAGAATGTTCTAGAACCTGTTGATTCACAAGCTTCTACACATGACTCAACATCCATCCATTTATGCACCTCTTTCTCCTGTCATCTAACTTTATCTGTAAATACTTATATAGGCCCACTGTATTTAATCAAGAACAAATGTCTCCACGGGGTTGGATGTAAGAAAACTTTCGGCTTGAGTTTAGCAGATTGTCATGAATACCTGGGAGCATCACTATGGTGACTTATCTTGACAATAATGCAGTTCTCTTAATAATTTTTGGTAAAATGGTACAGAACATCGTCAACGCCAATGCCAAATTTTGGGTAGACTTTCTTTTCCGAATTCTCAGCTTTTGAGGTTCCAAGGCCCGCGGAGACCCTTTATGTTGAAATTCTTGAGGTTTTTAAATAATATAGATTCAGTGGCTTTCCATAGCAACATCATAAAAATCCTTTTCCATTTGAAGAATACACACCCTAACTTCATTCATATATAACAACTCTTGTGCAGTGGACCTAGCATTGTATTCCCTAGTGTTTCATGAAGAATGTTAAAAAATGCAGAAATATATACACAGTATCGGCAAGTCACTCACTATCTAACTAGAAATATTGTACAAAATCCATCCACAAATCAATGGGTAAAGCATGAGTTAACATTCATCCTTAATACAAATCTGCATCATGTGTTTTATATCCACAAACCATTCAATTCCTTCATTTCAAGACAATTGCAAATGTACATTAATCCATTAATGTAGATTCCATATATGATACATTTCAACATCATGATAAGTACAAAATCGAAAACTATGGGAGTGGGGAGTAGGAGAAATGAGGGAACTTGAAGCAAAAGGTGTCATTGGAAATTTACCCCGCAAGACAGAGCTGGAATTAATGAATAAATACAGATACAACAATTGTTATTAAATATACATGAATGTATTTAAACACAGCTGTCTTAGGATCGGTGGAAACAACACAATTATGGAACACAATGAATTATTGACTTAAATCTTCCTCTCAGTCGCTCCAGTGTGAAACAAACTAATTGAATGAATATCAACATGAATGCTCTAATCCTAAGCTAGTCATGATTCCTTTATTATATTTTGTCTAGGTTTCCACTGTCTTTTTCTCTCTATCATAATCAATCATATAAATGCTCCAGACTAGAACATTGCAGACAATATCTGAAGAATATTGAAGAACATACTCCTTCACTCAGTCAAAGATTCCACTGAGCAAATAAAATGCAAGGTAATGTAGGTAGCTTCTTTATCAATGTTCAGTTGGTCTTTGGTACTTAAACCTATTTGTTCAGAACCATCTGTCAGGAAACATTAATATCTAGTCATGTATGCACTTTCTTGCTCCTATCTCCAATAGGAAAAGTCCACAGCTGAGTGTAACATCATTATATATAACCCAGTGCTTAATAAATTGTTTCATATTGATATTTACCAGACTAATGTAGCTCAGATACAACCACTGTGTGCGGTTACATCTTATAATATCAAAGTCAGATATTCAATCAACATCAATAGAGTAAAGTTGTATTCCTCTTGGCTAAGCTTGCAACATATAATATAATAGTGTGTGCACCTTGTCCTATGTATACGTCTGTCGGTCGGTGGGAAGATTGTCAATGTATATTAGTATATATGGCGTTAGCCTTCATGTAACAAAAGCTACCCACGCATCACAGATACATCACTTTGTCTTTGGAATAATAATAATAATAATAATGACAGTAATGAGAATGACCATGATAATAGGAGTAAATGTAATAATTATTATCCTCATGTGACTAATTGATTCAATTTGGTATTCTCTGTACCTCAAGTAATCCTATGTTCTTGCTCATGTCAGTATTTGTATTAGTTGTAGTAGAAAATTCACTTTATAAGCCTTTGAAGTAAGAGTTGGTCACCATAGCGCCCACTCTAAGTATATAGGTGTGTGGTGAGTAGAACGGAGCAGTTCAATTGCTCACACAATGGCTGTCCATGGAGGTGAAGATCTTTGGTAACTACTTTGCCCACCAGGTCTAGATGAACCGTTGTTATCACTGGTTTCAGAGCTTGGAGACCGTGAAGTCCGTGCACGTTCAAACATTTGTGACAAATGCCTCACACTCACATTTTCTTTCTCCGCAGATCCCTTATTCTCATTACTATGGCCTCCTTCAGGTTGCTTCTCACCTTGTTTAGAGATTTTCTCATTGTTGGAGTCTTTCTGCAGTTTACTTTGCACTGGCAGTTCCTTGCTTTCATTTTTACCATTTTCCTCCCGGATGGGTTCACTTGAGCTATCTGAGCGTGCACTGTCACAACGCTTCCTCCTCTCCCCGGGTATGGGGGGCTCAAGGCTGTCAGACCGTGAACTGTTCCTCCGCTCAAATATAAGCGAGAGTTTTCTCACTTTCCTCTGTGAGCTGTCCTCCGACCCTGCTTGGTTCCTGTCAGAGTCATCTGAGTCTCCATTATCTGACCGGTTTGATGTCTGAGTAGCCAGAATGGGTACAGGCGATGTGGACTGTGCACCAGATGGAACTGGAGATGGATTCTCTTGTACAGGAAATTCCTCGGTTCTTTGTCTCACCCTTGGAGACGGTCTTGGAGACTGACTGCTGATGCTCTCCTCAGTAGGTCTATTGATCTTTCTGGGTGCAGGAATAGGTGACTGTCTGACCTCCTTAATGTCTTCTGCTTTAGTCTTGCGTGGGCTGGGTGGTGACAAGGCTTTCAGATGAACTATCTTTGGCTTCTGGAACACAGCTGGCCGGTACTTGGGTTCCTCTGGCTTGGCAGCAGCAGCAGCAGCAACAGGCGGCTCTTCATCCTCCCTTGGTGGGCTGCTGCTGAGTGTTTCAAATCTAGACAACAACTCTTTCACACTCTTCTGCCTCTTGGGAGAGTGCCTCTTCTTCTGGCGAGCTCTTCCTCCCTCTTCATCATCATACTTAACACCAGTTGACTCATCTGAATCTACTGCAGCATCATCAGATTGCTGCTTCACCCTTGCCACAACCCGGGGTTTACTCTCACCCCCGCCCTCCGCTTGCTGCCGTCTGTCCAACCTGAACTTCTTGGCCATAACTGCAGGAGGAGTTTTGGGTGAGGGTCTTGGCTGCACTGCTGGTGGCCTGCGCTCTCCACTGTAGGAGCGGGCCCGGGAATTTTCCCCCGGTGAGTCTTCTCTTGACACATGTTCCCCTCCATAGCTCCTGGACATGTACTTCATACTGGCTACAGGGGAGACCTCCATGGCACTGGTGTGAGGTTTGGGAGGTGTGGCCTGCATGGGGGAAGCTGCAGGAGACTTCTCCTGTACCATGGCCTCAGGTGGACTTTGCACAGGTGGTGGTGGTGGTGGAGGGCTCTTGTCCAAGCTGGCCTCCATGCTTCCAAAGTCTGAACTAACTTCCATAGGAGAAGGAGGAGTTGGAAGCAGGTCTAATGGCTGCTCTACTCCCTTTGTATCAGATTTCTCCTCAGAGGGAGATGTGAAGTCTCCACTTGGGGTCTCCTCAGTAGTTGACGGGGAGAGGACTTTGCCATCACCTTGTCGTTTAGAGTCGGTATCTATATCACCAACACTGTCACATGAATCATCCATGTCCATTGTGAAGACCTCCTCTTCCATGCTTACATCTACACTCATATTCCCCTTCACTTCAGGCACTGCCTCATCTTGTGGGCTGAAGACAGTTGGAGCATTGGTATCCTTCAGACTGTCTGAATAACTCTCTGGTGACAGGAGGATATCTTCTTGTTCCTCCCCCTCCTCCATACTCCTGCCATCACTACCGCTGCAGATAATAACCTCCTCCTGTGGAGGAGAAGGCAGTGAGGAGGGGGACTTGGACTGATGCACAGGAGAGGTATTGACCTCATAGTTGGGGCTTATAGACACTAACATCTCCAAGTTACCTGTGGATGACTCTTTCTCTATCACCGCCTCCTGCACCACCTCTGCTTCACTAGTATAAGCAGCTGTGCTACCATCTCCCTCAGGCTCTGACGGTGACTTTTGGTGGTGTTGGTAGTCCTCATGACTCATGGCTATAAGCTGGCTTGCCGAGTCAGTGCTGATTGTGTCATCAACACATTCTCCTCCTACAACATCTCTTCGCTCTATAGGAGGGCTGTCTTTGTCTATATGTGTATCCTCCATGGAAGCTTTGGGTGCATTCACCCAGTCACTTCTCCTCATTTCTGCTGTTACTTGTTGCTGTGTTTCTGGAGATTGATGGCTAGGCGAGTGTTTAGGAGATAGACTGTACTGCTTAGGACTGAATTTCTCAGAGGGAGATGAGGTTGAGTTACTCTTTGTTTGGCTAGTGTATGAGGATAACATAGCAGGAGAGGTTTGAGAATCAGAAATGTTGGCAGCCATTCTCTCTATGGATTGGTCTTTCTCCAGTGGTGAGTATAGACCAGAAGAGGCCCCTTTGTCAGCACTACTGCTACTTTCAGAATGCATGTATTGTTGTTGTGAGTCAGTTGCATGATGCCTTTGGGAATTAGCATAAAGATCGAGATCTTTAGGTCTGTTATTTGCTTTACCATGCTGAGATCCATCAATTCTGGTATCAGGAATATTGTCATAATCTGATGAAGCACCAACATCTGCATCCAGCATCTGCACCTGCCGTAGTATGGCATTGGTGTGGTGGTGGATGATACTGTCTTTGGCATATGTTCTTGCCTGCTCTTTGGCTTGATTCTTTCCAGGTGGGCTCGTGATTGATGCACCTCGGTCAGGAGTCATTGGGCTTGTCTCCATGTCAAACTGTAGATCAGGTTCCTGACAGAGGGTCTTATACTGCTGTGGACTCCATTCTTTATGTTTACTGGCAGCTGCTTCCTCTCCACCATCTGCCTGCTTGCCTTGGTGCTTGCCAGCGTTCTCATACTGGCTAGAAGGAGGTTCTCTGTGAGCATTGGCTTTCTGTTTATGGTGGTGGGTGGCCACACCATTCAGGAGACTGTCAAGTGATTTTGAGAGCTCATTGAATGATCCTATTGAGCACATGTCTGCCATGCTGTCAAGAGTGTCGCGAGATCGCTGGAGGTCGCTCGGCACACTTAAAGCCTTGGACATTCGGTTCTGAGGTGAACCGAGCGCAGCCAGCATCCGCTCTGCAGTCTCCAGCTCACTCAGGTATTGCTCATTCCCTGGAGTTATTGGAATCTCCCCGCTCCTTCTCTTCCTCGGTGGAGGAACTGGAGGAGATGCTTCAAGCATATCATTGTCATAATCACTGATGTCCCCAGGAACTGCAGCACTGATTCCCTCCTTGTCCGGATACAGAGACCGAAGTAACTCCTCGCCCGAGGGCTGGGCTGGGGGATGCATGCGGGGAGACCGAGGAGGCTCTCTGTTAGGGATAACTGTCTCCACTGGGGAAATGGCATCGTATGGAGAAACATCTACAGTTTTTCTCCGAGAACCAGGACTAGCATTAAGGACAACAGGCAACAGCTCACCAATGGGTGATAACTGCTTAGCTTGAGGTGAAGGAATTACATCAAAGTGTGTTTCTTGGAGCCCATCTGCATGAACATTATTCCTTACTCCAGAATTATCGTGTTCCATGCTATGCATGCTGAATAGAGTGTCTTCAGTAGAGGCCACAGTGATGGGGTTGGGTGAGCAGGGTGGTGACACAGAAGCACCTGTACCTTTAGATTTCCTAGACTTGGCCACTGGTGGGGAGCTTACAGGGCTATGTGGGTCCTCTCTAGATGGTGACGGACTCCGCATCTTCTTGCGAATACTTGGTGGAGAAAGTGCCTTCACAATCCTCTCCTTGATGGAAGGAGAAGTAGAAGAAGGTGGGCAGACTACAGGCTGGTCCCAACAAGAGCTGGATACCTGATCTGGGTCTGAACTTAGCCCTAGAGGTACTGAGGTGCTTGTGGTCATGGATGAAGTAGAGGAGGTCATCTCTGGCATGTGCAGGGGTTGGAAGGTGGTTAGTGTTGGTGCACCCTGTGAGGAGGGAGAAGGGCCGCTGCTTATGCTCTGGCCTCCCTTGGTACCCAGTATCTGTGACACAGCAGCATAGTAATCCTCATGTCGTGTCTCCACAGCCTTTGCACGCATCTCTCCCCGGTACGGCCGGGATCCATCCAAGGATCGCGGTGACTTAGACCCACCGCCATACAACCTTGGAGATTTTGAACCGTCAAATCCCCGCTGTGATCGGGTTGAAGATGTTGTGCTATCGAAAGATCTAAATGTGGGTGACTTGGAAGGAACATAACCTACAGCCACGGCCCCCCGTGTGTACGAGCCTTGTGACTTGATGGACTCACTGTCTGACAGATGGCGCTGGTGTCGCTGATGATGGAAATAGAAGCGGCCTTCTAGATCTGCCATCCGGGAGTAGGAGGGGTCAGATGTTTCCATGGCAACAGCGCCTTGACCAGACCATCCAGAGTGGCTGGAGTGAGAGTCGGCGTCAGTGAAGGACCGCGTCATAAACACACCTGGGGAGGAATAGCAATAAACCTGTTATTATCATGTATAATGGTAATTTGTATACAATATCTATCCTGCATGTGTTATAACCAGACATAAAGACTTGTGATCATAAGATACCAAGTCCTTCAGCCTGACAGGTGACAGCCTGACAGGTGGACATATTACTTTTCAAAATAGCCAAGTTTAAATACTGAGAAATTAATTGGTGAAATCAAACTGATGTAATACTCATTATAATAGTTACTGTAACAAGGCATGTTATTATCATTATAAGTAACAGGATGTCATAATGTATAATATAAGGCATGTTATTATCATTATAAGTAAAAGGATGTCATAATGTTATTATCACTAAATAACAGAATGTCATAATCTATATTATACTAACCATCCTCTGAAGGGCTCATGTCTGCTGCCTCCATGTCAGACTCTGAGTAGTACATGTCATATGAGATGGAACGTTTGGTAAGCGGCCGCATACCGCCCTCGCTCTGTACTGTCACTGCAGATGCTCCAGAAGGCTTCCGCATGTGAGTTCCTGTAAACAGTGGGGTGCAGACTATTTAGTTATAGGTCAGGGGTGAGGGATCAGGGCTTCAAAATATTGTTGTTGAAATATTAGTATTTACATCAACTGAAACAGACCGGGGTGCAAGAGAACACTTGGTTTGTGCAAATTGTCACAGCCAGTTTTGCCCCCTCTGGAAAGTTTCATCAACTTAAAGATTCTTATATGACATGGCAGGACAAGACTTGAAAGATTTGAAAAGAAAAAACTGACCCTGACTGTACATTCTTGGAGCTCTCTTATCTTAGTTTTAGTTTTTATCTTGATAAATAGCAAATCAATGAACAACAAACCAACATTCCTCTTAATCTAAATTTTAGAAATGCTTCATACACGATGAGTTCAGAGAAACAACATACAAAGCTGTTTTAGAATTAAAGCACAGAAATATAAATATGTAAAGGCTAGAAACGTTACTTGAAACCCTACTAAGACTTATTTCTAGGATTAAAACATTTATAAAAAGGGCATCTATTTGGAAATTGACATTTCGAGCAATACAAATGAAGAAGATCATTTGACAAGGAAGTCCTCAATGAAAGGGGATAGAGATTGAAGTGAAAGTAACAAATTGTATTTATTTTATAAATACTAGGTACATTTTCAGTGGTGAATGAACCAGAAGAAGAATACATGAAACAGATTGGAAGGTAGAAAGGAAAATTATCAGTTTGTTTTCATTACAGGGTGCCCTTTGTTTAGTTTCTCCCCATGTTGTTACATCAAATAGTTTTTATAAACAAAAATGCCAGAGATTTCTCAACTTGTTTAAATAGTATATAACATCATCATTGAAATATTGGGAGTGTGAACACCCAAGATGCAAAGAAAAATGATGTTTTTCTTGTAAAAGTCCCATGAAGCATAAAATGAGAATAGCAAAAGGCTCATGCGTCGACACGGGTATGTATATGTGACAGCTGAGAGAGTTGACAGCAGACTGACCTGGTCTGTTTGCATACGAGCTGTCAACAGTAGCACTGACAGAAGTCTCCATAGGCTTGCTGCCAATCTGAGGCATTGCCACAGCCAACAATGAGTCAGCACTTTTCACAGTTCTCAGTCGGCGTCGCTGAGCGAGGTCATCCTCAGTGAGAGGCTGGTCACTTGTACTGATCAGACGGAGGGGGGCAACTGGAAGGGCGAGAAAGTACAGGGCATAAAGCATTAAAAGCAGGAGGAGGGGGTAGAGAGATGAAGGAACAGCCCACTGCTACTGAGTCTATGAGGAGAGAGGGAGAGCCAGCACTTAGCATTTTAAGTGCTCTTGTTTGTTTTCTTTTTTTTTAAATTTCACTTAAACCTAATATGCAATAAGAGAGGATGGGTTGCTTCTAAGAGAAAAAAGGTAAATGTAAAGCTAAAGTTTGATTTCTTTAATTCGATAATTTTTGTAGATTTTAGCATGTCAAATATCTTAAATTTATAATGAAATGAAGGTCAAATGATATTCAAACCAAATATTCAAACTTTAAGCTTTCCAAAGGTAACTAAAGGGTATATATATCATCTAAAGAGCCTGAAAGAACAGAAAGACGAAATGGAAATGAAACTTAATAGAATACAAAGGAAAATAGAAGTGAGATAACAATAAATGGTAAATAAAAGGAAAATTGAACAGATGATTAACTGGAGAAGGACTAGTTGATTTCTTATCATTTAGTGAGAACTATTTACAAAGGTTGAAGTTTATACAAGTATGTATAAATCAGGCCCTGCACAGCTGGTAGATTTGAAATTCTTGGCTTGGAACTTTTTACATCTTTTACAGAGTACTTAGATTGAAGCATACAACTTAATTAAGGACCGAGTCATGGGCAAAACAAATTCATGATGCGATTCAAAGTGCATTCTGCATTGTTGCTGTATATTTTCCTTAATAGAGAAGTTCCGGGTGATCATGCCTTACACTCTAGTTCATTAATTGAACCATTAACTTAATCAATTCAATCCATCAGAGAATTTAGACCAGAAGAATTGAACTTATAAAGGGTCACATTTCCTGCAGAAATGTGAGGCCCCATGTCCATTCCATTGGGAAAATGTGATGGTCAGTGACTGCAAGGGGAGGTTGAATTTTTTTTCTTACAAATTTCACAATTCATGAACAGATTCCTAAGTCCTGGGCAGACATACTGTGAAACAATTTTGTAATGATGCCAAAATATTACATGTGCAGGGCCTGAAAGTGAAATGAATGATGGAAAACAAAGAAATATCTTAACAAATAATAAAGATTTAGAAATGTGTACATACCATTAGCAGGGGGTTGTAAAGCATACTTTTGCTTTGTCCGCCACTCATGGGTTCGCCCTCTAGTAAAGAGTGAGCGCCAGCCACTAACAACCGGGGACTTTCCACTTTTACGATGAGATTTTTTCCTGTTAACAAATTAAAAAACGAAACGTTTTAGCAAAAAGAACAAGAAATATCTATATAAGTCATACATATTTTATGCAACACAAATTATTTATACTATTTATGTATGAGTGTAAAATAGATATTTTTCAATTGAACTTGCTAATATATTAATCAATTAACTTGCAGTTGCTGAAAAGTTTCAACAAATAAATATTCATGAAATCCAAGATGTTTTCAAATATATATTAGGTTCAGAAATATATATTTATCTTTATAATTATGTTAAGAGGACTTAACAGGTTGGAGGAGGAACATCTGACTGTCTAACAACTACCTTCCACAATATGATCAAATCATTTCATCAGCAAGAAAAATGAACTTTTTACTTCAGTTAGGGAAGTTGCACTTTCACCATTTTATGTTAAGACTATCATAGAAAATACAATGCAAATCATCATTGGAATTAGAGCAACTGATTTGGAAATCTTTCGAAATTTGAATTTGATGAAGCATCTTTAATTCATCAAAACTTAATAAAGGTATATTTTCCAGTATGCCAAATAAGAATGTAACTTTCAAAGATTTGTATTTTCCACATGAACATCATTAAGTGGCTGGTGCAACTCCCCTATAAAGATGTGACAAATGCTATGATGGAAGTCATCTATGCTAAGGTACATATCATCAAATGGTCACCTCAGCATCGTCATCATAACCGGCAAACAGTGGGAATAGACTATAGAGATCTGCATCTCCTCTTTAGGGTTCAGGTCATCAGAAAATGTACAATTCACCTTCACCAAACCCCTCAAGTAAGGGGGGAATAAGAGTTTTAAAACAGATTTTTTATCAACATTACCAAATATACTCAAGATATACCTTGCATTTATCTTAAGACTAATTTAGCAGAATTTACTAAATGTGTAGAGCAAGCGATTGTACATTTTCCGATGCCATGAACCTTATGGCTCTCTACTAGATTGCAAGAAATGATTTTTATTTGCGTCTGAATCACCAGCACTTGAGGAGCCCTAGTGATCAACAAGTCATCATCATTTGGAGGCTAGCCCTTGCAATCTAGAGGACACCAAGATTAAAAATAGCTTTCTAGAACAGATATAATCTTGTCAAACAGTTTTCTCTGGCCTCATTAAGATTAAAGATGTCTTTACATTAAATTTTCAGATCTATAATTTAAAGGCCCTTTGACCTGTAAAGGATATTGATAGCTAGGGATAGAAGCACCGTATCATGGTGAGATGGTGAGGTGGGGGAAAAGTGTATGACAAGATTTATCTGAACTTTTCTTGGAACACATTTTGTTCTCATGAACTGAGTCATCCAGTTGGCAATCTAAGTAAATACTTGCATATTGCTGCATGAAACAACCTCCACTATTTGACAGATTGCAAATATTATCATTTATCATGATATGCTAAGGAAATAGAACCCGCATGACTGGAGCCCTGAGGACGGTGTCCGAGGGGCGCAAGGAGTGAAGGGTTTATTTTATTTAATCAACTTAATTAGTAACAGCATATGTATAAATTTTGCAGCCATACATAATGTACCAAGCATTGGCTAATAACTAAATGTCCTTTTCATTGTGACTGACTGAAGGGAATCTTATCCATTTGAGGTATGGCTCCTTTCTTTAGCAATAAAAGCTGAAGGTCTATCAAGGGCATGGAGGAGGAGGCACTTTTAGTAGCATGGCATGAGATTTGAACCCAGAACCCAGAAGCCAGCCCCTTAAACCAGTGCCACCCTAAACCCCTGAATACAAAATATCTTCAATATTCTTTCAAGATCTTTTAACTTAGATAATAAAGGTAATGAAACAAATTCAATTGCTTGAAACCGGTCATGGATTTGTGCAAAGAATGGAACAAATAATGGAAAAAGAAATTTCAGTTCCAATCCGTTAATGTGAGAAAAAATGATTCTTAAGATCATAAATTGATAATTTACAGGTGAAAATGGAGTACATGATATATTTCTTAGATGCATAAAATGAGTGGTGATGGTGGGCGTGCAAAATGGGTGGGTTTAAGTGCAAGTTCTTATATATGCTTTTCTCATGTTTTCAGCCAAGGTATAACCATCAGTGCTGTGCTTAAAAAGCATATTCTGCTTCATTCCCAAATCAGGTAAAAAGTGAACTCTCTCAAAGCACTGGTTCAATCCAATCCACAGATTAAACAATGTTACATACAATTCATCAATATATATATGTATATGTATATCTATGCTCAAAATTTCATTCACTCAACCAAGGCTTCTCTGATGACCATGATGCACAAAAATATACAAGTACAAACCAATTCCAGATTTTAAAAAATCTATTCTACATACTATGGTTTGGGGAAATGTAATCACAGAAAAGACTCTAGGCAAGAGTAGAAGAGAGGAAATGTCTTTCTGCAGATTTGCAATCTCAAATTAAGACCCTAATCCACTGAGCCGATGATCTCAACGGTGGGAAGAGAAAATCTGCACAGTGGACATGGGCCTTAAGAGGGTTGGAATAATATGATACATGAGTCACACTAGGACACAACAAATCATGCAGTTTTAGACTGGCCGTCAAGTTATTTAGGATATTGGGGTTACCACAATTTCACAAATGAATTAAAAGTATACTTTAAGGACTTTAAATAAAACATTAAACTATTGTAATTATGTACAGATATCCTGAAGTTTCTCAAGGTTCCTTTAGAAATGTTTTTAACAGGGACAGCATATTTACTATTCTTAGAATTTCTTCACAAAGAAAGTTTTAATGAGGTATTTCTTGGACGAAAGGGCACCATAGAGTTCTTGAATACATAAGTGTTCTATATAACAGACTCTTTTTGAAACATTTAAGATTTGTGCGAAACAAATTTACTATTTTGAAATAATCCTCTGTAATGAATTAAATGGAGTGAAAAGGGCGTCCAGGTGTAAACACTGCATTATCCTTTAATATTGTCTAAATCTTCAATATAAAAACGCCCAAGTGAAGATGAATTAATGCGCTGCAGTCCATCGATGTAAAGAAATTGATACTTAAAATTAAATATCAGAAATAGTTTATTTTTCATTTACCTTACACTATATACACAAATGATGCATCTCTAAGTCAGGAGGAATTTGGTATATTTCACCAACATATTATTCAGCCATGCATGCATATAACCAATAAATCCTCCATATATATATTTTACATCTAGCAATGGCTTTCTCAAATAATATTTCCCATCTTATGTTATACATTGGTACAATAACATTAGGCGTTTGGGGTGCCCAGTTCATGGACCTGCCACCATTGTAACGGCCCATTGTAAAGGCTCTTTGGTGCCTGGAACTTTCAAAGCTAGCTGCGACTGAAGCATTTTGTTTAGATATTTCTAATTTTAAGATTCATGGTAGAGTAATTATTTCAAGTAGGCTAGACCACTTAGACTTTATTTAAAATGCTTGATAAAAATAGCACTTCATAAAATGAGTTCGCTTGATGTTTTAGTCAAAATATTGTCACAAAGAGAAGAATTTGGAAAAGGGTGGTCGTTGACCTGCTGGCAGAAAAAATGTTGTTATATATTTTAGAACACATGAAGATATTATAAATTTGTTAGTGTTGAGTTTAGCCGTGAAAGGCCCAGGTTTCAAAAGGCAGGTTGTCAATGGCTTGTCAAAGAGCAACCCAACAAACACGCCTAGAACCACTTTAAATAAATATATATACACCCCAACTTACAAAACTCAGATTTGTTTTGCATTTATTATAATTATTTCCATTTTCTTGAAGAAGACCTTTTGTTGGAGGACAGTTCATCCATGGTCAGATTTAAAATTTCAGTTTTAAATCTTTTGAGGCAGGATAACAAGCCCATAACCTCATATTTCATTATGTTTACATATATATATATTAATTTCAGGAAAATAAAGTGTCTTTTCCAACATTCTTTGACTCGGTCAGGAATAATGTTTCCCGAGCGACCATATGATTCAGCAGAGATATATATTCAAGACTTTCCCCCAGAATCCAGACATATTCACAAATCAAAAATCACCTTCAACCTCTCAATTACACACTGAATGACAGAAATAAAGATTGATTATTTACAGTTAGTAACAATACTAGTTTGCGATCTGGAAAATGATGATCATTGCAAACTATACTTTGAACGCTTTTACTTGAACTCCATAATAAATTAGTCTAGTACTGGGAAGATTTTTGATCAATTATAATATTTTAGATAATTCTGCTTGAGTACTTCTTTCTGTGTTCCTTTCTTTTCTCACTCCATTTGGAAGGAAAATCAATAATATATAACAGAAATGATAAACATGCAGGAAATGAAGCAAACCAACATAATTAGAATCTTAACCCTCGCCATACCCCAGCTCTTCTAACTCTAACAATATTTTTTTTATAAATAGGAAAGATTTTTGTTTTGTTTGGGGGTGGGGGGTGGGGGGGGGGGGGGGGAAGAGGAGAGATAACACTCTTAACAAAACCTTGATCCAAACCCAATTCCTCTCTGAACCTCTGGATTTCTAGCCAGAACTTTATACCCATGTGCCATTGTATCAAATTGAATTGAAAGAACATTTATTGGATCTGGGTACATATACGGTTAACAGTTTTTCATTTGTGACCCCTTCAAAACCTCATGTATGCTTTGAATTGTATCATTACTTGTTGGTTGTAATCCTAATGGAACCATTATCAGCTTTATTACATACTTGATCAGTTACTATAGTTTGGCGCCCTATTCCTTAACGGAAAGGGGGAAGGGGGAACCATTAAGTGTCATCCACCATCGCCTCTGCCAGTAGACCAGAACGGGATGGGAGACCTGATATCCTATTACTTCTAAGACAGGAGGAACTATCATCCCAATTTGGTCGAGGGGGCAGAGCCATGCCATGACGCAGCTGTTCTTTTATGAGGGTGTTAACAGATTAACAGGATCTAATGGCCATTCCTTCTTCCACACCTTGACATCAGAGGAAAAACCGTTGTTAAATTAACCTGTCATAAACTATACAGTGCCATTTGGGGCGCCTTCAGCTTTTTGTAATCATGTGTGCCATTACAATTGGCATAGTAACATGTGACCCAAATGATGCAATTTGATTGGTTTGGTGACTTTGCTCTCCTAGCGGGAGCTGCGTAGCGCTGGCTGGCAGTTGTTAACATTTTCTCAAGATTCTACTTAGTAATCAGGTAAACACCAAAATGGGTTTAATTTATAATCGGCAACAATGATGACAAGCCCTGATTAAACAGGATGCAATGGTGCCCTGGTGCTTAACCACTGCACTACAGGATTGTCCCACTACCTTGATGACTAGTACACAAATAAACTTGGAATGATTCAGCTGGAATCGTGTCAGGGAAGATGAACTATATTCTACCACTTTGTACAATTTTAGTCTACAAGTGCGTTATGTAGTTTAGTCTCTACCAGTGCATTACATAGAGCAGAAGCAACATTTACAGCTCTGTAAGATCTAGATTAGCTGAGTTATTAGTGTTCAGGTAAAGTGACAATCTATAATTTCATATTATTGTTTCTTTTATAAGAACATTGCAATCTATATTGTGTTATCTCATTCTCTTGTGTCTAACCGTATAAACTTAATTAGTCTCTTCCTCTCCATTAGATATACTAATCTGCCTTCCTTCCTCTCTTTCTCTTCCAGATATTTTAGTTGGGAGGTAAAACTATGGTGTTATTTTGGTGTTATCTCCTAAAGTTTTCTCTAATCCAAACAAAAACAACAATTTTGAAATTAGTTTGGTTTCTCTTTGCTAGACTACTCTATAAGCAGCCAGAGCCAGCCCCCCACCCTGCCCTGCTAGTTTAGTACAAGTGTTTAGTAGAGCTGGGGATGGTTAACAGAAACTGAACCAGAACTGAAGTAAGAACAACAACACCAGGGGACAATCTTACTTGTGGGGCCAGTCTAAGACAGTGTGGTACTTAGTGGGGAGTCCGTCAGGACCCCCGCCTACGTCGATGTACTTTTGTTTTGGAGACGCGGCTGAGGTAGCTGTGATGAGGGCGCGTTCCCTTGCCTCTTCCAGGGATAGGAGTTTGGTCGGTGTGGAGACAGCCAGCGATTTAGGTCGCGTCTTCTTTGGCGTTCCTGTAAATATTGAGTTATTTTTTGCTAGATATTAAGAGAAATAAAGTCAGATCAAACACACTTATAGTTATTATTTATTTATTCATTATAACTATATTTCTACAATTTATGGAGGAGACCTGTTCATCAAAATATTGATTAGAGCATAATTTATCAACCTAATTTAAAAATTTCTACTTTTAGTCAAACTGGTGGGGCATCCAGTCAGCCTAATGGATTTTTTAAAAAAGTTCTTAAAGCATTGTTCACAAAAATGTCACAGCTTTGTATTAACAACGTTCTTCCTGGTGCCTGCGATTAGTAAGAAGCCTCTGGGTGTGAACACCCTAGACCAGTGCACCATCGCCTGTATGAACTTACCATTGTGAGTGGGAGCAGCGAAAGAGGGCATCTTGTCACTGAATATGATATCACAGTACATGATAAGGTACTCAGTGACCACCGCTTGTACACCCACACCCTGTAGTGCAGCCACGTTACAGCTCGTCTCAAGCTCCTTAGATCTGCAACACAACAAACTCATTTACTTATCTATTTTCTCTTTCACAATGAGAGTGAATTTAGAACTGAGATTCAAACAGGCTGGGTTAGACAGGTTTCCTGAAGTTTCCCTGAACAAGGATCAACAAAGGAGGATCCAAAACATTGGAATCACATTCAATTGTAAATATTCACCATCAAATAAAACTTCAAATATACAAAATCTGCTGGGATACCAGTTTCAGTTTATCTCAAATTAAAATCTTTCCTGAAGTTTCTTAACCACAATAAAAGAACAAACTATTCATGTAACAAATGATAGTCAAAAGAATAATATCATTTTATTGATAAGCCATTATAGAAGGCGTGTAAAGTCCTTATTGTAAGATCGATACATCAATAAAAGCTATTCATGTGATATCTGTCAAGTCTGACAAAGTATGTGCCATGTTTACTTGTATAGTATAGTTAGTAAATATTTATAGGGTTTTATATTTAGGGCCAGGCTCATAAAGTTTTGAGAAATGAGCAGGGCAGGGACTAAATTATTGATTGTTAGCTATATTATTTGTTATTGTTTACTTTGAATCGGACAGATCTTTGTACATCCCGATATCTTGTTACCGAATAGCAGATATTAAAACAAGGATCCCCCAGGAAGACCTCCCTAGGGAGAGGCCAGCATCCTTTTTGAAAATTGATGTAACTGTTTGATTCAGAATGAAAATACAATATATATATAGACTTACCGTAGTAGATTGGGGGCCCAGACAATGGCAAGATTCTTGAAGTGCATTCCTGTCTTGGTGCCGTAGGTGGCAACTTTGGCTAAATGTCTAATCAGATACTCCGCCGTCCTGGAACAAGTAAGTATTCATTTGATAAATATATCTAAATTTGCTTATAAAGGACCTTGGCTTACACAATTCCCATGTAAGTGTTATCAATTTTACTTACAAGCATGATTTTTAGGGCCAAACAATGATATCAAAAATACTTTTCATGGGTGAGATGTCATGCCAGATGACAAAATGATTCCTTGAGGAAGACTTAGCCAGGCTAAAAAATCCTGGCACTGTAAAGATCTGCTGTAATTGGGGAGACTAGGGAGAAATTTAATGACTTTTTAAGACTCTTCATATAGAGGTATAGAGTGCCTGCATTGTGATATTTCATTGGATGTTTCATTTGAGCTGAATAAAATATAATTTGTAGAGTATTTTGAAGATGTTTTATCAGGTCATTACCATTTTTAAGGACCAAGTGTAATGACTTTTAAGGGCCTTTTAAATGTATTTTCAGTTTTAACGTCTTGTGGGAACCCTGATAATGGTGTGCTAAACAGCCCACAGCCTACCTATAGTGTGGGGGCGGTAGTTGTTGAACCACGTCATGCAGCTTAGTCAGACGGTTCTCTTCATCCTGCACCGCAGCCTGCAATGTTAGAACAGAGAGGGAGCAGTCATTAAACAATTCACTACAGTTTGATTAACCAAAGATACTAAAGAATAGTGGGAAAAATACAAAACATTCTGAAGGGCAATTTCTTTTCTTTTTTTTTTAAATAGGCTACCTGCAACGTGTTCACTTGCCTGTGGAATGTTTCTCTGGTTCATTACAACTTAATAATAGATTTGAAAAAAACCATAACAGGTCTTTCATCAGAGCATGTATCAACTTAGGACTGGGGTATTAACCAGGAACTAGACCATGTAAAACAAGATTTCAAGAAAAAATGTTATGACTGTGACTGACAGCGAACTTGTCATAGAGCTGGTAAGTGAAGAGAGGGTTGGGCAGTTCCCTGAAGTACATCTTGAGCAGGGAGCTGATGCTGTGGATATCCTGTAGGTAAGTCTCAGATCTCAGATCTGGCAGCTGGTCCTCGTCAAACTCTACCCTGCAATGCAACACCAAGGTCAGGGTCAAATATAGGGTCACACCAAGGTTTTTTAAATATTTTTATTGGCCGTTTATGAACTCTAATATACTTTGGTAAACAAAACCAATGAAATTCACATTATTTTTCGACTGTTTTCTTTTGTTACATACCAGCAAGGAAGTATTTGTGTCTAGAAGTTGAATGTTTTATATTCCCTTTGACTTGATTTGATTTGAACACATTTTTATTTGCCATTAAAGGGTACATCTTCTGGATTTCTCCATGTCTTAATCTTTTTTACTTTTACTTGTTTTCAACATAATTCATTCTAATATAGGCTATAATACTGTTTTTAAATGATAATCATCAATTTCCCAAGTGTTAACTATATAATAAATATTATGTACATTTTATACATGACATGATATACAATAATAAAGTTTATTATACACGCATTCAATACTGAGGCCCCGACAGCCGCACATTACTTGTAACGTGGTATTGGACTAGTACATTACCAGCTCGTTGTCATGGCGACGCAAGTTTGGTGGCGCAAGATTGCTGACGCAAGGTTGCCGACGCAATCAACTTACTATAAGGCATGTATAATAATCAACTTATAGGACGAGTTGCCGCACGACGCGTAAATAAAGGACTCGACCTGCGGTCTCGTCCTTTATTTACGCGCCGTGCGGCAACTCGTCCTATAAGTGCTAATTGTTAACTCTTGTTTTACTTTGACTTTTATCGTATATCGTATATTATTAATATAATCTTTATTCAAGTATAGAGAATATATAGAACAGAGAACAGAGATAGAGAACAGCTGAGACTTACCTCAATTTCTGTATATTGGAGGCTACACCAGACAGTCTGTAGATGCCATCCACGATACCGTGGGATTCAATGACCTCAGCACAACACTTGAGCACCATGGGCACTGCGGGACACAAATAGGGGTCAACTGCATTTGCTGTTTTCCAAAACAAATTATACAAATGGAAAATTAAACTGAAATTTAAAACCTTTTAATTCACATCAGAACTGGAAAATTAAACAAACGTTCGAAATATTTTTATTCACATCAGAATGTTCTCAGTTCAAAACATTTAGAAAATCATTAATCCATTGCAAAAGAAGTAAGACGTGATGCTCAATAGTGATGTTGCCATGGTTAATATTGTGATGGTATACATTAAACAGACAATTTAATTATTTATTTGTATCTAATACAAAAAGAAGACATACATCTGAAAGATGACATCCAGGTCTTCGAGTATCTTCCTAGACTAAAATTTACATAAGATGAATTAAATTTTGATTTAAAGTTTATAGACTGAAAATAATTTTGAAGGCTATTTTCTAAATGGCTAAACGGAAAAAGATGATCTGTATTGTTTCTGCCTGTTAGGACATACCTCCACCAGGGACTGTCTGATTATGTTTCTGTGTTTAGAATGTGACCTACCATCATTAGAGGAGTTGAGGAGATGTTCGCCCAAGTCACAGCCGAAGACCCGCTCCTTCACGATACCCGTACGCTTTAGCGTTGTCCTCGTCGGCCGCGTTGTGAAAAACATCCTTAGAAAAGAGATCAATTTCCCACGCTTTCTCAAAACTGAAAAATATAAATAATTACTTTGAAACAACCTGCATTTGGGGGTGATTTCATATTCTTTGAATTCAATCAAAATCAGCTGCAATTCATGAAAGTTCTTGGAAAAAAATGAAACTAATGTCAAAATTCTGGAAGTTCAAAATGTTACTGGTGGCTAGCTAGGAATGGAGAAGGGTGTTAATGACTGATATAACATACAGACTGGCTTAGATTATCTTATTTAATATTAGTGTTTTACCTATCTGATATAATCTAAACTAAACTCAGAATGTCTAGCAGCTGTCTTGTTCTCTATTCAGCTAGTAGCACTGACATAAATAAACCTGTTTAACTAAACTGACTGAATGATTTGATTATCCACTGTTTATTCACTATCTAATATATCTGCATCTATCTAAGAGATCTAACGATAACAAAATCTAAGAATGCTTTTAAAATAAATAATAACATTTATTTTTATATATATTTTTGGCCAGCTTAATACACAAGATATTTCTTCTGGCAACAGAAATTCTGATGAATCTATGACTTACATTTACTACTCAGAAAAAGGTGTTTTCTGTCAATTTGTCAAAATACCATCAGCTTATCTTTACAAAATTACTATCAAAGATTCCTAACTGACTTGAAACAACCCTATTATTTACCACACTGTCATAACTCTTTTTGCTATTGTTCCCCTCATATTCTCCATCATAAAACTGGATCTAGTTAGTGTGACGGGCAAAAGAATAAGGAGCATTTAGACAAAAAATATCCAGCTAAATAATGTTAAACTTTATTTTTGCATTTGATGTAAACTCTTCTTACTTCACGACCATGCAACTATGAAAGGAAGGGGTAATATATACACTTGTCAAAATTAAGGTAAACCAGGCATGTATGAATCTATAAAAGATATTCAAATCCACCTTTCTACGATAAGTAATAGAAAAAATGAGAAGGGACAAGATGACATGATATAAACATCATCTCATGAGAACATGCCATGCTTCAAGTCTAGGGGTATATAAACTTGGGTGCCATTCGCAACAATGAAGGGAGTTGGATGTATTGGGTAATGTCATTGTACACAATTCTAAGGTATAGTCATAGTGGATGATGTAATCTGTATTGAAGATAAATAATTGTTTGGTTTTCTCTCAGATCCTTTTGATATTTCCCTACAGAACCTGGTGACTGTATACAAATGAATATATACATCATGAAATATTCTTTGTATATACATGTGGGTCTCCTTTTTGTACTCACCATTTGTTTAGATAAAAAATGTTTTGAATTGAATTGAATCATGTATACCATAAAACTGTAATCATAGCAGTGAACCACTTTCAGTTATTGATAAAAGTGACATTGCCCTCTACTAAAATTTAGATCGATGCATAAAGAAGGCTTGGAAACCTCCCATTAGCTGGACAATGCCCCCTTATTGCAATCCAACCTTGTTTTCAAATTTAAATCATTTTATTTGAAACTCAGGACACACCAAATACCCACCCTAAAGAAGTGAGACTTTGATTGTGACACAACCACACTCTAATATTGGGCGAAAAGCAGTCAGCTATATGGGACAACTACTGGTAATATGATTCATGATAAATATATATAGGAAAATAATATAGATTCACAAGTAAACAACTAATATATTTCACTGCCCAACATGTGGACTGAAATCAGATGACAATGTCTAATTTAAATCTGTGTTTCTGTTGGTGTAGGAGTAAGGTACGGTATGTGTTGTTCCCTGTCCACTAACTACTAGATACATGTAACACACAACTGAAATAGAAAAGTCTGTATGAGCTATAGGATGTATGTACCATGGATGTATGAGCTATAGGATGTATGTACCATGGATGTATGAGCTATAGGATGTATGAGCTATAGGATGTATGTACCATGGATGTATGAGCTATAGGATGTATGTACCATGGATGTATGAGCTATAGGATGTATGAGCTATAGGATGTATGAGCTATAGGATGTATGTACCATGGATGTACTATGGATGTATGTACAGGTGCTGCTACACTTGTATAACGGCTCACATACACACCATAATAAACACAATTAGACATTTATATGTAGGGCATTCTTTAGCTTCTCTTCTGTATATATATATATATATATATATATATATATATATATATATATATATATATGTATATATATGGTTGTTTATAAGTCCTCTGTTAAATGTCCTAAATAATACAGCAATAATGGTAATTGTTGTTGGTGATTGTGCTGCGTAGTTCAATTGTACCTCTGAAGGAAGTCGCTTCAATTTTGGGTTAAATTAAAACTATGATAACAAACCTACTTCGAGTGATATTTGTGCGTAATTTCTTAGTTTATTACTTTTTTGACATTGTTTTCAGAATTCTTAGGGTTATTTCATGTTGAGGATTCTTGGAAGAGTTCATACCGCTGAGTTTTTTTATATGAATCTGCTACCTATATCTCTGTATCAAAATGTGGTGAATGTTATGGAAAGATTTCATGATTATTTTTATCAATGGTTTATGTGTGTTTTCTTCATCCCTGAAGGGCATTCAGAAAAATAATAGTTCATTATAACTAATGTTGTGTATAACACAATACTAATGTCATTCAAAATAAAGTAAAAAAGTGACAAAAAAATCTAAAAGAAATGAAATTCTACATGAGGAGATGAAGGGAATTGACGGGCAGGTCTTCGCGTCTAATGCTGACACTTTTTCATGTTTCTTTATTTTTGTTTTTGTCACAATTTCACGTTTTCTGATTTGGCAAGACAGAAAATAAAAATGTTAACCTGACTTTTTTTTATATTATTAAAATCATTACAGGCAATTAATTCCTTCTGATTTTAATAAGAGACAAAAGACTGACATTGCAATATGTTTTTGGCAAGAAAACAATGTTTTCACAGGTTTTGTTGCAGAAGAAATTACAAAAAAATGGCCAAATAACAAAGCAGTCGAGCAGATGTGGGACAAAACTTGAAAAAAGAAAAGAAAAAATCATCACAAAATGCAAAAATGTGGCTTTAAATGCCTGGGTTCAAGCAATTACATGCATTTCAGCATGGAAATGAAACTAAAAAATAAATCAAATTAAAACTTGGGGAGGGAAATGGAGAAAAGGATTTGTCACAAAATGTCAGCATTAGTGTCATTATTGCCCACGAGAGGGCCTCAGCGTCTACCTGTTTCTCCACAAGATGATGACGTAGACACATTTTGTGAGGCGGGACCTGAAACCACAATTTTTTACTTGAAAACATTGATTTCAAGCAAATATTGATTTCTATTCTTGCTCCTTTTGCAGCTGTTTCCCGGTAATATTGGTCCCGCATTCAAGGGGTTGAAAAAAGTACAACTTCCAAACAGTGTGTTTGGTGCTGCAATAAAACTTAAAAGGCACAAAAGGAAATTGCCTGAAATAGAAATCTCAGCAGAGGGAAAAATCAATTTTGTTAGCCTTTCCAGAATGCAGAAGAGAGAGAATACACACATTCAAACCTAATGTAATATTTTCTCAAATAGTTTCCACAGATAATTTAATTTGGATTCATACCCAGACGATATTCTACAGGTATTCTTTTACACCAAATGTGAGAGAAAGAAAGAAAAGTATGAGTAGATACTGAAATATTGGGTAGGATTAGACATAGCCATAGTTTGCACTGCTAACCTTCTAGCAGTGCATATAAGGATGATACCACTCCCTCTTATCAGCTGGGATGGGGGACGATAAGAGAAATGTTACAAAGATACCAGAATTTCACAATGAAAGTTGAAACAAATTTGGAAGTTTTCTTGGAAATATCGGGGCACCATGGCCTACCAGCAGATATATCAAGTCATAGAGCTGAAGAAAAAGTGGGAAATTCTTATCCTCTTGACTTCAGAACGGAACAAGGTATGGTTATCATCAGAGAAGAGACAAAGAGAGGGTTCAGATTAGTGTCAAACACTACACAGCACATGTGCACATACCTGGTTTTGGAGGCGTTTCTGGAATTTTAGACGCCATTTCTGGCGGTACTTTGTCCCCGATGACTTCTACGTACTCTGATGGGAAGAAACCGACCTGGCAAAGGAAACAAAAACATGGATTAAATTTACACCAGTCTAACAGAAGGAGAACGTAGACATAATTTACAAGCGATGACTTTGGTCCTCAGTGAAAAATGAAATAAAATTCTAATGACCTAAATTAATAGTTCATCATTATACACATTGGCTGTGTCAACGTATATAATGTGGTATACACAATACACATATTCAACCTCGGTAAGAATAAGCAAGATTTGACTAGTCTATAGACCATAAAATATTCATATTGATTATCAAAAGCATTTTTTTTTTATTATTAAATATTGATTATTAAAAGCATATTTATTAAAACAGTTAACACATGAACTGGTTTCAGTTGCTTAGAAAACTAATATATCAATATTCTCTCTCCTTCAACCAACTTCTTAGTTAACCTGTATATATCTTACAAAGTACATCTGTGTGAATTCAGAATATTATTTAGAGGTTTATTGAGATTTATTGTTGGATTTTGCGTATAATTTTCATATCAAATTATAAACTTCATGTAGTTAGCTACTCTAATAGCCTAGCAAACCATCCTTTTAAGGTAACGACTGGAAGAGCTGGATCTTATCCAGAAGCCTGCTGACCCATTTGTCATCCTCTTTACCTGTAACACTTGGCAAATAAAGTATATTTCAATCCAACCCAACTGTCCTTACGGCGGAATTGGTGTATAAAGATACTAAATATTTTTAAAAAATTAAAAAAAAATAGACTTCTCCACATTCAAAAGGGAAAGCAGAATAAAAATAATAAATATGTTTAAAAAATGAAAAAAATAAACTTTCCTACTTTAAAAAGGGA
This sequence comes from Sthenelais limicola, assembly GCA_942159475.1. Lineage (NCBI taxonomy): Eukaryota > Metazoa > Annelida > Polychaeta > Phyllodocida > Sigalionidae > Sthenelais > Sthenelais limicola. The sequence goes on along the minus strand of OW804102.1, from coordinate 63,081,052 downwards.
AAGCAGAATAAAAATACTAAATATTAAAAAAAAAAGAAAAAAAATAAACTTCCCCACTTTGGAAAGGGAAGCAGAATGCAGCACTGTACCTCGAAGCCTCGTTTGCCCCTCCACCACACAGTCTCATCCGGTGGGGGCATGTCTATGATGGAGATAATGTCTCCAACTTCAAACGAGATCTCGTCCCCCGCGTTGGCGGTGTACCGTTTCACTACGTGTGCAGCAGCAATGGCCGGTGTGTTTATTGCTGAGTCATCAGTTACAATCAACCTGTTACCTCGGTTATCCATCTAGAAATGCAATAAAAATTATTTAAGAAATGTTACAAGCAGCTTGTTTTTTTAAAATGAAATAATCTTATATTCCATTTCTGCAAATATCAAAATTCCTTTTGTAAATCGACTCTTTGCCAGCCTCTAAGTTGACATATCTCCTATGTTGAATAGCATAATGAATAGATTAGATTAGATATCTGCATAAAGCAACTTAGGAAAAGCCTTGTGAATTATCTAAGAAAAGCTTGATTATTTTGGATATCAAGAAATACCAGACCTATCCTACATGATTAAGCTGACAAAGTTTCAACAGATTTCATGATGGTTTCATGAGTACACCCCATTAACTCATACACCAGGTAGTATACTGCCATCTCCTTATACTACTATCCAACTATTGTAACTTCTGCCCCAAACCCATTGAGACATGATGTAGTTTGTGATTAGAGATCTGGTACAGGAAGAATAGAGATCAAAAGCTCTATGCTGATTTGTAAGACGGACTGGCAAAACTACCTCAAAGAAGCTGCCAGAATAAAATCTATTAATATAAAACTTTTAAAAAACCAAGTGGGTCTTACCTCCAGCCAGCTGAGTACGGGCCCGCAGTTGATCATGTTGTCTGATATAGCGGAGAAGCGGTTGAGGTAGTCCTCCAGTAACCTCCCCATCCCCTGGTACAACAAACAGGTAACATATAAATACACAAGTTATTTCAAGTTAAATGGAAAAGTATCATACACATCCAGGACCATAAAGAGCCATTCATACATTTAATGTTTCAAGTTACAATGTCTCATATAGAGGGCTCCTAAAGAAGGTCCTCATTTCTCTTGTCACTACCAAGAAATAGCAAGAAAGTTCTCTTGTCGTTTGTCACTTAATTTTCGTAACATGGATCCATTTTTGTCGCGAAGGACTAGTAAGGCCTTTGTTGATTTGTCAGGCTAAGAAAGTGTTTTTGTCGTTTGTCACTGGCTGCCTTTGTCAATTTGTCCATTTAAGAAAAGAAGGCCATATTGATGTGTCAATTTAAGGCCTCATTCCATATTACCTGCTAGAAAGGTATAATACACTGACTGTATTACCCACTGTTTGCGGTAAGAGCTCTAATGCTGTAGCCTATGGTATTCCATATTACCCGCTATGTATAATGATTGTATAATAAATGTAAGTTTAATCTAGTGCCCTCTGCACCACCTCACCTGTACATTATCTTCCCGAGGCTCCCCACGTTTGAGCTCGGGCAGTAGGCTGTACTTCCTGTCAAATATACACCGGTGTAGCTGCTTGTCAAACATGCGGAAGTTCTCATAGTTCCTGCGTATTGTCCAGGACTTGCTATTGGAGGAGACGCGTACGTAGAAGTGGGGGTCCGGGTGCTCCCCGTCTGTAGACCGGTACAGGTTCTCTTGGTTCTCATAGTTCAGGCTCACCTAAGAGAATAAATAAATAAATAGATAAATAAATAAATAAATAAATAAATAATGTATTCTTACCATGGGCCTAAGAGATTGGAATAAGTCATTGCTAAATCAATATGTAAGATTGTTAGAACAGTCTACCAATGTTGTCTACCTAAGATGTAAATTGACAAAATGAAGTATTCTTCAATTCAATTTAACACTGTTAGAATATACTACTATTATGATGATTAGATACATTATGTGTAATACCAGCCATATTCTAAGTGACTGAAACCAACGAGTTAGTTGACAGATTTCTTATATATGCTTTTAATGATAAAATAGAAAACATTTTTGTGTCATAAAGTTGAATTTCGGCCGTAAACTTAGTAAAAGACGATTTAGTTGCCACGACTACCAAACGTAACTCACTAGTGTTCTCAGAGCAATGTGTATGAATACAATACCTGTATAGGGCCGAGTTCTGTGAGGTCATAGTGGAAATGTGCACACTCTTCTAGTTTGGGGAACTTTGTGCTGCCGTCATATATTCTGTTCAGGAAACAACAATTGAAGTGAAATTTAGTACACAAATAAGATATATATCATCTTGAATTATGTATGATAAGGCTTTAAAAATAAACTTTATGTTTCAGGGTCTAACCTGTTCTTCTTTTGCGGCCCTTGAACGTTGAGAAATACAAAATACGAAAGATAATAAAGGTTAGCTATATTTTTTTTGTTTTATTTTGTTTTTTTTTAGTTATTTTTTTTAGTTATATTATCTATGACATGGCCTTCATAAAGCCCAATTGCTGAATTAATTAATTGTCATGAAAATCTAACAACCAAATATCGGTTTGGGTGGAATACAGGCTTAGCAGAGAATGTAGATTTGTAACCGTAATGAGAAGATAAATGTTGCTTGTGTCATTAAAGACTGATATCCTATTTAACAGTTATACAAACACACGCGCATTATCCCCCATGTTCTGAAGCCCTTCATAATATTACAAGTATTTCTAGCTAACTTAATATAAAATTACTCTAAATTACTTTCAATACATTCTTATACGAATGTTTCGACCCACTACATATCATAGCTACTACAAAAGCATATTCTGTATTGATAATACATCTGAAGTATCCACTCTCGAAGTCTCAGTTTGACTTAATACAAACAGAAAAAACAGCAATAAAAAATATATTCAACGGACAGAAAACATTCTGATGTCTCAGAAATGTGATGCGTTTCAGGAAAATGAGTCATAAGTCGCAAAAAATAGACTTTGAGATACCATTATATTTGAAAAGAGGAGATCATGCCGATTCCAATGGTGGTAAACATTAAGGACATTAAAGAAGTATTTCTATATTTTAAGTTTGAAAATAGTTTTTAATATTTTTGGGTGAACAATTACTAGTAAAGTAGGTAAATGTACTCCATAGGATGATCTTAGAAATGCATAGATATATTTAATACACTATCCTGAAATTTGGTTCATGTATTCATAAGACCTATCTTACTAGATACGCCAAAAATGAAAACATTCCAAAAAGAAAAACTTGTGAATAGATGACTTTTAAAAGTATGAATTTTGCGACTTTTCCTGAAACACACCACAGTTACTATGTTGACAACTTGTTCGTACCGTGTCATCTTCTTGACTTTTATACTAGTGTTCTGTCCCCTGTTCTCTCCATCTGCTATGGGCAAGATTCCAAACTGTAAACATAACCAGAGAAAACAAGACAATTACTCCACAATTAAAGCTCAATATATCACCAGTACATCCATGAGTCTTGTTAGAAAACATGAAAGGAAAAGATTGTTACCAAAGACAAAGATTCACTTCACGATATTTAAGTCAAACAACATCTAACGTTTCTGAAAGCATTAGTTCAGTTTACACTAAAATCCTTAGAAAATGAAAATAAACATTATTCATGAAAAAGATTAAAAGTTGACTTAATTCGCACTTCTGTTTCTACAGTAAATATATTAATGTAAATAGAGTGACATTTATTTCTAGAAAAGCATAGTTTTAAGGATATTATTTTAGGAATACTGTACAAAGTACGTGAAATATATATATATACAGAAATGTAAGGAAAATTAACAAATGCACATAATTGGGTCTGATTTTCAGAAAATGTACAATTCAACTTAACCAATCTTCTCACATAACCCAAATTTCAGACGAAAATACAGTTCAACCTAACCAAACAGATTGCAGCCTTTAGCAGAATTAACTAAATGTGTACAGCTGCCAATTGTACATTTTCTGAGAATCTGACCCAATTACAGACAATATAGACAGACTGAAATGAAACATGTGGACTAGAGTTAAGGTAAGTGACTACCCACTACCATGCACAGTCACAGTGTAGTCAAGTGCTTCAATAAACCAAACTTAATTATAACAAACAGACGTAAGGCTTTAGACGAAGGATGGTATCAGTACATGAGAGAAGAATTGAGGGGAAGGATAAATGGAGGGATGGATAGATAGATGAGTGGATAGATATGTAAATAGGTAGATAACACATGGATCGATAGATAGATATATTGATAGATAGACAGAAACAAAGATAGATAGATAGATAGATAGGCAGATGGATAAAGAGGTAGATGGATTGATAGATAGATGGATAAAGAGGTAGATATATAGATAGATCGATAGATAGATAGATTAGATAGATAGATAGATAGATAGATAGATAGATAGGTAGATAGATAGATAGATTAGATAGATAGATAGATGGATTAAGAGGTAGATGGATAGATAGATAGATGGATAAAGAGGTACATAGATAGATAGATAGATAGATAGGGGGAGGGACAAACATAGCGGACATAGAGAGGGAGACAGAAGTAGAATCAACAATTTATGGAAATACACGACAGATAGAGAGAGTAGCAAAGGGACAGACCGACAGAAGGAAGGGAAAGGTGGACACGCAATTCACGAGTTAAAAACATCTTGTCAGAATTGAGTATTGCGGGATAACAGATCCCCGTGCCCTGGTTATTGTCAGCCAATACTATTAATGACACCAGCAATGCCCCAACTGGAGACCAAATCTCCAATTAGGACAGAAAGAACATGAAAAATTCAATAATTCCTGGTGCTTTCATTCGGCACTCAGTCACAAGAGGAGAATCTCCATTGTCAGATGGACATAATGATTAAGCCGCCCTTATCCAGAATCTGAATATGCACAGCTTGGAATTTCAGTAAAAAAACAGAAACTTAATTTGCAAAGCCTGATCATCTTCCTCAGCAGAACATTCAGATACAAAATTCATGCTGCCGTGAATTATCTTTAACTTTCATTTCTTTTTTGTTTTTAAATTTCAGGCCAGTTTTTGTGAGGGTTGGAGTTTGTTTTCATTTGAAGGAGTGGTTTGGGATGATCGCGACATGACTTTGCGGATGTTTTAAACTAATGAGGCCTTGAGAAGGATTTAAGAGATTAATTCCCAGCCAAGTGGCGAAACGATGAAATTAGAAAATGGTGCTGGTGTCGGTGGGCGGAAGTTGAAAATAAGGAATAACTATAGTAAATGAGAAAATAGGAGAAAGCTTGCACAGTGAGCAAGGTTTTGTTTATTTAGAAAGTTAGCTATGTGTTCATTTCAAGGGTTGTCATGGAGATATTAATGTACATTATTGACATGTACATAGTAGAGTCTAGAATTTCCTCAAATACAAATATCAGCAAGACATTGTAACTGAAATTACAGTATTTTTATTTATGAAAAAAATTATCGCGACGTTGATTTTCTGGGTTATATTTAATTTCTGGCTTTCGAGGGTACATTTATTATCTTTATCATCAATATTTATGTTGAGTAGTATAAAAAAATTGGATAGTTTTTCTTATAAAATGAAAATAGGATAATTTCCTAATGATAACCGTGCTGATCCGGCCCTCATGCACCTAAAGGAATACACCACAGATGTATGGAAACCTCCCAAATATCGCCCAAACATGACTCAGCAATCTAACCATGAATTAAACATTGGTTTCCTCCCATTTAACACTGATTTGTTGCCCTTGTTGTTGCATTTAAAGATCGAGATTTAGATCAAACTAGACAACGATTCTGACACCGAAACACTCCAATAAAGAGTTAATGAATATTCATTTTAATGGGAAAAGAGCAACATAAGACTATAGAAGGTAAAGCTGAACGAACAGTAAAAGAAAATGACAAGTGTTGTTGGTTAATGGAAGTATACCTTAACAGTAGTAGTTAAATTACAGCACACAAAATATAATTAGTTAAAATGATACACAACACAGGACAATTGCAACACATCTCTATTTAGACTTCAGTCAATTTTCAAATTTCAAATATGAAATCTATATTTTGCGACTTATGACTCATTTTCCTAAAACGGATTACATTTTAAGCATCAATTAGAAATCTCAAACTCACATTTCAATCAGCTGATTTTAGGCTATATATCTGACCCATATCAAAACGAGAAGGTTGCGATTGCCTTGCGATATATGCATCCAGAAAAAACCATTAAATCTAGTAAACACATTACAAAATAAACAAAAGCACAACATCGAGGTTAAAAGTACACATCTTAGTAGTAAAATAGTGATAAACATCACAAAGCATAAGTAACACATCAAAAGCGCAAACATTTGCAGCAACTGCAAAATCGCAACGCAGGAAAACTTAGTCACAGATAACTCTGTTCCTTAAGTGAGTGAGTTATGTTACAGTACCATTCACACCAGTGTGTTAGGGACTTATTCATATAACGGCTCCTCCAGTAGGCTCTTTCAAGTGCTTTAGGAATGTGACTCATGATCATCGCAAAAGAATCGCAAATCATTTGCGATTATCCAACTTATAGAGTAACTGCACTGGGTCACAAGTCCCAGCCCCAGTTAGACACAATCAGTCGCAAGTTATTGCCACATTATTTCCTTGCAGTAACTTGCGATGGATTGCAACTAAATAAGTTACTCTGTAAGGGAAGGAATAGTTGCAATTGAACCCTTGCGATTCCGACAACATTTAGGATCAGCAACTATTGGTTGCGATCAGTTGCAACTGTCAAAATCGCATGTTAGTCACAAGGCAGAAATCACAAGCCAAGATACCCTAGTGAAGGAGCCAGATTATGCATACAGTTAAAGTAGAGATCCACCCATTGTGATGAGCTTGCAGACAGATTGCGATGGGTGTGCGATTATGACCAAAGAGAAGGGATAAGAAGCAGGCATCATAGAGTAGCAATGAGTTTGTGTGATGCAGTAAGCTTGGGCAATCGTCGCAAAGTCTATAACAACTGAACCAGAATCCATTGGGATCCCTAAATTGTGGACGATAATCTTGCGATTTTGGAAATAAAAACTCATTGAAACTTATTAGCCTTTCCTTGCGACCACAAGCCAAGCTTCAGACCCCATTTCTCATCCAATAATGCAACTCAAATTGTTATTTCCTGGTTAGATATTTTCAATTTGATCTAATTGTTGAATAATCAACCAAAAGAATGCGTTTTCTCTTATATATATTTATAGGAGCAGTTTTAATCTGTAATTTAGCCATGACTGGACAACCAACCAATTTATGTACATTATCAATAGCAAAACGAAATATGGAAATTCAGAATATTCATTCAAATCTGCAGACAAAAGACAGTAAAATAACACGCATCTCCAACAAAATCAAACATTAAATTTGTTCAAAATATAAGATTTTCGTAATTTGAAAGACTTGTGAAATCAGAGTTGGTATGTAAACCAACAAGTTTACACGGAATTAAATGTTGTAATCTGATCTATATAGTATTTGTGATATCTTGAACCCAAAGAGTTATTGGCTCAAATTCCTCCAAATCCGAACTTCAATACCATAGAGATCCAATATGCACAAACTACCATCAAATACACCCAAAATTTGACAATTCTTTTTTAAAATTTGCCAATTCATCCTCCTCCATTTGCAAGCTCATTCACATGACAGTAGATCACATAACACTTAGTGTGGTAAGAAGGCGTTAGGGGGCGGGGGAGGCAAGTGTTTGGACCCGTTGCCATGGTGTCGTCATGGATGACGTTGAAGGACGCTGATGATGACGTAATGTTCTATTTTTACTCACACACTCTCCCACTTCCATGTCACCCGGAGCGCGCAGGTGGACGCCCTGACTCCGGTGACCTCTCCATTCCTGTTACAGAGGTTAAAAGGTCAACTCAAGGTCAAATTTTGACAATTTTGGGTTGTATGACCTCCTGGTCAGGTGTAATTCTCCTTATCTTCAGATCAGTTTGACCAAAAATAGTTTTATATATTGGATAAGAAATTGTGATTGTGTAATAAGATTAGGCCCTACTGAAAATTGAAGGTCAATACAAGGTCAGAGTTCAAAAACCGGGTTGTAAGACCCCAAGATCATGCATTCCCCTATATATGTACCCTACCCGTAACACATGACAACAATCTGCATAACGACAAGCAGCAATGTACCCTTAATGACTGAAGGATTGATGACTGACATTGAGGGGCTGCTGGTGCACTGTTTGGTGCATAATCCTGAGGCGAAGCCAGTCTACTATGCACAAACCATGGACCAGCAGCCCCTCAATGGAGGCTAGTAATCCTTGTAGTCTCTTACTCAGGTGGTTAAAGCCCCAAGACTTTCAAGGCGGTGAATAAAATGTATCAATAAATGTTTACAAACAAACACGGCGCACATTGGGAACATTTTTGTGTAATAGTTGTTGAAAGATTTAGAACTTACAAATAGTAACTGACACACATTCCCCCTGTCCATATACAGTCAGGTCATCTAGTGTGTTGTAGGTTTATTGTAGAAGTAAATGTGATGTGTTTCAGGAAAATGAGTCACAAGTCGCAAAATCAATATTTTTCAAAGCGTTTTTTTCACAAGATCACATCATTGGAATATTCTGATCTTTGGAGAGTGGGTCACCTATGGTTATGTCAATCGATGTCTCAAATTTCAGGACAATCTATATAATATATCCTTTGGTTTTAAAGGTCCTCATATGGACTACATTTAGTTACTTTACTGTTTATTGACCCCCAGAAATATTGGAAACTTTTTTTTTCAAAAACGAAAATATCAAACTTAAAATCTAGAAATACTTATTGGATTATAAGACTGTTTACTATCATTGGAATCGGCTTGATCTCATCTTTTCAAATATAATGGTACCTCAAAATCTATTTTTTGCGACTTATGACTCATTTTCCTGGAACACATCACAAATGTCCATAACTGTACATGAGTACTGTATATTGGGATAAGATGTGACTTTATTCAGCATACATATTAGACATTAGTCGGGCATTAGTGCTCGGAAGATCTGTGATATTTTTTCCTTTCTTTCTCCACTTGTCCATTCTTTAATTAATATTAAACTGCATGACACTGATTGTAAATGGAACATGCAAATACAAATCTATTATTATTTTGATCATGTGGAACTGTAAAATACCCGCTAGAATAAACTCTTGATAAAGTTTTTTCTCCACCGAATTCCTTTTTCTGTTGCCTTAATTCAGGTTGCACTACACAGGGTACATAAATTGCTGGAGAGACACTGAGCACATAGAGCGCTGCCCCCGGGACCACTCCCAGTAAGAGCTGTATTCACTGTATTGACCCCTGATTTCCACCAATTTATATTCAGCTCCAAGACGCCCGCGGAGATGCACATAGACTTGCCTTAACACCCTAAACACATTATTTATTATTTATTCATTACCAGGGGGCAGAGGGACCATAGACTTGCCCAATTATTTATTATTTATTTATTCATTTATTATTTATTCATTTATTACCAAGGGGAAGGAGACCATAGACTTGCTCAATTATTTATTATTTATTTATTTATTATTTATTTATTCATTATTTATTCATTTATTACCAGGGGGAAGGAGACCATAGACTTGCTCAATTATTTATTTATTATTATTTATTTATTATTATTTATTCATTTATTACCAGGGGGAAGGAGACAATTGACTTGCCTTACCACCTTAAACAACAATACTTTTTATATGAATATTTATTTATTTAAAAGGGAGAGCATAGATTTGCCTTATAGAATATTTCTCTTTTGTTATTTAGAGCAATTTCTGGTATTTATTTACTCCTACCTTGTAGCGGAGGGGTAGGGTAGGGGGACGATTAAAACAAAACAAAAGTTAAGTTTTGAAAGTAACTGGACATTGGCAGGGCCAATCGGGGCATCATTTAGGTTCATATAGCTGAAAATCTCCAATTCTCAGACAACTTTACCTAAACATTTGAAAATGATTGGATTGGCTGCTTTCAGTCACATGACTCACATCTTGCATCTCTGTTAATACAAAAATAGTTCCTTCAGCTGACGTCTGAGAGCGCCAGCTGTATTATTGAGAAAACCTCTCTTTGACTTCACAGTGGAACTCTCACTAGGATGAGGAGGAAAGGAGGAGGCTGTTACCAAAGCTTAACGTCCCCCCCCCCCCCCCCCCCCCCATTGAATTTGTAATTACGTCAATAGAAACGCCGCATCCCATCAGACATTTCTATTTCACGTGACCGGAAGTACAAGAAGATAGCGTCTGTGTGCAGGAATTCTGGGTCCTTCCGCTCCCACCATGTCAGTTTCCATGGAAACGGAGCAGACGACATCACAGGTCAGCTGAGGTGAGCAACTGCGCATGTGTGACCTGGGCAGTAGGACAAACACCACTAGGGGGTGCTCTAGGCGGTTTTGTCGCTTTTTCACTTACATTTCATGAATGTTTGCGTTTCCTTTAACTCTTTCTAAAAGGTCATAAGATGACCTTCATCAGGATGATAATGTCTGACAAAACTGTCCATAACAATCCGCAGTCTGGTCCACATCTTTTGTATAATCATCATCATGACAAAAATCGGGACCAGATTATAAGATATCTGCATATGTCTTCAGAAAGAATTAAACATGTAGATACTAGTTACATCTAAAATATCATTATTCAACATTTCATGTGCTGCATCTATATGTGATAAATTCAGCTGCCATAATACATTGCCACAGCACATGCCACCTGGTCCCATTCTCCCACTCTGTAGTTATACACATGGCAATCAATACAATCCTACTTTACTGCACACTCTCATGTCTTTAGCAGACTTGTATCTTTTTAAGATATTGCATGTCTTCATAAGCAGCAGAAATATAAACTCGTTTTCTTTCCTTTTTCTATATTTTAAATGATACAGGTTATTTAAGTGCAGCCCCATGCAGTACAGATCCCACTCATGCAAGCCACTGGATACTGCCTCCATCTTATGGGTCAGACTTTCAGAAAATGTACAACTCAACTTCACCAATCCTATCAAATAACTCAAATTTTAGACGAAAATAAAATTCAAAACACAGTTCAACCTAACCAAACAGATTGCTAGAATCAATACAATGCCGAATATACTCGAATTTACCTAGCATTGACCAAATTGCAGCCTAATTTAGCAGAATTTACTAAATGTGTAGAGCTGCCAACTGTACATTTTCTGAAAATCTGACCCTTATACAAAGCTGTTTCCCCTTATAGAGTATTTGATGCATTTCAATGTATTGTTCAGTTCTTGATATAAAGGGTTAAGTTATTAACCCCTTTTTAACCATTTTATGGGTCAGATTTTAAGAAAATGTACAATTGGCAATTGAACATATTTAGTAATTCTGCTAAATTAGGCTGCAATTTGGCGAATACTAGGTCAATTCGAGAATATTTGGCATTGTATTGATTCTAGCAATCTGTTTGGTTAGGTTGAACTGTATTTTGAACTTTATTTTTGTCTGAAATTTGGGTTATTTGAGAAGATTGGTTAAGTTGAATTGTACATTTTCGAAAAATCTGACCCATATATCAAAGATTTGTTAACTTTTTGTTCTGTTCTTTTCCAACCCACTTAAAAGTCATTTAAGTATAATTGAATTTCAGAGGATTTGTTCTGTAATTAAAGTCAAAATTTATATTTGAGACCCCCCGCCCCCCACGCCCCCGGATCATTTCCTGCGATGGCTTTACTCATTATCGCTCACCGGCGGGCATTTTCTCTCGGCCAATTTGATTTCAAATTCTTGTATAAACATAACATTAATAGAATATTGACAAATTCAGTCCTATATAAGTCATACAAGAGTAAATTTAATAAGATTCTCTTCTTTAGAAATAGCGGGGAATACAGCTTTAAATGCCATCATAATAAATCCATTTAGGTTGGGTACATTAATCAATTCTTCAAATCTCACACAGGGCTCGAAAATAACCTACCAACTTCATTGGGCAAGTGGCAGCCAAGATTTACTTGCCCTACATCCTTTTTCACTTGCCTAAATGTATTTGCAGAATTATAAACGAAATCACACTGATCAGTATTATCTTGTTTCATTGCAAGTAGACATCACAACAGGGTTTTGAAATCGGGGCCGTAGAGATTTCCACTTGCCCACTCGGACACATAACATTAAATTTTACTTGCCCAGAGCCATTTTTTACTTGCCCCGGGCAAGTAAACATAGGTTTTTTCGAGCCCTGTCACAAAAGATATTTCCAACCAAAAGACAATGCAAGCCATGGTAAGAGTAGTGTATGTATTGGGCACCCTGATAGCTAACCACACCACATGCCTATTGTTGTACTTGTTATACCCATGCACTGCCAGACCTCCCTACATCAGCTGTCTCACCTTCTCACACACCTGTTTTCTCTCCCTGCTGCCTCCCTGCTGGAACGATCCATTGAGAGTAGAGAGGGGTGGTGGGTATTGATTGTCTTAGGTCTAGTTCAATACTGGAGAATGGTTGGGGTGGGGGGGGAGGGTGTAAGGGGGAGGGGGGGGGGACATCAATATATAGATCCCGCCATCTAGTGGCCGGCAAACCCTAGTTTAACACAGGAACTGTCCTTCTAAAGTTGCTCCTAAAATCCCTTGAATTTTTGTCTGTAGCAATGCCTTGGAAAAACTTTGATTTATGCAAAGGAAAAACTTTTGAATGTAAATCAATTGCCTTTGTTTTCAGATGTGAAATGCTAAAAGCTAAATGCTAAAAGCTACCCAGTTTAGGCTCAGAGTTGAGCAAGTCCCTCCAAACTGAGGGAATACTCTTGCTCAAAGACAAACCCACAAAATGTCATTATAATCGCATTAGGACATCTAATCCTGGTTCAGGAAAGGCATTAGCGCAGTAGGCGTCCAATCACTGACATACTATTCTTATCTGATGTGCCCCGTGTTGTGTTCCAGGTCAGTGAAGAAATTTTTATAGCAAATGGCAAGATGGAGGTGTCAAACTGATTGAGACACATCAGAAAATGGGCTGAACCACATTTTTTATCGTGTCAAGATCAGTTTAAATACAAACACAGTGCCATTTGCTATTTATTACACACTGTATTTGATTGTTAAAGTAGATTTAACTTGTTTAGCCTGAAGTTTAGCTTGAGGAGGCTTGATTCAATGCAATTTGTAGGCCTAATATGCTCGGCTTGAGACATCATTTGTACATCAGGTTTGTGGGTCAGGCATACGCTGCACCAACCAGATTGTGTCTTTTGTCATGTGTAACCATGGAAGCCCAAACTGATCGCTAGTGCAGTTCAGATCAACCAAACTGCACCCCCAAACTGCACCTTTCTAACTGCACCTTTCTAACTGCACCTTTCTAACTGCACCTTTCTAACTGCACCTTTCTAACTGCACCTTTCTAACTGCACCTTTCTAACTGCACCTTTCTAACTGCACCTTTCTAACTGCACCTTTCTAACTGCACCTTTCTAACTGCACCTTTCTAACTGCACCTTTCTAACTGCACCTTTCTAACTGCACCTTTCTAACTGCACCTTTCTAACTGCACCTTTCTAACTGCACCTTTCTAACTGCACCTTTCTAACTGCACCTTTCTAACTGCACCTTTCTAACTGCACCTTTCTAACTGCACCTTTCTAACTTCACCTTTCTAACTGCACCTTTCTAACTGCTCATGTGTGTAATAAAACACCTTCAAAAAAGCAGTACTTTTTTTTTTAAAAAACTACTTTTAAAAAATCCTGTCTGTAATACTTTTTAGAAGAATTATTTATATTATTATTGAAACGCTATTTCCGTTTTTTACATAATACATAATTACTATCTGGAAATATGTGTCACGTCTCTGCCATTGGTAGCTCTTCCAACTTCTACTTCTGATTTACTATTTCTAATACATAACATATGGTATAGGTATGGAATGCATCAAAATAAACCTTACGTATAAGCATTGAGTTTACTGTACACAACAGGTGGAGTTGCTCACTCCTGTACTTATCACACCCCATCCCCCCATGTGGCAATATACCACACACCAGTTTACTGTACATAACAGGTGGAATTGCTCACTCCTGTACTTATCACACACCATCCACCCCCCATGTGGCAATATACCACACACCAGTTTACTGTACACAACAGGTGGAGTTGCTCACTCCTGTACTTATCACACACCATCCCATGTGACAATATACCACACACCAGTTGACTGCACATAACAGGTGGAGTTGCTCACTTCTATACTTATCACACCCCATCCACCCTACATGTGACAATATACCACACACTAGTTCACTGGACACAACAGGTGGAGTTGCTCACTCCTGTACTTATCACACCCCATCCACCCCACATGTGACAATATACCACACACCAGTTTACTGGACACAACAGGTGGAGTTGCTCACTCCTGTACTTATCACACCCCATCCTCCCCACATGTGACAATATACCCCACACCAGTTTACTGCACACAACAGGTGGGGTTGCTCACTCCTGTACTTATCACACCCCATCCCCACATGTGACAATATACCCCACACCAGTTTACTGCACATAACAGGTGGAGTTGCTCACTCCTGTACTTATCACACCCCATCCACCCCACATGTGACAATATACCACACACCAGTTCACTGTACATAACAGGTGGAGTTGCTTACTCCTGTACTTATCACACCCCATCCCCCCATGTGACAATATACCACACACCAGTTTACTGCACATAACAGGTGGAGTTGCTCACTCCTGTACTTATCACACACCATCCCATGTGACAATATACCCCACAGTTGCTTGGCAAGAACTTAGGTCTAGATCGACCTGACTCTCAAGTTAGATGAAATGCGCTATAGGTTCTCCTATACTCTGTCTCAACCCTAGATGACACAAGGTCCATGAAATGCGCTATAGGTTCTCCTATACTCTGTCTCAACCCTAGATGACACAAGGTCCATGAAATGCGCTATAGGTTCTCCTATACTCTGTCTCAACCCTAGATGACACAAGGTCCATGAAATGCGCTATAGGTTCTCCTATACTGTCTCAACCCTAGATGACACAAGGTCCATGAAATGCGCTATAGGTTCTCCTATACTCTGTCTCAACCCTAGATGACACAAGGTCCATGAAATGCGCTATAGGTTCTCCTATACTGTCTCAACCCTAGATGACACAAGGTCCATGAAATGCGCTATAGGTTCTCCTATACTGTCTCAACCCTAGATGACACAAGGTCCGTTTAAACCTACACTCACAGATAATGTTGGTCAAATCTAAAGTTTTCTACTTTTTGTTGTGTTCTTTCCAGCCGATCTAAAAGTCTTTTGACCAACATTTTGGAGGATTTTGTCTGGTTGTCCTAATTCTGAAGAACTTTGGAGGATTTGGTCTGTTTTTTAATGGCTTCATAAAAGTCCTAATTGTGAAGACCTGCTGAGCCCCTGTGGTGGCTTCCCTTATTATCACTCACTGGCGGCTGTTTATGCTACTTGAAATGTCCATATATCAACAGCAGAATATGGATTAAATTTGGTAAGATTTTGTTGCTGTAAATAGCTGAGAACGCTATAAGAGCGATGGAGCATGAATAGAAGACACGTTGGTCTGCTGCACAGTGCTACAGTGCAATGTGTAACACAGTATGAACCTCTCCATATTCTCTTAAAGGGTCTTAAAGGGACCCAGTATCATCTGAGCTAGAGACAGGATATAAGCACCTCTCTTTTTTTTTGACGAATTTTATTTAGGTTGATATAACAGCATGGCCGTGTTTAAATGCAACTCGGGTCAGACCTGGTCTCCCTTCGCACCCTCAATTATTAGGTATTACATTTGTAAACATAGTTAGTGTGTGTGGTCATTAACTAAAGTTCTTGCATCAGAACACAGTATGAACCTCTCCATATTCTCTTAAAGGGTCTTAAAGGGACCCAGTATCATCTAAGCTAGAGACAGGGTATAGGAAGCACCTTTATCAATGTGGTGGAAATGAATGAAGTGTTGAGAGGTAGGAAACATGTGTATAAAGGGAAACATGTGTACTTCTGCGCCAAGCACTAGAAGGTTCTATACACGAGCTGATGGCCGCTAGTCAGTGAGTTAAAGCACAGAATAACTACTCAATATGTTTATGTATTCTATATATTTAACAATAACTCTATATAATTTATATAAGTAAGTGTTGTACCAAGGAGTTATAGATGAAAAGTTTGTTTAAATTTTTTAAAAAAGAAGAAAAAAGGTGGTTTAAATTGCCTGCACCTTTCCATTAAGCTTAAATAAACATCGTCAGAAACAGGTTCCTTTATCAGAGCTACTTTTCGTAATAAATTCCATTTAGCTTCAGGTGAAGAAAATATAAACTAAACTGCCATAAAAAAGAATGCAATCAATAAAATCGCCATTTTATATCACCGACTTTACCCGTATCTTGGAGTTTGTCTAGCAAAACAATGGATGAAAATATTGTGGTTCTTTATAAAAGTTCTTAAATGGCTATGTAGGACATCAATTTACTCATTAATTAACTGCTTCAAGATTTTAATTTGTACTCCACTAAAATATGGCAGCTCTGTAAATCTTCAATCAAGATATGCAAACCTCCTTGGTAAAACAATTCAATATATTCTCCATTACTTTACAAGTTGCAGATACATAACGGATGTGACGTACCTTAGCTGAAAAGGGACTCTCTGACGTCACTTCCGCCCTCATGGCGCCACCTGGAGTATTAGACTGGACGTTCCCGCGGTCAGACACCTCCCGCGGGCCCCTGTAAACAATAAAAATAAAGATTTATTAATTTAATAAAATTGACAAAAATATCATATTTTACTCTAATGTGAGGACAATGAAGCTTCAATCAGAGAAAACATATTATATTGATTCCTATTTTGGAGAAATACACAATTTAATATTCACCCTTTGCCATGGGGCGAAATATCAACACGTGACAAATGATGGATTGTAAAACAGAGTGTATTAGTTTCACAAAAATGCACACATTTCATTGACACGCCAGCTTTTTAAACAAAATGGGAGAAAAAAATTGTTAAAACACCACAAAAGAATTGTATTTATATATCTAGAGTGAGTGATGGTGGTTTAGCACCGTGCCGCCAGGTGGAGGCACATTCACACCATAAAGTTAATGTGATGTACGTGTGGGTCAGATTTTCAGAAAATGTACAATTCCTCTTCACCAATCCTCTCAAATAACCCACATTTAAGACAAAAATGAGCTTCAAAATGCAGTTTAACATAACAGAACTGATACTTTAAATCAATGCGATACCAAATATACTCAGATATACCCGGTATTCTTCATGTTTCAGCCTAATTTACAATTGTACATTTTCTGAAAACCTAACCCACATGTAAGACGATGAAACTCATTCACATTGTGCAAGTCTACAAATGTGACGTGTTACTGCCGTAAGAAATGAAGTCTTGGCAGTCTCATAATTTGTCTTAATAAATCACAATTACTTATGTATTTGTACCCCTTTAAAGGCAAATAAAAAACCTCTTATCTTATCTTAAATGAGTCACAAGTAGCAATAAATGATATTTCTCCACTGTCTTTTCACAGGAAACCTTGGTCAGAATGTCTTCATATTTGGGGTGTTTAGCATAAATACATGTACCAAATTACAAACTGTATATTGAATGCATGTATGCATATCTGAGGTTGTCCTAAGGAGTATATTTGTAGTGCCATGTTTTAATCTTACTTTCATTAAACTACTTACACTTGTTTTAATTATAGGTTTATATGTACAACCATTTCTCGCGCTTTGCGCACATTATTTCTTGCCCATATTATGTCTGTGATGGCCACAAGGTGGCAGTGGACGTCAGTCTACTACATTTTATACTTACCTACTTCTTTATACCTTAATCTTACCTTTTACAACACCTTTATTATTATGTATCAAATTCCACTCTGTCTAATGTCCATCGTCGTAATAAAACAGAGTAATTAAAATATAGATTTAATCTTGTTGTCGTTATTTCCCCTCCCCAGCGTTTACCAAGGGTCATTACATATCTAACATTTTTACTATAGTGAGTGACAATCAGGAAATATTTTTTCATGCATACACACACATATATGGGTCAGATTTTCAGAAAATGTACAATTCGCCTTCACCAATCCTCTCAAATAACCCACATTTAAGACAGAAATCAGCTTTAGAATACAGTTTAACATAACAGAACTGATACTTTAAATCGATGCGATACCAAATATACTCAGATGTACCTGGTATTCATCCTTTTTCAGTCAAATTTAGCAAAAATTCCTAAATTTGAAGAGCTGCCAATTGTACATTTTCTGAAAATCTGACCCATATAGAAGTACTTTATTATTTGTCTTCATGTTTACTATCATTGGAATCTGCTTCATCTCATCTTTTCAAATATGGTGATATCTCATGTGACTCATTTTCCTTTAACACATCACAAATGTCATAAAGGCATAGAAGGCTGGAACTCTTCAGAACCACTCTGATTGTATTACTGGTTTTACTCCAGCGGATTGGGACAAATAGAGGACTTGCATGTCTGCCATCTTGAATCTTGATTCGCATGGAAGTTTCAGGGTTTTATGTCAGGGTAAAATTTATAGAAAACATGTTATGTTCGGCATGAAATATTTATTGGTGTTCCAATGTCTATATCCATGTGTTTTACATGATGGCATAACACAAGCCTCCACATTTCCCATCATGCCTGTCTTAAAATCATCTACACAATATATAATATTGGTGAAAACATCCTTGCATTTTTCGATAAAAATGTTGGGAAATATTTGCATGCGAGACCTGAACTGAATCTATCTCAGCATGCACGGTAACAGACATGCGCAATGGCACATGCACATCCCCTATTATGACGTCATATACAGAGCAGACGACAATTGGAGCCGTAGTCTGGGTTAGAGAAAGTGAGTTAAACCAGCTGTGAGAAATCAATACACTCCGCCATGGGCTTTGGAACAGGATGGCATTTATCCACGAGCTGTGATAAGGACAACCATTGGAAGCAGGATTGGAATTAGACAATGACAGACAAAACTAAGGCAATAAAAAGTGTAATGTAATGGTGCAGGGTCACCCAGTGCAGGAGTGGATGACGGGAGGAGGGGGGGGGGGGGGGTCTGAGGGGTTGAAATTGTCTAAATTCAGCCAACATTTGTACACTTAATTCTGCCATCTCAGCTATTACAACAAAACAAATCTTTACTATATTCATTCATATTATGACTTATAGGACCGGATTTATCAATGTTCTGCAAGTGTTATGTTTATATAAGAATTCGAAGTGAAATAAGCCAAAATCATCGCTTGCTGGTGTAACGCCAGTGAGCGATAACAAGTGAAGTCATCATAGGAAGGGAGCGGATGCTCCATATACAAATGAGGACGCTATAGAAGCCCTGTAAAGTAACCGTGCTGAATCCTACAAAGTTTTGGTCAAACGACTTTAGATAGATTGGAAAAGAACGGAACAAAAAGTAGAAAAAAAAATTACTTTTTTACCGACGATAGCGGAGAGTGCGGGTTTAATGGTGGAACTCCACTTTTATTATTTTTTCGTTTTTTAAACAAAAACCTATTTGCAGTGTTCTTTAGTACCCTCTGGTTGGAAAATTGCAACAGAAGTGAAAAGGGTGGGTTGCGGGGGTTAAAAAGAAGAGATCTAGCCCCCCCCCCCCACACACTGCATCTACTAACTCTAACTCACAGTACATGAATGCCTGTGTGTAACGCTGGAAGTGCCACTAGGTGTCAGCACTGAGTGGGCGATAAATGGGGAAGTGGCCGTGTTAAATGAAGCGGAAAGATTAGGAGGAGAGGACCAGCCAATCAACTAGTCACTCTAAGTCACGTGTCAGGGAGCCATCAGCAGTAATGGTAGTGTGTGTGTGGGGGGGGGGGGGGGAGAGGGTGGCAGCTGGGCTAGATAAATACTTTATTTATTATTATATATTTTATTCCACTTGTTTGTATACAATAACAATTCGAATTGGTTTTCTTTAACTTTAGATACTTCATGATGATTTAAAACAAAAAAAAACAAAGATTTATACATCAATATTTGTCTATGCTAGGGGCATATAATGAATGGTGAATTGAATTAGGTACTAGTTAGTGATTGAATATTTGGACTCAATGGCTGTGAAATCTCATCCAATGAATTGTTATACCTCATTGTGTCATAATATATTAATGTACCTAAAATTGTATTCAATTACTAGCACCATGTTCTCATTCTTAATGTTGAGTATATATCTACTGAGCGTTACTACATGAATGTATTATGAATGAATGTTTTATCTAATGGTTATTAAAATTAAATGGGAAAAAGGATATATATGTATGGGGAATTCATGTAATTTCATATATGTTTATTTTACATTTATATATGTCTCATTATCATAGCCATTCTATTAGTTTAGTACTTTTCTCTATTCCATGGTACACGGCCAGATGACCTGGATCTTATCCAGACGCCTGTCTACCAATGTTGTCATCCTCCTACATATGTACAAATTTGGCAAAATAAAGTACCGGTATTATTCAATTCAATTAAAACATTGTGCACTGAATCTATCCCTGAATCTATCTGACGTGCGCTGTGTCACCTGCATAGATACTTTCACAAAATATCATTCAGTTGACAAAACGAACTAGTATTTTTTTTAATATTTATTGGCGTTGTGTAGGGAAGTGGGAAACCTACCCCCCCCCCCCCCCGCCCTTCTCCCCCTCCCCCTAGCCTGATCAGCCCCTCAAACACCCACCACCATATTAGGCAGTGCAGCTGATGGAGGGTGACGTCTGGGGTTTTTGTGACACACCATTAGTTACACCTCCCGCCACTAGGGCTGACATTAAGGAGGGTACTTCCGGGTTGAGTACATAATGGGTGAGTGTACTCAGTCTGATGCACCAAGACCCAGCATTGACTACAGGTCGCAACCACTCGGGCTTAGAGACCCTATTGTAGTAAGTTTTTGAGGATTAAAGATACTGGGTTTGGTGCTGAAAATTGATGTTAAATCAACAAGTCAATAAGATTTTAACTGACGAAATTGTTAAAGCAACATGGAAAGAGCATTATATGGGTCAGATTTTTAAGGAAATGTACAATTCGCCTACACCAATCCTGTCAAATAACCCACATTTAAGACGAAAATGAGCTTCAAAACATAGTTTAACACAACAAAACAGATAATTTAAATCAACAACATACCAAATATACCCATATATACCTGGTACTCTTCATTTTTCAGCCTAATTTTGCAAAATTTTCTAAATGTGTAGAGCTGCCAATTGTACATTATCTGAAAATCTGACCCATATATTGTTATTAAATAGAAACTGAGAAGTTAGAATAGAAGTAACCATTATGATGTTATGTTGCAAGAGGTAGATGACAGCTATGATATTAGTATTATTAATATTTTTATTTTAATTTCATCATTTATTTATAGACTATCACTACTTCTACCCGAGGCTTCTACCCCGTGAAGACATCTAAGATACTCAGTAACAAAGAAGTGGAAGAATTCCACGAACATGAAAAACGAACAATTGTAGACAAGCATCATGTCAACTGAAAAGATACCAATACTGGAAATTCCTCATTTCTCCTCAACTATCAAGTCCACAATTCCATAAAAAAAGCACTTGTATTAGATAGCGTCTGAATTCTACCCAACCATGATTGAAAGTCGAGCACTGTTTAAATCAAATTCCCCCCTAATCTGTGTGGTGCATTGAAGTGTTATGAATCTTTGGGAAAACATTCCATCACAAGAATCACAAATGACTTTAGAAGCCACTATAGATATTGGACACAGAGATATTAGACAGCGGCGGCGGCAGGCGCGGGCGCGGGCGAGGGAGCGGGGCGAGGGCGAGGGAGCGGGGCGTGGCCGAGGGAGCGGGGGGGCAGTATGATGGATGAAGGGAGACGTATCCACCATCTTGTAATGAAGTTGTCTTATGGGTCAGATGTTCAGAAAATGTACAATTGGCAGATCTACACATTTAGTAAATTCTGCTAAATTAGGCTGCAATTTGGTCAATACTAGGTAAATTCAGGTATATTCAGCATTGCATTGATTCTAGCAATCTGTTTGGTTAGGTTGAACTGTATTCTTAACTTCATTTTCGTCTGAAATCTGGTTTATTTCAGACAATTTGTGAAAGTGAATTGTACATTTTCTGAAAATCTGAGCCATATCCAGGCAGTATAGTGGGAAGAATGGGAAGATAAGTGAGACAATCACAGATAGACCAGATAATTATGTACATAGACTGATGTGGCCGGCCCTGAACCCATGCAATACAAGCCATCTATCATGATATAGCTCAATATAGTGTTATCATGCACACCAGTGTTTCTCATATCAGCCTCTATTGTCATGTCGCTATATATGGGTCAGATTGTCAGAAAATGCACAATCTACAGTTCTACACATCTCTCAAATTCTGCTAAATCAGAGTGAAAAATGATAAATACTGAGTATATTTGAGTGTATTCTGTATTGTATTCATTCAATACATCAGTTTGGTTATGTTGAAATATATTTAGAAACTGATTTTCGTCTTTAATCTGGGTTATTTGAGGCGATTGGTGAAGACCAATTGTACATTTTGAGGAAACTTCACCCATACAGGGTGACAATCCCCTATTGTCATGTCGCTATACAGGGGGACAAGGATGTGCTTCACTAAGTGGCTTCTCTACATTCAATGTTTACATATTCATGATGTATCTACAACCATGGAGACATTGTGCATTCCGGTGTCATCCTTGCATCACTATTCATTCAGGACTGTGTATTGAATATCTATGCATATGTATTTCTGGAACAAAATGGAAATTAGAGGCTTCAGGTGCAAATCTAGAAAAGACTTCCGTACTTTCATGAGAACAGTCTACCTCCAGGAGACATGGGATGGGGTAGAAAAAGAGCCAAATGTAACCCAGAGCTGAGCCAAGAGGGGAGGGGGGTGGGGGGGGAATAGAAAACAAGTATGAAACCATGAGTCCTGTACTAAACTATGGCTCACATACTTGGTTACTTTAGACCAGACCGTATATAAAGCGGAGCTGCCACGATCACTCGTGTAAATAATGTAAACCCAATCAGAATGGAACTGATTGGGAAGAGCGGGAAGAGGCAAAATCCTCACTGTGTACCTCATATACAAATTGTTTACATTGTAGCTAGAAACCATATTTTAAAGTCCGAGTACGCTATGAGGATCAATTGGAAGATCTGCAGGTTGCAGATATTGTACTCCGATTTCGATGTACATGTACTTTGAAATAAAACTATATATATATATATGTGATGTTTTCCTAAGGAGTATATTTAACTACTTACTAGTGATTGACCATTAAGAATAGGGGAGTTGCATGTCTCACTGCGCATGTCTGTCACAGTGCATGCTGGGACGGATTCAGAGCAAGTCTGAGATACAAATATTTGGCAACTTTTTTTTATCAAAATACTGCCTGATATAACACATTGATATTGACATTAGCGCACTGATAAATATCCCATGCTGAACATGACATGTTTTCTTTAGATTTTACACTGTACCCTTACTCCGACAATTCCATGCGAATCAAGATTCAAAATGGCGGCTATGCAACTCCCCTAATATCGCTAACATTTTGTAATGCATGAAAAAACATAGAAGTATTGACTAGCTGTCCTAATGTTTACTATCATTGGAATCGGCTTGATCTCATCTTTTGAAATATGATGACATCTCAAAATCCACTCATACGACTCATTTTTGTGTAATAAATTGTTCCAAATTCAGGGAAACAAGGGCTTGAAAAGCTTTGGGGAAAGATCAATGATCTCAAAACTGCTACACATACAAAGGACCGGCCAGTTGTATGCACTCATCCACCATGATGGTCCCTCAGTAATAATGTGTGACAATCCCCGCACACCTGGGTACCAACTTCATGCAGTGATTCATTTGGCAGCAGTTGGCAACTTGTGAGTGAGTGAGAGTGGTTGCTTTACGCCCTTATCAACACATTTAATATGGTTATATCAAGGGCGGGAGAGCTGAGAGGGAGTGAGTGAGATTGGTTGCTTTACGCCCTTATCAACACATTTAATATGGTTATATCAAGGGCGGGAGAGCTGAGAGAGAGTGAGTGAGATTGGTTGCTTTACGCCCTTATCAACACATTTAATATGGTTATATCAAGGGTGGGAGAGCTGAGAGGGAGTGAGAGAGTGAGATTGATTGCTTTACGCCCTTATCAACACATTTAATATGGTTATATCAAGGGCGGGAGAGCTGAGAGGGAGTGAGTGAGAGTGGTTGCTTTACGCCCTTATCAACATATTGTAGTTTATATCAAGGGTGAGAGAGCTGAGAGGGAGGCAGTTTATGATCTTACCCAGGAAATAGAGATGGATAAGAAGGGAGAGAGACAGAGAAAAGAGACAGAAAGGCACTTATGGTCTTACCCAGGAAATAGAGATAGAGAAGAAGGGAGAGAGAGACAGAGAAAAGAGACAGAAAAGAGACAGAAAGGCAGTTTATGGTCATACCCAGGAAATAGAGATAAAGAAGAAGGGAGAGAGAGACATAGAAAAAGAGACAGAAAGGCAACGTGTGTGTGGGTGGAGATTAGAGCGGATACACACTGTACCTTCAGGCACTATCAGACCCAGAGGTGCTCACAGTGACTCAGATGTACAGATATAGCTCCAGCCACAAGTGCAGAAATACTCAAGCACTGAGATAAAGTAAACTATTTCTCCATAAAACCACCAGATGAGAACTTGTGCCATTAACTGATGTCATCTTGATATCGACATGTCCTCATCTCATGATTAGACAACCACACAAGCTATGTTTATCTTTTCCTATTAAAGCTGCCTCCTCAGATAAAGTCGCTAACAGAATAACGTTCAATAACGGAATATTTTTTTAAGTCATGGAATTGAATTTGGTCGGTAAACCTGGGAAATAATGCATCGGTTGCCATGACTACTGTTAATTAATCCACTAGTGGTTTAACACTTAAACTATATGAGATAACCTCATATCAGATCCAATGTCCATATAATACATATATATTGTGCTATGACCCGCTGAGCTGAGCTGAGGGAGAACAGCCTCATGTTCCATGTAATGGTTGGACTCAGTAAACACGTATTTATAAACTAAAGCCTGGGTTCCACTGGCCAGCTACTGCTCCCGCTTCTCCTCCCGCAGACAGTCTATTGCTCCAGCTTCTAAAGAAGCGGGAGCAAGCAGCTGAAAGTAACCGGAATAGGTGCTATTGGGATGTTACTTCCACCACTACTTCTACCGCTAGTCAGAAATTTGAGCAGACGGCATTTTATTTTCATATGGAAATGAATGCATCAAGTAGCGTGAGGGGTAATGTAGAGTGGTGCCATTGCCCCGCTTCAGCTCCCGCTACTTTCCGCTACCCGCCGCTAGCTCCTACTACAAAGTAGCGCCGCTTCAAATAAAACATGTTTGATTGAAGCGGGAGCACTCTACGCTTCGTAACGGGAAGTAACGTGGCTTTGTAGCGGGGCCCAATAGCACCCATCCTGTTACTATCCCCCTTCTGCTTCTGCTTCTTTCATCAAGAAGTGGGAGCAGTAGCAGGAGAAGTAGCCGACCAGTGGAACCCACCCCTTATGGAAAGATGTGCGTATGAAGGAGAGAGTCAAGGCTGTACATGTACACATTATACCCATATAAGCTGATACAGTGGAGAATGTAGGATACATTAGGGCATCTATAGATGCTGTACATGTACACATTATACCCATATAAGCTGATACAGTGGAGAATGGAGGATACATTAGGGCATCTATAGATAAAAGCACACATACTGCCCACGTCAGCACTATCCAGGCACTATTATAGGTCTCTCTCACATATCATCAACATCAATAAGTTATTATTCCATTTATTGGTTACAGTGTCAGAATGTAGGGATATACATCAGGGTGTGTAACATTGACACACATGGTATGGACACTAGTGAAGTGCCACATTCTTTTAGTCCATCTCGACATCTTTTATCCAAAAGAAACATTTAAAATTGTTTCAAAGTAGAACCGTTTTTAACGGGTTTTATTTAACTGAACATTTGCCGGTCATATTTTTATAGCTCAAATATCCAAATTTAAGATTTAGTTACCACCACAAAAAAAAAGATTTAGTTACCTAAGTGAAAAACTGAGATACAATCAGGCAGAATATTAACACATTTCTGCATTTCTTCTTTTAAATCTCATTCCATAGAAATGCCACTCGCCTTCATTTAGGAAGTGATCTATATTCTAGGCCTCAATATCTATTAAGTTTTTAAGAAAGAATTGAGGAGAGATTTTAGAATTATATCTGCTTCACGGTGGTGAACTATAGGGATGTGTTATCACTATAACTAGCTCTAAGAGACAGCCAGGAGGGGGGAGGGGGTAAGTAAGATGTATCAGCCGCTGCCGCTAAGTAAACCAGATCAGTGAGCATCATCTCACAGCCACCGGGGGGGGGGGGGCGGGGGGGGGGGGGGAACATCATCATACTGCCTCACAGCCATTAGCCACATTAGGGGTGGGGTGGGGTGGGGCGGCAGTAAGTTAGATTGGTTGCTTTACGCCCTTATCCACACATTTAGGTTGTTATATGGTTCTATCAAGGGCGGGGGAGCTGAGAGGGAGGCAGTTTATGACCATACCCAGGAAATAGAGATAGAGAAGAAAGGAGAGAGCGACAGAAAGGCACTTTATCGTTATACCCAGGACCACCGGGAGGGGGGGGGGGGGCACGGGGGGGGGGGGGGAGCAGGGACTTCAGCAACAGTGATTGCTCTTACAATCTTAAAGCTGCACTCTCAGTTAACGTCGGTTAAAAACTAAAGATTTTCTATTTTGTTTTTCATTCTTTTCCATCCCATCTAAAAGTCATTTAACCAAAGTTTTGGAGGATTTTTTTGGGTTTTTTTTTGCCCAAGGGCTTCATAAACATCCACATTTCAACATCAAATTACTGTGTAAACACATAAGAGCAGCAGAATACTGATAGAATCAGCCCTACAAGCCATGATGTCAGATGTACAAAATGTATTTAAGGGAGAGAGGAATAAGAAAGTAGAGGAGGGAGTGTGAGGCAACAGCCTCAGGCTAAGATTTAAGATTGTAGTTAGTTTTTGTATGTTTTTGTAGGACAGTAATGGCGCATTGGCTAAATCATATCAACATTCATTAGGTTTTTATACAGCAATGTGACTCCCTTGTAGAACAGGCGTATTACATGGGACAGGGTGGAGAAGATACAAGGAAGAGAAAGGGAAAAATCTCCAGCCAGGGGGCAGCAGCAATGATAAGTCTGACTAGTGTACAGACACTCTGCAGTGACTCACCACAAGTGTAATAGGGGACTTGCATGTCCGCCATCTTGAATCTCGTTTCGCATGGAATTATGTCAGTTGTATGTCAGTGGAGCTATAAAAAACATGGAATCGCAATTTTCAATAAAAATGTTGCTAAATATGCGTATGTCAGATTTTAGCTAAATCCATCCCAGCATGCACTTTAGTACTTATGCGCTTTGAGGCATGCAAATCCCCTATTGTACATCCCAGCATGCACTGTAGTAGTCATGCGCTTTGAGGCATGCAAATCCCCTATTGTACATCCCAGCATGCACTGTAGTAGTCATGCGCTTTGAGGCATGCAAATCCCCTATTGTACATCCCAGCATGCACTGTAGTAGTCATGCGCTTTGAGGCATGCAAATCCCCTATTGTACATCCCAGCATGCACTGTAGTAGTCATGCGCTTTGAGGCATGCAAATCCCCTATTGTACATCCCAGCATGCACTGTAGTAGTCATGCGCTTTGAGGCATGCAAATCCCCTATTGTACATCCCAGCATGCACTGTAGTAGTCATGCGCTTTGAGGCATGCAAATCCCCTATTGTACATCCCAGCATGCACTGTAGTAGTCATGCGCTTTGAGGCATGCAAATCCCCTATTGTACATCCCAGCATGCACTGTAGTAGTCATGCGCTTTGAGGCATGCAAATCCCCTATTGTACATCCCAGCATGCACTGTAGTAGTCATGCGCTTTGAGGCATGCAAATCCCCTATTGTACATCCCAGCATGCACTGTAGTAGTCATGCGCTTTGAGGCATGCAAATCCCCTATTGTACATCCCAGCATGCACTGTAGTAGACATGCGCAGTGAGGCATGCAAATCCCCTATTGTACATCCCAGCATGCACTGTAGTAGTCATGCGCTTTGAGGCATGCAAATCCCCTATTGTACATCCCAGCATGCACTGTAGTAGTCATGCGCTTTGAGGCATGCAAATCCCCTATTGTACATCCCAGCATGCACTGTAGTAGTCATGCGCTTTGAGGCATGCAAATCCCCTATTGTACATCCCAGCATGCACTGTAGTAGTCATGCGCTTTGAGGCATGCAAATCCCCTATTGTACATCCCAGCATGCACTGTAGTAGTCACGCGCTTTGAGGCATGCAAATCCCCTATTGTACATCCCAGCATGCACTGTAGTAGTCATGCGCTTTGAGGCATGCAAATCCCCTATTGTACATCCCAGCATGCACTGTAGTAGTCATGCGCTTTGAGGCATGCAAATCCCCTATTGTACATCCCAGCATGCACTGTAGTAGTCATGCGCTTTGAGGCATGCAAATCCCCTATTGTACATCCCAGCATGCACTGTAGTAGTCATGCGCTTTGAGGCATGCAAATCCCCTATTGGTCCACATTCTACAACAAGAATCATGAGATGAATCATGATCATGAAAATGAACTCAATAAAATTTATTTAAAAAAAAGAATCTACAGTTATACAGGCATGTTTATATCATATTACTCCTAGTTCCAACAACTGTATCTGCCCTGAATCATTTTTTTTAAATCAAAATTCCACACAAGTTGTGCTGTCAGTAGAGAGACAATTCCTCATGAATATTCAAGCACAAGTCCCAGCTGTGGGAATTAGTCAGAGTTTGTATTGGTGGGGAGGGACTCGGTGAGGGACTCAGTGAGCAGGAGAAGGGGTGAACACGTGGAGGGAGCAGTAGGAACAGTAGATGCCCCCAGATATTTACCCTGCTGCAGGATAAAATATTTCTCACATTAAACCGTTTGTCTGCTATATGCAGGACGTGGTCTAGCCTCTAATGTCTCCTATAGGTCACCACCATGTATTATATACTATAGGTCACCACCATGTATTATATACTATAGGTCCACATTGTGTATTATTATACGTGCATCTCTCTTGAGGGATGCAATAATAATATTCAGATAATATGCATACTATAAAAGTATAGTTGTCTAAAAATAGCTCTGATGTTACCTCCACACTTCCACCATCTCCGCGGAGACCCAAGACCCACACAGTCGGCGGTGCTTGGACTATCTCTGATACTTGTTTCATACTTTTTCAGTGATATAGGATGATATTTGATCAAGTTTTATGTCCATATAATAAATATAGAATGGAACTCGCCGGCAATAATCGAAAATTTATTGGACTTGATTCGTCCACATAAGCACTCTGAATACGGCATTGGACTTATGCGGACGAATCTCGTCCAATAAATTTCCGATTATTACCGGCTCGTTCAATTCTCTCTATTTATATCCTATAGGTCCCCATTGTATATTACATCTTATAAAAGGTTTATTTATTGGTTGGCCTGGCGTTTATGGAGCATTTCATCAAGGATTTAAATTTAACAATAGATGTGATATTGGCTTCAATAGCCACCAACAAATCATATCATTTCTTTATTGCATTTCTACCTGTTTCTCACAACCAAATCCATCCCAGTCAAACGACCCAGATCTCCTATATTCTAGACCACGCTCAAATTAACTGTTTTTTAGGTCTATCAGATTTTAAGAATGTTTTGATTTTTTGTTCAACAAAACATGGTTATTAATGGTGGACTTTTGGGGAGATTGGACAAATTTTAAAAGTTTTAAAAGTACTGATTTCTGGTTATAAAAACTAAAGACTTTCATCTCTGTGTTACCAGTCTAGGCCAATAAATGTCATTATAATCCCATTAGAACGCCTAGTCCTAGACCAGTAAACCAATTAGGAAAGTAGGCGTCCAATCACTGACATACAACTCTTATCTGATCTGAGGGTTTGGACTTGGACTGTTACAAAATATACACCAAGAAAATCAAACTCTTTCCTCCATCACACAAGATTTCCATCTGTTATTAATTTTGCTGTGGCAGATTGCAATCAATAAGAAGAGAGTGAGATTGGATGGTGCCGCCGCCGCCGGCCCAGTGTGGGACCATCAATGTGTATAGCAGGGGCAGGTTGTCAGAAAATGTACAATTCACCTTCACCAATCTTCTCAAATAACCCATATTTAAGACAGAAATAAAGTTCAAAATACAGTTTAACCTATCCAAACAGATTGCTAGAATCAATGTAATGCCAAATATACTCGAATTTACCCAGTATTGACCAAAATGCAGCCTCATTTAGCATAACTTACTAAATGTGTAGAGCTGCCAATTGTACATTTTCTGACAATCTGACCCAGCAGGAGGAGGCTTGGCTTGGCTGCAGGGCACAAGGAAAGCGAGAAGTTAGTACGTGTAAGGGTATAATCTTTGCCCTATAAGCAATGTTATTGGCGGCCGCACGAACAAACTGGAATCAATATTGTCAATGTTGGTTTTCCTCCTGGGAAGCAATGGAGGAAGCAATGGAGGCTGTTGAGGCTGGAAATGTCCACCTCTTGTCCCTGCCTCTCTCTTCACTTACTGGCACTATCTACAGTACGTTCTGTATAACTTGATGCATGTGGAAAGACACTACAGTTTTTTCAGTATAACTTGGTGTGGGAAGCTACTAGAGTATATACTGTATAACTTGTCAGGAGAGTGTTCTATTTTTCCCCCCAAAAGGAGTGAATTGTGATTATTTAAGGTCCCTAGCTAACTACTACCGGTATAACATATTTTAACTGATATAAAGAAAATGATTTTGCTATAATCAGATTATGAGAAAAATTTTTAAATGTTGACGAAATTTAGTTAGAAATGGTGGAATTTCGGGGAGAACTAGCAATTCTTGGAAGTTTTAAAGAAATACACTGAAATATCTCCTCTGATATGAGCCACGTCCCCAGTTGCTGCTTGCACAATATTAAACAACACAAAATGGTTTCTCCCCATTTAAACTTAAGGAGGAAGACGCTCCCTGTCCAGTAATGAGGTCACCAAATCTGTCCAGTAGCCAGGTCAAGCACAAAGGCAGTGATTGGATTGCCTCCGACCAATCAGATGTGAGATAAATGAATTACTTCCGGGTCACATTATGAGGATGATCTAAATGGGACAGTTGCAGCGTCCCAG
Source organism: Sthenelais limicola (assembly GCA_942159475.1). Taxonomy (NCBI): domain Eukaryota; kingdom Metazoa; phylum Annelida; class Polychaeta; order Phyllodocida; family Sigalionidae; genus Sthenelais; species Sthenelais limicola. The sequence goes on along the minus strand of OW804102.1, from coordinate 63,049,572 downwards.
TGGCGTTTATTGGTCTTATTGGTGGCCATCGGACGCAGGCAGTGGAATGGGGGGAGGGAGGGGTCTGATGCAACATAAGTAAATGTCTTAAGCAAAAGGGGAAGAGAGGAATGAAGGAAAGTGACAGAGAAAGAGAGACAGCGGGAGGATAGAAGAGGGAGAGGGGTAGAGGAGAGAGAGGTATGGAGAGAAGGGAGGAGAGAGATGGAGGGAGAAAGGGAGGGAGAGAACTGAGTGTGGGGGAAGGGAGAGAGAGAGAGAGAGGGAGACGGAGAGAGAGAGAGAGAGAGAGGGAGAGAGAGAGAGAGAGGGAGGGAGGGAGGGAGGGAGAGAGGGAGAGAGAGGTAGAGAGAGAGAGGAGAGAGACAGACAGACAGAGAGAGAGTGGGGACAGAGAGAGACAGAGAGAGAGACAGAGAGAGGGGGGGGGGGGGAGAAGGGGGGCGAGGATGAGAACAAAAAAACTCTCTCTCTCTGTGCAGAAAGTCACATCCAAACATTATCACATCTGCTAACAATTATTAATTCCTGAAAATATATTTAATTGTAATAACATTCAAATCCTTCCTGCTGTTTTTCTCAGCTCAATACAGAAAGGAAAAGAAATGATTTCATAGGAAAACATGGTGAGAAATTGCACACAACTCAGCACAAAGTCCTGGATGTCTGCCCAAGAACCAATATAAGAAACCAAGCAGAGAATGACGTCAATCTACCAAATTGACCTCATTCTCTTTTATTGACCCAATTCATTGTTATTGACCTCATTTGTAACCGGGACAACCAGGTTAACGTAATCATGACAACGCGTCGTCAAGCATAAATCAACAGTTCTAACTACCACCGCTGAAAAAAAGAAGAAATAAACCACTTCCGGGTCACATCTCACCTGAGGTCAACCAGGGGCACCTTCCGGTGTCGCATTGGATGCGCGTTTTCTCCCCTCCTCCGCAGCAATGGCGGAGAGCGGTAGAGGTTCTGTACTTCCAGCATCGTGGCGCTGCTATCGGAGTCTACCGCTACACACACACAGTACATTAGGGGGGCGGTGTAAGGGGGTCTGGGGGTGCGTCAGCCCCCACACCTACCAGCTATAATAAGCACTCTCTCATCTAGTATACACCGGGAGAGTGGGTTACAACCCGGTGGCTTTTAACCACCAGTTATTGCCGGCAAATTATGGAATGAATAAAGTTAAAATTCACCATTTCCAGGCTTTCAAGTTTTCCTTCGATTCATATATGCGATGTCAAAGCCAAATTTTGGAACTTTATTTTGAAATATATTATTTTTGAAATATATTATTTCAATGGATTCCGATATGAGAACATTCCCACTCGCGCATACTTAGCTCCTGATTTTGGAATGTAAATCCCGTAGTTTTGTGAATGTGTTTTAATTATGAATAAACACTGGGCAGATTTCTAGCCTCTCTACAACACAAGGCTCTCAGGGTCTCCGGGTGCATTGCCTCTCATATACTTATTAGTCTCTATGGAATGTAATGATTATATCTCCGGATCACAAATTCACGTGTGTACAATTCAAATGGCGGGTTGTCATGGTTACACGTCCTATAATGCACCTAAACCCAATATCGTGGAATGTAAATGTTTATTATTATCCGTCACTGATTTTTCATTATCACAAATGCGATTTCATGAATGCAATTTCGGGGATATTTCCCACTAATAACAATTCTCCATATTGGATGATAATATATTATTTCAATGCGTTTCGTACATCCATTGTCCCTCTTCCACAATTCATCCCAACAATATGGAACATCTATAATCCAACTCGGCGAAATCACAAATACACTATTTTAACTGGAGCCCTATCTCCGGGCCAGTCATGAAATTAAACCCCTAGCGGCGAGATATCCAGATTATTTTACACGTGACATGCGTGGAAATGCGAGATATGGATAAATCCACTTCCGGCAGCTGTGTGTGAAGTACAAAACTCATGGTGTGTCCGGGAATGTTTTGTCTGCATCCTGATATAGCTCTTCACTCTCATCCCGTGATAATAACAAGTATTCCTCCTGTCAGGAATAATGTTTGGCAATTGATGTAGACATTCCACGGAAGCAGGTAGATTCACATGTAAACGTGCCTGTAAATAATGTGCTGTTTTACAACAATACATACAGAAAGCAGTCCTTGTGTATGTAATGCTTTCCCCAATCAACAAATTAATTCTCTAGGTTCATACGTGCTCCATACCTAGGAAGAAACCACGCATCGGTTTATATCTCATAATAACACAAGAGATACTGTAGGTAGTTGCTATGCTTTCCTCAACGAACAAATTGATTATCCGTAGCTACTATCTGAGCTAAGTTCCACGGAAAAAACCGTTGCTTTATATCTCATAATAGCACCAGACATACTGTAGGTAGTTGCTATGGAAACTAAAATAAATAGGTTTATAAATAGAGAATATTAAGGGAAAAGAGGTGGATGATTTCATCCTCCAGCTGCAATATATTCCTCCGACGTAATAATCACGTGAAACTATAAACTTTTGACAACTTCATTAATGAAGTCAGAAATGCGCTGACTCTAGATGTAATCTGCCATCAGCAATAATAGGTTACATTACGCCAGCATAATAAAGGTCGGGGAGAAGCAAGAATTAAGCCAGATCTCGCGCAATCTCGCTGCTGATCACATGGATGGAGTGTGTCAGTGAGTGCGTGTGCACCGGTAGTGACGTAAGCAGGTCACGTGAGAGCCTGTAAACAGTGGTTAGGGAGAATGGTGGTGACTTCCGGTTTGCCTCCTCCCACTCCTCCCATGTCCCTGGGCACCACTTTAGAGGGCACCACTATAGGGGGCACCACTATAGAGGGCACCACTGTAGATGTGAATTAACTGTGATTTTATTGCATTTACTTTGTGGGGCAGATTTTCAGAAAATGTACAATTCACCTTCACCAATCCTCTCATAATAACCCAAATCTCAAACAAAAATAAAGTTCAAAATACAGTTCAAAATACAGTTCAACACAGCCAAACAGATTGCTAGAACCAATGCAATGCTGAATATGCTCAAATTTACCTAGTATTGACCAAATTGCAGCCTAATTTAGCAGAATTTACTAAATGTGGAACTCTGCCATTTTCTGAAAATCTGACCCTTGTATGGAAGTTTCAATCCATTTTCCCAGTACAGGGAAACAGCCATTCGGCCTCCCAGTATAGGGAGGTTTGCCTTTAACTATACTATGATATTGATGAATGTATAGAAGTAGTAGTGAAAGAATACTATTATTTCACTACTACTTATAGAAGTCGGTCCGTCTGATCTTCTAGTTCAAGGAGGTTTAGCCATTTGTTTTAAAGAACAAATTGTGAACAGAATATTTTAACTGATTTAAAGACAATAATTTGGTTATAAGCAGATTTTGGGGAAAACATTGAAATGATTTTGATGAAAAGTATCACAATTGTGAAATTCTCGGAAAAAAAACCTAAAAAAACACCTAAAAAAAATAAAATTTGTTTTTCATTAAACATGATCTGTACCAGACGTGTGATTTATCCAGTAGTACCCGGATAATCCTCCAGGGTGTAAAGCAGGCTAATCCCACCAGGGGGCACTCAGTACCAATCCATAGCTCACTGGAGGAAGACCAGCGTCTCATTGGTGTCCTGGTATTAGTTCTAGTGGTATCTCCCAGCGTCCCTAGTCAATATCCCTGGTATCTGGATTAACGGATAATCCTTGTTAATCCACCCACCAGACAGCAGACATCGGAGTCAGATTTTCAGAAAATGTACAATTGGCAGCTGTATACATTTAGTAAATACTGCTAAATTAGGCTGCAATTTGGTCAATACTGGGTTATTTGAGAAGATTAGTGAAGGTGAATTGTACATTTTCTGAAAATCTGACCCATATACTCACTGGTAGACGCTCTGCCCCGGAGGAGGAACGCCAGCAGCGTTCTCATGTAGTTGTTGGTATATAGAGGCTGGTATATTGAGCAGCGTCCTCCTACCACTGGTACCAGTGCCTCCCTATTTCTCTTTCAGTTTCTGTTTAACTTGTGTCAGTTGAACCAGGCCACGTGACTAGTCAGCTGATCAGTGCCTGATCATGTGACCGTCCATACAAGGAAGGAATTAGGTTTGGGTGGTAGTGTTGTATAGATGGGAGAAAGCTTGTATTATCACCCATGTCCTGGCTAGTGTTGTAGAGATGGGAGAAAGCTTGTATTATCACCCATGTCCTGGCTAGTGTTGTAGAGATGGGAGAAAGCTTGTATTATCACCCATGTCCTGGCTAGTGTTGTAGAGATGGGAGAAAGCTTTTATTATCACCCATGTCCTGGCTAGTGTTGTACTTGTAGAGATGGGAGAAAGCTTGTATTATCACTCATGTCTCCTGGTTAGTGTTGTAGAGATGGGAGAAAGCTTGTATTATCACCCATGTCCTGGCTAGTGTTGTACTTGTAGAGATGGGAGAAAGCTTGTATTATCACTCATGTCTCCTGGTTAGTGTTGTAGAGATGGGAGAAAGCTGGTATTATCACCCATGTGCTGGCTAGTGTTGTAGAGATGGGAGAAAGCTTGTATTATCACCCACGTCCTGGAGCTAGTGTTGTAGAGATGGGAGAAAGCTTGTATTATCACCCACGTCCTGGAGCTAGTGTTGTAGAGATGGGAGAAAGCTTGTATTATCACCCACGTCCTGGCTAGTGTTGTAGAGATTGGGAGAAAGCTTGTATTATCACCCATGTGCTGGAGGATGGATGGGTGGTAGGCAGGGACGCCTGGTGCGTCTGGAGTGATACCCGAGAGAAGAGAGCGGCGCTGTCAGAGGGAATAAAGGTAGATTAGGTTATGTGGGAGTGGTGCGGGGGGGGGGGGGGGGGCTCCAGTGATGTATGGCTGGAGATCCCCCCCCCCTCCTGTGTGTCTGTCTGTTCGTCGTCGTGTATCAATGTCTACTGCATGGGTGGACTATCAGTGCAGTGAGTAGACAATGTCAGTCTGAGTGGATCTATGTCTCTGTGTCAGTCCCTGTCTCTCACCCTGTCTCTGTGTCAGTCCCTGTCTCTCACCCTGTCTCTGTGTCAGTCCCTGTCTCTCACCCTGTCTCTGTGTCAGTCCCTGTCTCTCACCCTGTCTCTGTGTCAGTCCCTGTCTCTCACCCTGTCTCTGTGTCAGTCCCTGTCTCTCACCCTGTCTCTGTGTCAGTCTCTGTCTCTCACCCTGTCTCTGTGTCAGTCCCTGTCTCTCACCCTGTCTCTGTGTCAGTCCCTGTCTCTCACCCTGTCTCTGTGTCAGTCTCTGTCTCTCACCCTGTCTGTATGTCTCTGTCTCTGTGTCAGTCCCTGTCTCTCACCCTGTCTCTGTGTCAGTCTCTGTCTCTCACCCTGTCTCTGTGTCAGTCTCTGTCTCTCACCCTGTCTCTGTGTCAGTCTCTGTCTCTCACCCTGTCTGTATGTCTCTGTCTCTGTGTCAGTCCCTGTATGTGCCCGTCTACGTGTCTGTCTCTGTGTGTCAGTCTGTATAGTAATATGTGCCTTTTATTATTTTACTGAGGTTTTGCTTTTGATCTATTCATTTATACAAATGTGGCTCTAATGTCAACCAGTTCTGCATCATCGTGTGCATCTATACTTTTCCCACCTATTGTCTCGCAGTGGGAACCCTGTAGCAACCTCCTTCTCTGTCTCCCTCTTCCCCCCGCCCTTCCTTTCATTCACTCCCCCCCCCCCACCACCCCAACATCTTTTCATTCACATTCCCCCGCCCACCTTCCCTTCCCCTTCCCCCTCCCTCTCACCTCTCCAAACCTCTCCTCTCCTCCCCCTCCTATTTTATCTTCCTTCCCCGCTCTCCTATCCCACCCCGGCCTCTTACCTCCCCCCTCCCCTCACGCCCCCTCCCCCCCCCCCCCACACATTACCCCAGATCACACACAAAGCCCACTAGGCCACAATCGGTCACGCACGCTCCTGATTGGCCGTGATTGATTATCGATTATTGATCTTTATTACCTGGGCTAATGTAAGGAGCAGGTTCAGCCCCTCCAGTACCCTCTACCCTAGTCCTAACAACCCTCCAGTACCCATTACCCTAGTCCTAACCACCCTTCATCCAACAACCCTTAAACACTACACCCACACACCACAGTTTGTTTGTATTGTTTCACCCACAGTGTTCAGGCTGTATTCAGGCTCTTTTCCTGCCGTTTCGTGCCAATGGATGGCCGCATTTAGTGTCAACTATTGCCATGACTTTCACTATTAATGTGACTCCTTTACGTAGGGATAATTATCTTGGGTTGGGTTGTCGAATATTGATTAACATTGTGTCCTCTTATTATTATTATAAGATATTCTATTTTAACAAATCTGCACGTATTGATATTAAAAGGTGAGAGATAGAGGGGGAGCTCTTCCAGAAGTTACCAAATATGTTTCACAGTGTGGATATGGATATTCGCCTTCACCAATCTTCTAAAAGAATCTAAAGACAACAACTCATTGAACTAGGATCAAAATACAGTGCAAACCAATTCGATTTCTTTGAGTCAACGCAATACCAAATATTATACTCAGACAAACCTAGTATTTATCAATTTACCAATAGGGGATTTGCATAGCCACCATTTTGAAATTAGATTCGCATGGAATTATGGGACTAATGGTATAGTATAAAATCTATAGAAAACATGCCATGTTCAGCATGGAATATTTATCATTGCTCTAATATCAATATCCGTATTTTAAACATGTTTCCATGACACAAGTCCCCATCTTTCCCATCGTCCATTTGGTTAACATATATCATTTATACAAACTATGATATTGGTGAAAACATTCTTGGAATTTTCGATAAAAATGTTGCCAAATATTTGTATGTCAGATTTCATCAGAATCCATCCCATGATGCACTGTGACAGACATGCGCAGTGTCACATGCAAGTTCCCTATTGCGATCTGACCAATTAGACCTCAAGACTCCAGCAGGAAGAATTGATACGATGATTGTGAAGCATATGTATAACCCTTATGTGCACTGTTGTACGGGACTGGTCACGCAATAAAGAGTTAATAGGGGAGTTGCATGGCCGCCATTTTGAATCTTGATTCACATGGAATTATGGGAGTAATGGTACAGTATAAAATTCACAGAAAACATGTTATATTTAGTTTGTATCAGTGCTCCAATATCAATATCCATGTGTTTTAGATGTTTTTATAACACAAATTCATCTTTCCCATCATGCATTTGGTTTCTATAGATCATTTACACAACCTGATGATATTGTGGAAAACATTCTTGCAATTTTCCATAAAATTGTTGCTAAATATTTGTATGTCAGATTTGATCTGAATCTATCCCAGCATGCACTATCATAGACATGAGCAGTGAGACATGCAAATCCCCTATTAAGCAATCAATAGATAAGTTCACTAGGCAGTAATAATGTGTGAATCCAATCTTATCAATAAATAGTTATCTTCCCTGATGAAGGCAAAATACGATGGTTGAAACGCGTAGTGGTGCTAGGTAAGACCTTAAAGTGCCTTTCTCTCTTTTCTCTGTCTCTCTCTCCCTTCTTTATCTCTATTTCCTGGGTATGATCATAAACTGCCTCCCTCTCAGCTCTCCCGCCCTTGATATAACACTTCAAAGTGTTGATAAGGGCGTAAAGCAACCAATCTCACTCACTCACTCGCGTAGGATGACTCAGTGTAACATCGTATTGAAAAGTTCAATAAATATCAAAGAAAGAGGAGAAAGTTGACTAAGAAGAGAATGAATACTGCACCCCCGCTCTCACAGCTAAGACTTTGCCAAGGGACTACTATACACAAACAGTGCACCAGCAGGCCAGAATTGGAGGTTATTAATCATGTTAGACTCTGCCTTAGGTGGTTATAGCCCCTGGATTGTTCAAAGCAGTGTCTAAACCAGTTAAGGGCCAACCCACTGTAACTACCTACCCACTGTGAGAGAACAACATACCATACAGGGTAATAACATGGATGTAGGCCTTTGCTATAAAGGGTTAATCATTCAATATATAAGCCTGGGAGACAAAACTGCTCCTCCTTCCCTCCCCTAGTCTCCCCAGCCTATGCCTATACCAGCCTATGCCTATACCAGCCTATGCCAATACCAGCCTATGCCTATACCAGCCTATGCCTATACCAGCCTATGCCAATACCAGCCTATGCCAATACCAGCCTATGCCTATACCAGCCTATGCCTATACCAGCCTATGCCTATACCAGCCTATGCCTATACCAGCCTATGCCTATACCAGCCTATGCCAATACCAGCCTATGCCAATACCAGCCTATGCCTATACCAGCCTATGCCTATACCAGCCTATGCCTATACCAGCCTATATATGCCTATACCAGCCTATGCCTATACCAGCCTATGCCAATACCAGCCTATGCCTATACCAGCCTATGCCTATACCAGCCTATGCCTATACCAGCCTATGCCAATACCAGCCTATATATGCCTATACCAGCCTATGCCTATACCAGCCTATGCCAATACCAGCCTATGCCAATACCAGCCTATACCTATGCCAGCCTATGCCTATACCAGCCAATGCCAGCTAGGAGCCTATTGTTAAAGGGCGAGGGATATAGGGAGAGGGGAACGCTTCCAGAAGTCACCAAATATATACCACATTGTGTATAGGACCTCATGATTCCAGCTGGAGGAATTGACCCATATATTCTCCGCACACCCACCCTTTGTATTCTAATAAGAGCATGTAAGTCTTAGCTATAAAGTGTTAACCAATCAATCAATATATAGGTCACCCAGGAGAACATAACTCCCCCTGTCTCAGCCTATGGGTCAGATCTTCACAAAATGTACAATTCAACTTCACCAATCTTCTCAAATAACTCAAATTTCAGATGAAAATAAAGTTCAAAATACAGTTCAACCTAACCAAACAGATTGCTAGAATCAATGCAATGCCAAATATACTCGAATTTACCAAGTATTGACCAAATTGCTGCCTAATTTAGCAGAATTTACTAAATGTGTAGAGCTGCCAATTGTACATTTTCTGAAAATGTGACCTACCAGTTAGGGAAGCCCCCAGGAGGAGGAGATTGATCAGGGGCACAAGTACAAAGAGGAGGTGAGGAGGAGGAGGCGGTGAGACTTAATGAATAATTAATCAATTAAGCACTAATAGGGCAGTAGTGGGGGAGGTTAATGGCCTTCACAATAGATGGCAGCAGGGGGCTATAATGGTCTATATGGTAGAGGGAGAGAGGAGAGGTGGGAGAGGAGAGGAGGGAGAGCGGGAAGAGAAATTGAAAGACTGTAAGGGGAGAGGGAGAAGGAAAGGGAGGAAAGGGAGGAAAGGGGGGGTGGAGAGAGATAGAGTGTAAGAGCAACAAGTAGAGAGAGGGGATGGAGGGAAGAGAAGAGGAGAGTGGACAAAGAGAGAGGGAGAGAGAGAGAGGAGAGAGAGAGACACACACACAGATAGAGAGAGAGCGACAAGACGAGAGAGGAGGGAAGAGAGGAGAGAGAAGAAAGGAAAGACAGAAAGAGAGGAGAGGAAGGACATACAAAGAGAAAAAGAGGGGGGCAAAAGACGATAGGCAGAGAGAGAGACAGAGAGACAGAGAGAGAGAGAGAGAGACAGAGAGAGACAGACAGACAGAGAGAGAGAGAGAGAGAGAGAGAGAGGAGGGGGAAAGGGAGGAAGAAATGAAGAAATAAGCCGAGAGACCACATAACCACAAATAGTGGTACTTCAATTGGACCTAATTAAAAGCGAATACTGCGGATTAAAAGGACGATTAATACCAATAGAAAATCAACCCAACCAGTAGAGTGAATTAGAGATTAGAGGACTTCCCTCAGCATCTTAACTGTGCTAATCCCACCTTATTGGTTAACGGTCGCTCTCTATATAATTGCTTACATTAGAGAGCTGAGATAGGAGTGGGAGAGGGACACAGGGGGGGGGGGGGGGGGCTGTAGAGTAAAGTAATATGGTGCAAGGTAGAGTAATTGAAGGACATGTATATATGCCATAAAGAAATATAGTCTGGAACCAGCACTGAAATGATTATGTTAACAAACATATGGTTGCTATAGAAACATACATATCAGACACGTAGATGTTGAACCCAGAGAGACAGGGGAAGGGTGGCTGTGTCAATGTATCAATGTATCAATGTACCAATGTACCAATGTATCAATGTACCAATGTATCAATGTAGCAATGTAGCAATGTATCAATGTAGCAATGTATCAATGTATCAATGTATCAATGTATCAGTGTATCAATGTATCAATGTACCAATGTATGATACATTGCAATGTATCAATGTAGCAATGTATCAATGTACCAATGTATCAATGTAGCAATGTATCAATGTATCAATGTAGCAATGTACCAATGTAGCAATGTATCAATGTATCAATGTAGCAATGTACCAATGTATCAATGTATCAATGTAGCAATGTATCAATGTATCAGTGTATCAATGTATCAGTGTATCAATGTATCAATGTATCAATGTAGCAATGTATCAATGTAGCAATGTATCAATGTAGCAATGTATCAATGTATCAATGTATCAATGTATCAATGTAGCAATGTATCAATGTACCAATGTATCAATGTACCAATGTATCAATGTAGCAATGTATCAATGTATCAGTGTATCAATGTATCAATGTATGATACATTGCAATGTATCAATGTACCAATGTACCAATGTATCAATGTATCAATGTATCAATGTACCAATGTATCAATGTAGCAATGTATCAATGTATCAATGTATCAATGTACCAATGTATGATACATTGCAATGTATCAATGTAGCAATGTATCAATGTACCAATGTACCAATGTACCAATGTATCAATGTATCAATGTACCAATGTATCAATGTAGCAATGTATCAATGTATCAGTGTATCAATGTATCAATGTATGATACATTGCAATGTATCAATGTACCAATGTACCAATGTATCAATGTATCAATGTACCAATGTATCAATGTAGCAATGTATCAATGTATCAATGTACCAATGTATGATACATTGCAATGTATCAATGTAGCAATGTATCAATGTACCAATGTACCAATGTATCAATGTATCAATGTATCAATGTAGCAATGTACCAATGTAGCAATGTATCAGTGTATCAATGTATCAGTGTATCAATGTATCAATGTACCAATGTAGCAATGTATCAATGTATCAATGTAGCAATGTACCAATGTATCAATGTATCAATGTAGCAATGTATCAATGTATCAATGTATCAGTGTATCAATGTATCAATGTATCAATGTATCAATGTATCAATGTATCAATGTATCAATGTATCAATGTAGCAATGTATCAATGTAGCAATGTATCAATGTACCAATGTACCAATGTATCAATGCACCAGTGTATCAGTGTATCAATGTACCAATGTAGCAATGTATCAATGTATCAATGTACCAATGTACCAATGTACCAATGTATCAATGCACCAGTGTATCAGTGTATCAATGTATCAATGTATCAATGTATCAATGTATCAATGTAGCAATGTATCAGTGTATCAATGTATCAATGTACCAATGTACCAATGTAGCAATGTATCAATGTATCAATGTACCAATGTACCAATGTAGCAATGTAGCAATGTAGCAATGTATCAATGTATCAGTGTATCAATGTATCAATGTATCAATGTATCAATGTACCAATGTACCAATGTAGCAATGTATCAATGTATCAATGTATCAATGTATCAATGTATCAATGTATCAATGTATCAATGTACCAATGTATCAATGTATCAATGTAGCAATGTAGCAATGTAGCAATGTACCAATGCACCAGTGTACCAGTGTATCAATGTACCAATGTACCAATGTATCAGTGTATCAATGTACCAATGTACCAATGTATCAATGTATCAATGTATCAATGTATCAATGTATCAATGTATCAATGTACCAATGTATCAATGTATCAATGTAGCAATGTACCAATGCACCAGTGTATCAATGTACCAATGTACCAATGTATCAATGTACCAATGTACCAATGTATCAATGTATCAATGTATCAATGTATCAATGTATCAATGTACCAATGTATCAATGTATCAATGTAGCAATGTACCAATGCACCAGTGTATCAGTGTATCAATGTACCAATGTACCAATGTATCAATGTACCAATGTACCAATGTAGCAATGTATCAATGTAGCAATGTATCAATGTATCAGTGTATCAATGTATCAATGTATCAATGTATCAATGTACCAATGTAGCAATGTACCAATGTACCAATGTATCAATGTAGCAATGTATCAGTGTATCAATGTATCAATGTAGCAATGTATCAGTGTATCAATGTAGCAATGTATCAATGTATCAATGTATCAATGTATCAATGTATCAATGTACCAATGTATGATACATTGCAATGTATCAATGTATCAATGTACCAATGTAGCAATGTACCAATGTGGCAATGTATCAATGTAGCAATGTAGCAATGTATCAATGTAGCAATGTATCAGTGTATCAATGTAGCAATGTATCAATGTATCAATGTATCAATGTATCAATGTATCAATGTATCAGTGTATCAATGTAGCAATGTATCAATGTATCAATGTATCAGTGTATCAATGTAGCAATGTATCAATGTATCAATGTAGCAATGTAGCAATGTATCAATGTATCAATGCTAAATACGCTAGCAACAACTGATGTATCTCATATCATGGATAATGTGTTTGATATCAATTATTTACCATGTCCATGAATATGAATTATACAATTATTATATATTCGATGTGGGACAAAACTGTTATTTGGGATTCAACAACTCTACAACCACTGGTTCTGACGGCAACACTTTGTTGCATTGATTATTTAGGGAGGGGGAAGAGGGGGAAGAGGTGAAAGAGAAGCAGCAAGAGGAGAAAGAGGAAGAGGGAGGGGAAGGAGAAGGAGGAGGAAGAGGAGAAGGAGGAGGAGGAGGAGGAGGAAGAAGAAGGAGGAGGAGGAAGAGGAGGTAGATAAGGAGGAGAAGGAGGAGGAAGGGAGGAGAGGAGGAGGAGAAGGTGGAGGAAGGGAGGAGAGGAGGAGGTGGAGGAGGAAGGGAAGGAGGAGGAGGAAGAGAAGCAGAGGAAGAGGAGGAGGAGGAGGTAGTCGAGGAGAAGGAGGAGGAGGAGGAAGGGAGGAGGAAGAGGAGAAGGAGGAGGAGGAGGAGGAGGAGGAGGTGGAGGAGGAGGAGGAGGAAGAGAAGGAGGAGGAGGAGGAGGAAGAGGAGAAGGAGGAGAAGGAGGAGGAGGAGGAAGAGGAGAAGGAGGAGGAGGAGGAGGAAGAGGAGAAGGAGAAGGAAGAGGAGAAGGAAGACGTATAGGAAGAGAAGGAGGACGAAGAGAAGGGGAGGAGGAGGACTGTGTCAGAGATCGGAGGCTAGTGGGTGGGAGCGGGTAGAGTAGAGGCTAGTGGGTGGGAGCGGGTAGATTACTGCAGACTCGTGTTGCATTGATTATTTAAGCTTCTTCATTCCTCTATTGATCCTGTGCTTCTCCCAGAGTACTTGTACTAAGTGGGAGGGACTTGAGGGGGCGGAGGGGTGTATATTGTATGGGGGCGGGGAGGAGGAGTAAGGCGGCGGTAGATGTGACAGAAGTAGAGTAGAGAAGTAGGAGGGGCTTGGGGGAAGGAGGAGGAGCAGGAGAAGCAGGGGGACGAGGAGGAAGAGGTGTAGGGGGAGGTGTAGGGGGGGGGAGGAAGAGGGAGAGGAGGAAGAGGGGGAGGAGGTGTAGGGGGAGGAAGAGGGAGAGGAGGAAGAGGGGGAGGAGGTTAGGGGGAGGAGGAAGAGGGGAAACAGTTGAAGAGAAGGAGGAGGAGGTGGAGTAGTAAGAGGGAAGTAGTAATGGGTTGAGAAGGACGACAAGTAGCCTGGGACAAACCCCCACTGCCATAGACTACTCACACATGTACTACTCACATGTAACCACACTAATACACCAACCCGCAACCCTGGCACAACCCAATTAATAACACACACAACACAATCAATAACAGTCCATTAATAATTACCTCAATCAATAACACAACCCAGACCAATTAAACACATCTCCCTGTACCTCACGGTTGACATCAATAGGGGGATTTGCATAGCCGCCATCTTTAATCTAGATCCGCATGGTATTATGGGACTAAAGGGTGGTCTCCACTGGCTGCGGTAAGCTCTGCAGTAAGCCTTGCGATGGTGCTGTGAAGGTGAGGAGTGGCGAGGACCTGCCTACATCGTTCACTGACCATGTAGGCAGGACCTCCTAATTCCTCTCCACCTACAGAACCAGCACAACACCATGGGTAAGCAAGGCTTACCGCAGAGCTTACCGCAGCCAGTGGAGACCACCCTTAAAGGTACAGTATAACATCTATAGAAAACATGCAGCAAAACATGTACAGCATGGGTATATATCAATGCTCCACTGACAATATCCCTGTGTTATACATGTTTCCATAACATAACTCCCCATCTTTCCCATCATGCATTTGGTTTCATAGATCATTGATTCAAGCTATGATACTGGTGAAAATATTCTTGCAATTTTCGATAAAAATGTTACTTAATTTAGGTATGTTAGCTTTGAACTGAATATATCCCAGCGTAACAGACATGCGCAGTGGCACATACAGGGCCCCTATTCACCCTAAAAGTGCACAAAATGTCACCAGTTCCGGAGGATACTGATTTTCAGAAAATGTACAATTAGCAGCTGTACACATTTAGTAAACTCTGCTGAATTAGGCTGCAATTTGACCAATACTAGGTAAATTCAAGTATATTCGGCATTGCATTGATTCTAGCAATCTTTTTGGTTAGGTTGAACTGTATTTTGAACTTTATTTTCGTCTTAAATTTGGGTTATTTGAGAGGATTGGTGAAGGTGAATTGTACATTTTCTGACGACTTGACCCACTAGATCTCATCCCACACTCCGCCAGTAACTGATTATAGAGGGGTGGAAGATTACTGAGTGTGGGCTAGAGCCGGCAGGGGGAGACACAGAGAGGGGGGCAGTGGGAGGCAATTATCTGGTGGAAATTAGAGATTGATGTGTTTTAGAGGAACCAATATTGATCCACTCCTGGCCTAGACAGGCTCCTCCTTGTGCTGCCGTTAGACACAGTGAGACACAGACACAGAGATGGGGGAGGTGTTCAGAAAATATACAATTGGCAGCTCTACACATTTAGAAAATTCTGCTAAATTAGGCTGGAAAATGATGAATACTGGGTATATCTGAGTATATTTTGTATCGCATTGATTTATAGTATCAGTTCTGTTAAGTTAAACTGAATCTTGAAGCTCATTTTTGTCTTAAATTTTTTATGTGGATTATTTGAGAGGATTGATGAAGGCGAATTGTACATTTTCTGAAAATCTGACCCATATGCACAATTTACAGTTCTACACGTTTTCTTAAATTGTGCATAATTAGACTGGAAAATGGTCGATACTAGGTTCATCTGAGTATATTTGGTACTGCATTGATTCAGACAGTCTGTTGGGTATAATATATTGAACTGTATTAAAATGCACAACAAATTGTAACTGCTGAAACTTAATCATAACTTTATTATAACCAGTTAACTGCCCCCACTGCCCTGTAGATGGTCGAGTCTCAACTCCCAGTCTGCAAGTGAGATAATTTGGCTCACATACTTTGATTGGGGTTAATCAATATCTAACCCCATTCTAAGAACGATTCAATCTTTGAGGAATCACACCCACCTCTAATTAAAACATACGCCCCCCCCCCCCCACTCTTCTCAAGATATATAAAGATTTAAGCCCCATATCAATTGATTTTTAGATATTTAAAACTAACTATCAGTATGGTGGTCCCTTGCACACTGATTACTACTGACATTAGCCCCAATGGTGCATAGTTATGTATGCACTGCAGAAGCAACGTGTATACGGGGATATATATGACACATGACAGGTTTAGCGGCGCATACAACTCCCCTATGAGGGCCCCACTACACGCTGTCCATTCTAATAAACCCTCTCCCTGTACATCTGCACACACCGGTCTATAGGGTTAACGATGTCCTTACGTTATGGTGGACACAAGTGATGCTGACGCCATTTTGTATAAGGCATCATGGGATCTGAGGTCACATTGCAGTAGCAAACAATGGTTATGTATGATTTGGCAGACGGTATGGACCTCACACAATCCCATATTTAAATAGGATCCGTTCATGCGCTCTTTGAAATGCAAGCAGGCTATTGGCAGTGACAGGGGTTAAAGAGTAGCCCTTATGCATCACCTCACCCGCCCTATTGATATAGACCCTAGTATTCAGGGGGATAGCTAGGGTTGGGGGTTTAGAGTTGAGAGACTCCCTTCAAACTGAGGGAATACTCCAAACATCAAAATGCCATTGTAATCCCATTATGCCTGTTCCAGGCAGGGAGAACCGTTAGCGCAGTAGGCGTCCAATCACTAACATACCATTCTTATCTGAGAAGCAGTGCGGCTAGACTATGTGCCTAATATTTCACAAATGCTAATAAGCTTGGGTTATGGTTATGTTGGTATCATTACAGTACAATGATCACTAGTGTACTGTAGGTGAAGTAATGTCACTGAGGTGAATATATGACAACACACACTATAGCAAGGACAAGGCTAAAAGCCCTCATCCATCACCCCCGCCCGCCCTATACACCCCAGTACTTAGGGGTATAGCTATATACCCCAGTACTTAGGGGTATAGGGTATAGCTAGGGTTGAGGGTTTACCCTGGAAGAGAGGGGTGGATTGTACTCTGGTATTGATGTACGTGACCTGCCTGTCATAGATTATCCCCATGTGTAACATTAGCTGACACAGCCTGACAGGCATATCCCCTCTCCCCACCACCACCACACTACTCCTCTTCCTTAACCCCCCCACCTCCACAAACCCACATATATATTGGTCAGATTTTCACAAAATGTACAATTTATCTTCCCCACTCCTCCTGCTACCCCCCCCCCCCCTTCCTCCTCTGCCAACTCAGAGGGAGAAGAAGAGTAGTAGCCCTCAATGGTCTGATGCACACGAATAGGCTGGCAAAGGCTAACTTTCATATTCCCTCCTGGTTTATTAAAGTGTTAAAAAAAGAAGCTCCCGAGCTCACAACAGTGTCCGTATACAAATATACAAGATGGTCTATGGTCCTCTAATTCACTACGTAGCACCCGGCCCCCCCCCCCAACCCACCCCTCCTACTCAGAACATGGCAGCGGTACCTCCTGCTACTGCATACATGTACACATAGAACTATTAATACACCATATAAGATGACACTCCACGTACAGTGTGTCCCTGCTGCTGTGCTCCTCCTTAATCCTACACCCCAGTAATAAGAACCCCCCCTCCACGCTCCTGCATGTCCCGCTGAGGACGTGCGTCTGTAAGGGATCGTGCACGTGTGGTACATTAAGGCCTATAGTAATGTGGATGTGATTACTCGCAGCCATTGTTCCTCCAGTGCACCATTGTATCATAACTACACATGTGGCAGTGGGTGGGGCAGGGGTAGTGCCAATAGTTGTAATGGCTGGGGGTGGGGTGGGGGGTCGGAGATAAAAGCAGTCTGGAATACCTGATATATCTCTATATATTCTGCATGATATTGTTAAAATTAAATGCAATGGTGACATTATAAAGAAGAAGAAGAAGAAGAAGAAGAAGAAGAAGAAGAAGAAGAAGAAGAACAAGAAGGAAGAGGAGGGAGGAAAAGAAGACAGAGAAGGAGGAGGAGGAAGAGAAGGAGACATAGAACAATTGGGTAGAGGAATGACACATGAAACATACAAAAAAAGTCAAATAAAACAAAATGACAAATATATGAAGACATGCCAAGAGCAGAGACACTAAAAGCCAGGGACGTCATTGCTGCAAGGTCACAGAGAGCCGGGGGGCGGGGGCCACCCAAGGTCACCCACCATTTCCCATAATACAACTCTACCCAGAATGCATTAGTAAATTAGTGCCTAATGGAGGTGTGCGCCAGCGGCACCAGTCTCACTGTGTCCTCAGTTAACACGTAACGTAGCACGTAAGCCGTAACGTAAACATGGGTAATGAAGCTAGAGATATGGGCTTATGGAGACTATGGGTGGGTATATTAGGGTATGGGTGGGGAGGGGGAGGTTAATGGGTGGGGAGAGGGGGAGGGGGAGGGAGAGAAAGAAGTAGTAGAGAGAGGGAGAGGATAGAGTGTGTCAGAGAGGGGGAGAAAGGGAGAGAGGGAGAGGATAGAAGGTGTGAGAGAGAGGAAAGGAGGGAGGGGAAAAGGAAGGGGAGAGAGAGAGGAGAGGGATAGCGCAACTCAGAAAGAGAGAAAGGGGAGAGAGAGAGGGAGAGACAGAGAGAGAGAAAGGGGAGAGAGAAAGGGGAGAGAGAGAGGGAGAGACACACAGAGAGAGAAAGTGGGGACAGAGGGAGAGAGAGAAAGGGGGAGAGAGAGGGAGAGAGAGAAAGGGGGAGAGAGAGTGAGAGAAGGAGAGAGAGAAGTGATGTATAAGAGAGAGTGTGTAGAGAGGAAGGCGGGCGGAGAGAGACAGAGAGAGGAGAGAGAGGAGAGAGAGAGAGAAAGGGGAGAGAGAGGGAGAGAGAAAGGGAGAGAGGGAGAGAGAGATGCAATGTATGATCCAGTGTGTAGAGAGGAAGGCGGGCGGAGAGAGAGAGAGACTCATCTATAGACACATTACAAGACATGTTCCACCGCTCATATTGGAGCAGGGGGAGCAGCTCGTGGGTGAGGAGTGGCTCAGGGGAGCATATCCAGCCCCAGCTGTGGACCAGTGCTGAGTGCCATACACTCATATACTTCACAATACTGGCTATTGTCTGTCCCACAAGTAGTTGATACAGGATTCTTTATACCTTTAAGAATGGGGAAAAGTGGGAGATTTTTTACTTCAAATCTTTGCCCCCTGATTCGCCATTTGCAATTAAACATGGCCAAATATACAGCTGTATTGTATTGCAATGCCTCTGTTCCATGTGTTTCGCCTAGAAGTAAGGAAGAGCTGGTTATAATGGCCCTGTTTCTCCATGGTTGATTGCAAAGAGCGGCTCGCTGGGCAAAGGGTTGACAGATCCTTGTCATAGATAGAAGTCAACAATCCCCCACTTTTCCCTCTTTGTCAAGGGACGTGAGAGTGAGAGGAGAGAATATGGAGGACAACCAGGTAGCACAATGCTTTATATGACAACTTGTTACCAACCACTGAGTGATCCACACTACGCTTTCTGTGTAGTAACGCACAGGCGCATTTCTACACACCGATGTTAATATTGTAGTCTTAAATGTGGGATATTTGTTGTAGTTGTTGTTGTTGTAACTTTTATTGCCAAGCAATCAGCGGGACTAAGCTCCCTTATAGTGGGAGGGTTTCAAGCCCGACTGCTTATAAACACGTTTTAAGTTGAGAAACAACCCTTGCGCTGGTCCCCACTTGACTGGTCGTTTGAGAGGATTGGAGAAAGGGAATTGTACATTTTCTGACAATTTGACCCATATATATGAAATACAAACTCGTGGTGTTCTGAGTGGGTAAATGTAGGCAATCTTGATGATACATACATTTAGACTGCAAGGTCTGATACACTAACTCAGAACAACCACTCGGTGCATTCCATCTAAAATATCACTCATGTCTTGGTACATTGGACCGGCTTGTTCCTCGGCAAAAAATGGTCAGATTTGTCTTCAAATATTTAAATATGATGAAATATGGAATATGGAAAACAATACATTTCCTCAAAACTAGTGAAATATATTAATTTCTATAACTTTGAAACAATAGAAAACTATTGAAAAGTTAGAAATGTTTGTATCTGACTGATCGTTCAGTTGTCCCTAGAGACCGTTTCATGAAGGCATGGCGTGCTACCGGGGCATCAGGGCGGGGGACAGTGTGTAAAAACACATTAGCACAACAGGCTTCTAATTATAACCATCTCCTCCCTCCCATGGGTGGGGGGGGGGAGGGTGGAGGGGGTATGTATGTGTACATAGACTGCCGTAGAGGATCAGTAAGTGGTTTAGCCTTATAACGGTAATAGCATTGAACGAGGGAGGAAGGAAAGGGGAGGAGGGAGAGTGAGGGGAGGAGAGGAGGAGAGATAGGGGGGAGGGGAGAGTATTAAAAGTAGATACATGTCAGAGAGGAGATAGGGTGAGGGACTGGGCGAGAGAAAGAGAAAGAGAGAGAGAGGAGAGAAAGGTGAGAGAGGGGAGGGGAGAAAGAGGAGAGAGAAAGAGAGAGGGAGAGAGAGGAGAGAGAGAGAGAGGGAGAGAGGGGAGAGGGGAGAGAGAGGGAAAGAGAGGGGAACATGTGAGGGAGAGAGACTATATATACCTGATATTCTTCATTTTTCAGCATAATTTAGCATAATTCCTAAATGTATAGAGCTGCCAATTGTACATTTTCTGAAAATCTGACCTATATATACTTCCCTAGCTTCAAGACTTCTAAAATATGGATACCCCCATCCTATTCCACCACACACACACCCCACTACACAAATAGCAAGCAGAGCGGGGCCCATATCAGATTAACCCCAGGAAACCAATCACTCTCTCACTAATTTCATTTTCTTGTTGTTTTTACTTATTTCACAAAGACTGACTCCAGGGCGGGTGGAGGAGGAGCTTAGAGCGGGTGAAGGTAATTATTGTTTATGTAGACCAGGAGGGGGGACGCTCACTCCACCATGCGGACATGGAAGCACACTTTGTGTAAGTGAACAATATGATTTATTATCTATAGGTCTATACCTTAACGTGGTATCAGTGAACAATATGATTTATTATCTATAGGTCTGTACCATAACGTGGTATCAGTGAACAATATGATTTATTATCTATAGGTCTGTACCTTAACGTGGTATCAGTGAACAATATGATTTATTATCTATAGGTCTATACCTTAACATGGTATCAGTGAACAATATGATTTATTATCTATAGGTCTATACCTTAACGTGGTATCAGTGAACAATATGATTTATTATCTATAGGTCTATACCTTAACGTGGTATCAGTGAACAAGATGATTTAATATCTATAGCTCTATACCTTAACGTGGTATCAGTGAACAATATGATTTATTATCTATAGGTCTATACCTTAACGTGGTATCAGTGAACAATATGATTTATTATCTATAGGTCTATACCTTAACGTGGTATCAGTGAACAATATGATTTATTATCTATAGGTCTATACCTTAACGTGGTATCAGTGAACAAGATGATTTAATATCTATAGCTCTATACCTTAACGTGGTATCAGTGAACAATATGATTTATTATCTATAGGTCTATACCTTAACGTGGTATCAGTGAACAATATGATTTATTATCTATAGGTCTATACCTTAACGTGGTATCAGTGAACAATATGATTTATTATCTATAGGTCTATACCTTAACATGGTATCAGTGAACAATATGATTTATTATCTATAGGTCTATACCTTAACGTGGTATCAGTGAACAATATGATTTATTATCTATAGGTCTATACCTTAACGTGGTATCAGTGAACAAGATGATTTAATATCTATAGCTCTATACCTTAACGTGGTATCAGTGAACAATATGATTTATTATCTATAGGTCTATACCTTAACGTGGTATCAGTGAACAATATGATTTATTATCTATAGGTCTATACCTTAACGTGGTATCAGTGAACAATATGATTTATTATCTATAGGTCTATACCTTAACGTGGTATCAGTGAACAAGATGATTTAATATCTATAGCTCTATACCTTAACGTGGTATCAGTGAACAATATGATTTATTATCTATAGGTCTATACCTTAATGTGGTATCAGTGAACAATATGATTTATTATCTATAGGTCTATACCTTAACGTGGTATCAGTGAACAATATGATTTATTATCTATAGGTCTGTACCTTAACATGGTATCAGTGAACAATATGATTTATTATCTATAGGTCTGTACCTTAACGTGGTATCAGTGTAAAATATGATTTATTATCTATAGGTCTATACCTTAACGTGGTATCAGTGTAAAATATGATTTATTATCTATAGGTCTATACCTTAACGTGGTATCAGTGTAAAATATGATTTATTATCTATAGCTCTATACCTTAACGTGGTATCAGTGTAAAATATGATTTATTATCTATAGCTCTATACCTTAACGTGGTATCAGTGTAAAATATGATACCTTAATGTGGTATCAGTGTAAAATATGATACCTTAATGTGGTATCAGTGTAAAATATGATTTTATAGCTCTATACCTTAATGTGGTATCAGTGAAAAATATGATTAATATCTATAGCTCTATACCTTAACGTGGTATCAGTGAAAAATATGATTAATATCTATAGCTCTATACCTTAACGTGGTATCAGTGAAAAATATGATTAATATCTATAGCTCTATACCTTAACGTGGTATCAGTGAAAAATATGATTAATATCTATAGCTCTATACCTTAACGTGGTATCAGTGAACAATATGATTTATTATCTATAGGTCTATACCTTAACGTGGTATCAGTGAACAATATGATTTATTATCTATAGGTCTATACCTTAACGTGGTATCAGTGAACAATATGATTTATTATCTATAGGTCTATACCTTAACGTGGTATCAGTGAACAATATGATTTATTATCTATAGGTCTGTACCATAACGTGGTATCAATGAACAATATGATTTATTATCTATAGGTCTATACCTTAACGTGGTATCAGTGAACAATATGATTTATTATCTATAGGTCTATACCTTAACGTGGTATCAGTGTAAAATATGATTTAATATTCTATAGGTCTGTACCTTAACGTGGTATCAATGAACAATATGATTTATTATCTATAGGTCTATACCTTAACGTGGTATCAGTGAACAATATGATTTATTATCTATAGGTCTATACCTTAACGTGGTATCAGTGAAAAATATATTTTAATATCTATAGCTCTATACCTTAACATGGTATCAGCGACATAACGCCAATACTTTACAGACAGTCTAGGCTCAGAGACTGAGAGAGTCCCTCCAAACTGAGTGAAAGCCTCTTCACTCTAGGCCCAGATTGAGACAAACAGTCCCTCCAAACTAAGGGAAAGCCTCTCCAGTCTAGGCTCAGAGCTGAGGGTCCCTCCAAACTGAGGGAAATCCTATCGCTCCTGACTGCAAAATGGCATTAAAACCCCCTTACCACGCCTACTCCAGGGCCGGAAAAGCCATTAGCACAATAGGCTTCCAATCACCGACATACTATTCTTATCTGATCTGAGAGGCTGTGAGCATAGAGTGAAAGAAACGATGAAGGAGAAAGTAAAGGCATTTAAGTAAATAATTGTGTCCTGGCAAAGCTAGATGTTCCAGAATAGATCAAACTAAGCAATACTTTATGGCAATATGTATTTGTATATTTCTGATTCTCCCCTACCAGTTACCCACCCCCACCCCCGCCTCTTAACTGACGGTTTATATAATGTTTAGTCGCCATATATGGCCACAGTGCCACACCAGGCCTATAGTATCAATGAGCCATTACTCACACACCAGGCCTATAGTATCAATGAGCCATTACTCACACACCAGGCCTATAGTATCAATGAGCCATTACTCACACACCAGGCCTATAGTATCAATGAGCCATTACTCACACACCAGGCCTATAGTATACCCACTGTATCAATGAGCCATTACTCACACACCAGGCCTATAGTATACCTACTGTATCAATGAGCCATTACTCACACACCAGGCCTATAGTATACCCACTGTATCAATGAGCCATTACTCACACACCAGGCCTATAGTATACCCACTGTATCAATGAGCCATTACTCACACACCAGGCCTATAGTATTCCCACTGTATCAATGAGCCATTACTCACACACCAGGCCTATAGTATACCCACTGTATCAATGAGCCATTACTCACACACCAGGCCTATAGTATACCCACTGTATCAATGAGCCATTACTCACACACCAGGCCTACAGTATACCCACTGTATCAATGAGCCATTACTCACACACCAGGCCTATAGTATACCCACTGTATCAATGAGCCATTACTCACACACCAGGCCTATAGTATACCCACTGTATCAATGAGCCATTACTCACACACCAGGCCTATGGTATACCCACTGTATCAATGAGCCATTACTCACACACCAGGCCTATAGTATACCCACTGTATCAATGAGCCATTACTCACACACCAGGCCTATAGTATACCCACTGTATCAATGAGCCATTACTCACACACCAGGCCTATAGTATACCCACTGTATCAATGAGCCATTACTCACACACCAGGCCTATAGTATCAACACAACACAATATAGATACAAAAACAATATAAGATCTCAAGACAAGGATATAAGTCTAGACGAGGCTGGCACGGTGCCAAGTGTTGAGATCAAAGCCACCGCCACTCCTCCAGGGTTAGAGCCACCCTGGAGGACAATACAGTATAGAGCTACGTCTATATATTACACTATAATACACCGGCACTATATCTGTGTAAGCCTCTCACTTTGTCTTCTCTCCTACTCCCTCTCTGAGTCTCTCTCTCGCTCTCTTTCTCCCTCCCCCTCTCCCATCGCCCCCTCTCCCTCTACTCTCTCTTTGTCTCTCTCCCTCTCTCTTTACTCTCTTTCCTCTCCCTCTCTTTCTCTCCCACTCTCTCTCCCTCTCTCTTTCTCTCTCTCCCTCTCCTCTCTCTTCTCTCCCTCTCTCTCCTCTCCCTCTCCTCTCTCTCTTCCTCTCTCTCCTCTCCCTCTCCCCCTCTATCTCCACTCCCTCCTTTCCCCCCTCCCCCTCCCCTATATCCCTCCCTCACCTCTCTCTCTCTCTCCCTCTCCTCTCCCTCTCCCACTCCTTTCCCCCCTCCCCCTCCCCTATATCCCTCCCTCACCTCTCTCTCTCTCCCTCTCCTCTCCCCCTCCCTCTCCCCTCCCCCTCCCTCACCTCTCTCTCTCTCCCTCTCCTCTCCCCCTCCATCTCCCCTCCCCCTCCCCTATATCCCTCCCTCACCATTTTTTTCTCTCCTCTTTCTCCTACCCCCCTATAGGTCTCTTCCCACTAAGCCCCTTGTCTCTGTCCCTCTCCACTCCCTTGTCTCTCTCCCACCCTCACCAGTCTCTCACCCTACTCTCTCTTCTCTCCCTCTTCCAATCTTTCCACCTCCTTTTCTAACCCTCTCCCTTCTCCTTCTCTTCTCCCACTCCCCCCTCTTCTCCCCCTCCCTCTCTTCTCACCCTCTCCCATTCCCTCTTTCTACCGCTCTCCACCTCTCTCCCTTTCTCCCCAATTCCTCTATTCATATTCACTCACATCGTCACCAACAAGACCTCTCCAGTGCCAGCCTCCCACCTTCTACCCCCGTGACCCCCCCCCCCCCCTCCCCGCAACACATTTTATACCTTAAATATTGGCAGGCCACATTTGCTTGTAGCTCTTCATTACGGAAACCCTGGCCACGCGTAATAATAGCTTGGAGACGCGTTGTCTGGGAGACCAGACGACAATCAACCCGTTACCTTGGCAACCCCCGCCTCGCCCCAGGCAGGCCTTCACTCACCGGAAGTCATCATCTGACTTCCCTCTCACGAAATGCATGATGGGGCGGGGATGAAGGGAGGTGGAAATTGAATAATTTAGAAGGATTTGGGAGGATTTAGGAGGAAGACAGGGGGAGAATCACCAAGCAGACGATACTGGTAACTTAGTAACTAGCGGGAGGGTTTTGGCGGGAAATTGTATTTGGGTTAGCGCTAAGGCGATCTGTCAAATGGTACCACATAGGTTTAATAATGTACTGATCTCAAAATTGGGATGTTTTAAGAAACAAAAAGAATTTTCAACCTGAGTAAAATTAATAATTTTGACAATTATTTGAGATTTGTTAAATCTGAATGTACATACTGGCGTTCTGAGACTGAGTCATAAATGTATTCAATTTCATTTGTATAAACAACAGTATGCATTAGTGATAAGCTATCCCAAGAAATGTACAAAATACACAAAACACACACCATACATATATTAAACATGTCCCAATGTTAAACAAACATCTAAAGAGTTAGAGGTAGGTATGTGTGGTATTTAACGTATTGTCAATATCTGTATATATGAGTAATACTGGCTGTCACCTCCAGCTGTCACACCACCCACACACAGGGTGTCACTACTGTCACAATAGTCACCTGCTGTCACTACTCCCTACCACTTCTCACTTCTCAAATTTACGAGTGTTTTTCATTTAAAGGCGGGATGTAAACATGTGAAAGAGGGGTTTATTGAATCAGTGCTTCCACGGAGACAAGTGGAAAACACAGAATCCATCTTTGCCCTCCACATTCCTAAGATCAGCACAGCCACATTGTCCAGAAACATTGATTTGTTTTTACATAAAAATGTCTGTAAACCACTGGAATATGGACTTATAATCCAGCACTTATTATCCTCCTTTTTTCACTAATGGGTCAGATTTTCAGAAAATGTACAATTAAACTTTACCAATCTTCTCAAATAACCCAAATTTCAGACGAAAATAAATTTCAAATTACAGTTCAACCTAACCAAACAGATTGGCAGAATCAATGCAATGCCGAATATACTCGTATTTACCTAGTATTGGCCAAATTGCAGCCTGATTTAGCAGAATTTACTAAATATGTAGAAAATCTGAAAATCTGACCCAAGTTCCTCGACTATTCCATCCACAAATTTCATAAAAGATTTCTCCAAACAAATGTTCATTACTTATAGGTCATATTTACTGCAGCCCCCCCCCCCCCTCCCCCCACCTAGCGGCAGGTCGCGGTACTACAGCTGGCCACCACCTGTAACCATGACAACTGTATAAA